>CM031235.1:679010167-679466919 GCA_018340775.1 Taxus wallichiana var. yunnanensis
ATATGGATAGTTTCCATCCAATATCTATCTATATGGTATGGGTGGATCCATCTCTCTATTTATATCTATATCTATCCATCCGAGTGATACAACCACCAAGTCGTACACAACTAATGGGGGCGTATGGTCATATTCGAATACCGTGGTGGATTCCCCATCTATTTTATTTATAGGGGTTCTAGATAGACTATATAGTAGACCGAGATAGAGCCGATCTATAGGATACGAAAGAACCCATTCCCCATCTATCGATCCACCGCCCCCGATCTAAGGTCGCCTCGAGATGACCATATCCACATAGCATAGCCGAAAGTGCATGATATATAAAGTCTTTGGAAGAATTTGCTTCCATTCGAAAGAGGGTTATAGAGGGTTGCTTTCTATTCCTAACCGGACGTAGATAAGATGCCTAACCTATATATAGACTAGATATAGGGGGCGTATGAACAAAGCTCCACTCTATGATGATGATGAGAAAAAGAAGTTGAATGGAATGCCCCCATCCGATCGATCCTCCCTCGGTTGAAGTTATCATCTATATATGTGTGATAAGAAAGAGAGAGATAAAAGCTCTAGTTGGCACTCGGCTCTCTTCCTCAATCTCATGTATCTATAGATAGATTGAGAAGATATAGTCTCTACCGGTAGATTAGCCGAGTACACATCAGAATAAAGATCAACATATGGAGTGAGCATCTATACTATATATGCGGGTAGACAGGAGATACAACTAGTTCTATATAGATATATCTCCCATCCCATCCCATCACATCCATATTTAGAGAGAGAGAGGAGAGGAGAGGAGAGGAGAGTGCTATCCATATTTTGCACCCCTGCGAAATGGACAACTAAACAGGTCAAGGTGTTGGCAGTTGATTGGTCAAGCAATGCCTTGAATTTTTTCAATCAGCAATTCGCTACGGCAAAGGTTTGGAGCCATATCTTCTTGTCGCATGTCAATTGTTTCCTCGCCGCACAACAACCGCTTCCTTGTTGCGCGACAACCGCTACTTCCTGATGCACCTCAACTATTTTATTGACACGTCAACCCTTTCATTGTCGTGCAACAACCGCCCGCTCCCGACACACGTTAACCATTTTGTTGACACGCATCAAGAGTTTCGTTTTCACGACAATCAAGCTTCTCCGACATGTGTCAACCATTTTGCCGATGCACGCCAAACGCGTTTCATTATCGCCGCACGTCAACTGCCGCTCCCTGTCGCGTGTCAACCACCTCTTGCTAACGTGCATCATTGCCTTCCTCCTATCGTGCGGCACAAATTCCTCGTTGTCATGCGACAATCCTTCCTCCTCGTCATGTGTCATCCTTTTCTTCCTATGTCATGTTCCCTTAATTGTCATGCGACAACATTCCATCTTCATGCGCATCAACCTTCCCTCACTGTCGCGCAACAACATTTCTTCTTGTCGTGCGACAACTTGTTCCCTTGTTAGCGTTGACTCTCCCATTCTTGTCGGTCATTAGTTTTTAGTTCCTATCAGACATCAACAAGGAATGCTTGCTACAGACCAGACATTAACGGCATTGTACAAAGTAGCTCAACAACCAAATTAATGAGGTATGTCACCCATGTTCGCCATGCAAGAAAAGTACCATTGGAAAGCAAACCGGTATGGTTGCCCATACCTCCGTATAGGCAATTAATGAAAGTTGTAGGTTGGTAGATCCCCTTCTCTATATGTATGTAATTCCAACTCATTTGTAAGGGGGAGAGATTCTAGAAAGTAAAGGAACTCTGCAAAAAACTTCTAAAGACTCTTGTGAGCAACAAGCCTTGAATTGATGCATTTTGTAAAGAATTTTTTCCTCAGTGCCTATATTGTAATGGATTGTGCATCATTTTAAGCTATAAACTTTGTGTTTTGTGGCTTTTATTTCCCTAACTTAAGTTATATTGCCTCCTTTTCCTTTTATTGCATTTTTAGGTATATTGTGCACATTGTATTCTTTTCAAAGATCAACATTCATTTTGCTCCACGAAATTAGATGTTTGAATGTGTTCTTTGAATTGTGGCACTTTTGTCTGCCCTCTTCTACCTCATTTCCTCCATTTTCACTAAGGATATCTCCACCCTCCTTTTCTTGGTGCTATCGCCTTCCTTAGTTTAGGATTCTCATCTTATGCATCTGTCTCTCTTCCCGGTCCCTTGAAATCTAGGTTAGTATTAGAATAGTTGCATTTCGCTCCATAGGAATAGTTTTATCATTAGAATAGATAAAGGAACCAACCTTCTCTAGAGGTTTTTCTCATTCGTAGAGGTCCCACACCTTGAGAGAATCCCATGTTATCCATTACATTGATTGCTCATTCATAAAATCATGAGAAATCGTAGAGGTGTTGTAATTTGGTGATAATAATTTTGGAATGCCCGGTGGGACTAGAAGTCAATACTTCCATGTTTATCAAGATTGGGTGTGTGTCTTGGTGAATTTCTAGCCTTTGGAGGCTTTGTAACAACACATCTAGCAATTATTATCGAAAAACAACTTTGTTTCAGCAAAGATGTCAGGTGGTACAGTTCATGATAAGGATTCAAACGAGGTCTAGGACAAGAGAAGAAGGGATATTTGAATACTTACATCTATCTCTAGGAAAGGAAGAAGAGGAAGACGGGTTCGAGATCACCATCTCCACCTAACAGAACTTTATCTTCACCCCCACTTGGTAGACCCTTCCTTCAATCAACTAGGGTTCTTACTCCGATTAGGATGACTCATTAACAACCACCACAAGGATCATCACATTACTTTGTAAATTTCACAGAAGCGAGTCCACTTGCCCTCAATGCACCAATCTAGTTCCAATGGCAACATTGAAGAACATTCCATTATTCAATGGAGAGAATCACACGACACCAATTGATCACATTCAGGACATTGTGAATGTTTGTGCCATACATGAGATTATTGAAATGGATGTGGCAGTGAAACTCCTTGCCTCTTCTCTCAAAGGAAAAGCTTTACAATGGTTCAGAAGCTTAGGAGTAGGGTCAATCCAAAACTGGGATCAATTGTGTACAACTCTATGTAACTAGTTCGGAGAAAAGACGAAAAATCTATCTCTACTGGAGCAGCTGACCATAATCAAGAGATCACCAAATGAGCAGATGGCCGACTTTAATTTCAGATTCCAAAGAATGTGGGACTGAATTCCAGTCACCGTAAGACCAACTGCTGAAGGTGCATTCCTTTATTTCCTTAAAGCTTTAATTTCGATATATCTATAATGACTCAATCTATGAAAGAGATAACCATACCCGAGGCTTATGCCATAGCCATCGTAGCCGAGAATTGCCTAATCCAAGCTGGTAAACTTGCACTTAGGCCACCTATGCCTATTTATCCAGAAATGGGGAATCCTAGTTCTAGCTAAACTCCAACATTAGCCCATGTCTCTGCTCCAAGAAATAAAAATTCTAATGAGGCTTCTACCTCTTCTTCTAGTACCTCAACCGAACTCCGGAGGTCATGAAACAATTGCAGAACCTAGGGAATGAATTGGTGACTCTGAAGAGGCAACAAAACCAAATTTTTAGACCTAACCAACTTCAAGCCCAACCGAGTAGGCCTCTATATCAGTCTAATAGACCCCTTGTTCAAGCTCCTAGTAAAAATCAAGGACAAATCCCACTACTAGGCCTTACAATTCTAACGCGACCTCTCCAACATCCCAAGTCTTGGTTCTAGTCCAAAATAATATGGCAGATGAGTACGATTGATGTTTCCTTGTACTCAACCCCACAATCGGGTTGCATGCTTTAATGGTGCTCAATCAAGTGTTGATAGTGGAAATGGTTAGTACACCTCAAGAGACAAAACAAGAAGAAATTCAGCAACATATAACTACTCAAGAAGAACCTCCAAGTGAAACTACCCTTGCGAATTGGCAGGCAGAGGATTTTTGTGAAGTAAATTAGTCCTTTTCTCAAGGTGTAACAACTAATACCGGGTCCAAAAAGAGGAATATAGAGGAAGGGAAATCATCTAACCCAAGTACCTCTCAACCTTTTATCACACTTCGGGTATTAATAATCAAGGTGCAACCCCAAACGTTCAAAATCAACCCAAACCACCTTTTAGACCAGCTCATGTACCAATTGTAGCAACTCATGTTTAAGAGAAGGTTGTGCCAAGCAAGGGAGGAAAAAATATAGCTCTTCTCCGTTCAATATCATTGATCAAATGAAGAATACTAATGTAAGCATTTCCATGTGGTCATTGGCGATTCCAAGAGTCATAACTAACTTGCCATTCCAAATGACAATGAGAAGGTTTCACTAATGCAGCTCCGTAAGGAGTTCAAGGAGTAATCATATATATATATATATATATATATAGATATATATATATATATATATCAGCCATAACTAACTTGTCCATTTCGCCTCACATGCATGCATGCCCAAATGTTACATTTCGCAAGACATCGGTCATTGATTTACCACCACTCTTTTCCTTGTTACTTGTCAAGGGATTTCATGGCTAAAATTTATGGATACTTATCAACTGATTGGTCACTTATGCTCTTCAGACAAGGTATGGAGCTAAATCTACAATCGATGAAAACCCATTACAAACTTTCATATTGAGCCTCATGTACCAAGCCCAATCAACGTCATTTTCTCAACTTTTGATCAAGAAGACTTCTTGAGTGTTCCAAAGACAAATACCAAGGTTAGAGGCATTGCAGACTTGACACCTGATGAATGGGAAAACAATAGGCATAAGTTTGATGCATATAAAGAAATGGAGGAAGGTGAGCTAGGAATTTACTATTTGCATGAAGAGAATCCACCTCTCCCCAGCATCACCAAATCAGATGAAAATGATGATAATGAAGTATGACAACTATTCTTTGATGGCTCGAGGAGTAGACAAGGCGCTGGAGGAGGAGTCATGCTTGTGTCACCGCACGGTATTAAATACTACTAAGCTTTCAATTTTAAGTTTTCTTGTTCAAATAACACAATTGAATATGAAGCATTTATCCACGGATTGCATTAGGCGAGAAAGAGAGGCATTAAGAACTTACAAGTCTTTGGATATAGCGAGTTGATTGCTAACCAATTTAGAGGGCTCAACGTTGCCAAGAATTATCTTCTAAAGAGCTACGAACATTGAGTATGGGATCTCATCGAAGGCTTTGAAGCATTCAACATTAAGGCCATACCAAGAAAGAAGAATGAGGTTCTGGACAAACTTGCAATAGTAGGGGCAAACATTTGATGTTGTTGACAATATCAAGAGAGATCGACTCAACCTCATATTAGAGTGGTTATAAGGTCACTGACTATTCTAGATAACAATACAAGCTGACAAGTATTTGAAAATGATCAATAGATCATAAATTTTCTTCAAGAAAAAGCTGAGTTATCCTCAAGAAATCAAGACAGATTGGAGTAGCAATATGGTGATCAAGTGGTCCAGTTGAGAACGAACTAACTTCCAAAAGGATTGGTGACATTAGAGTCAATCTTCAATCCTAATGACCAATTCGGAAGGAGAAGATAAATATTCAGTCAAGGGGGAAGATTCGATCCTATTTCGGTTAGAGAGGGTAAGGTACTTGAAATTGGCAAGGTGAGTACTAATCAAGAGAAATATGATTTCATACAACTTTTCCAAGAATTTCGAGATGTCTTTTCTTAGAGCTATGAGGATTTAATCCTAAATTAGCACAACACACTATTGAATTGGATCTAGAAGCCAAGCCTATTAGACAAAAAAGGCCAGTCAACCCTCATATTGAGCCTCTCATGAGGAAGGAATTGAACAAACTCATTGAGGCAAGAATTATTTTTCCAATCAAGCACTCAAGTTGGGTTACAAATTTGGTGCCGGTCAGGAAAAGGAATGGAGAAATCGGGTTGTGCATGGACTTCGATACTTGAATAAGGCCTCCCTCAAAGACCACCACCTACTTCCTTCTATGGAGAAATTCTTGCAGGTGGTAGTTGGTTCGAAAGGTTCTCTCTCTTAGATGGTTAGTCGAGATACAATCGATTATGTTGAAAGAGGAAAACCAATTCAAAAAAATGTTCACCACAAAATGGGGCACTTATGCCTATAGGAAAATTCCATTTGGGTTGTCAAATGTTGGAGCTACATTTCAAAGGGCTATAGACATGGTGTTCAAGGGGATAATATATAAGATAGTCTTTCTGTACTTAAATGGCATTACAATATTTTCCAAGGACATAACAAGTCACCTATTTCACCTTAGACAAGTATTTCAAATATGCAAGAGATTCAGAGTGTCTTTGAATCCCAAAAATTGCATTTTCCTAGTGTAGGAAGGTAGGCTCTTAGGCCACATTGTGTCTAAAGAGGGGTTGACAATTGATCCAAAACGAGTTGAGGCTATCCGTGCTCTACCGTTGCCAAGTCACAAGAAGGCTCTCCAAGTTTTTTGGTGAAAATTAATTTTATTAGGAGGTTTGTTCCTAACTTTGATACCCTTGTCAAGTCACTAACGTTGATGCTAAGGAAGAATATGGATTTCAAGTGGACTTCCGAGGAAAAATAAAGCTTTGAAGCTATATATTTGGCCATCGCGCATGCTCCAACCCTCATAAATTTAAATTTCTCAAAGAAATTCACTCTCTATGCTTTTGGTGGCACAAATTCAATATCTACCATATTGGTGTTGCCAAATCAAGAAGGACCAGTAGCATCCTATTACATTCTTCAGCCAAGGCCTTGAAGATTATGAGGTGAGGTATTCATTTATTGAGAAATATTTTCTTGTTGTAATAATAATTTTATAGAAATTCAGGCATCTAGTGTCAAACAAAAAAATTCATCTACTAGTTGCACACGCTGGTTTGAAATAATTTCTTTTGAATAAGGATGAGAAAAGGGCTGGTTGGATAACCAAGTCCATGGAGTATAACGTTAATATCAAGGTGACCAAGCTGACTAGGGGCAAAGGGTTGTGTGAACAACTAAATTCAAGTCAACATACTGAGTCCAAAACATAGAGGAAGTTGTCCTTGTGCTACAAGAGAATCAAGGAAAACCAGTTGATGATGTTCCCATTCTATGTTGGACTCAAGATATGGTGGATTATCTTCAAATGGGTCTTTGCCCTCCGGATTTGAGCAAGGCAAGGAGTAGGTACTTCATGTTACAATCCATTCCGCATGCTCTCATTGATGGCATCTTATTCAAGAAGGATGCGATTGGAGTTCTCCTAAGGTGTGTCCCAAACTATTAGGTTGAGAAATTGTTACTTGAGTTCCATGATGGAGAGGTATGAGGGCACTTTGCTTCACGAGTAATAGCTCTCAGGATCATGAAAGCTAGTTACTAGTGTCTGCATTGTTTAGTGACTGCTACACATGGATTAAAAAGTGCATCAAATGTGCATTCTTCATAGGTAAAGAGAAGTTAACAACACTTCCATTGCACCCAATCTCGATTGACCAACCATTCATGCAATGGGGGTTGGATTTCATTGGGGTCATTAATCCAAACTCTAGTTTGGGTCATAAATGGATCCTTACAACCACATATTACTTCACCAAGTGGACAAAGGCAGTTGCGCTCAAGGAAGCAAATGAGGCCAACATCCTAGATTTTTATGAAGGGATGGTAACAAGGTTTGGTGTACCTTCCACTATCATATCAAACAATGCTCTAGCATTTTTGGTGCAAAGATAATTGAGTGGGCGGTGAAAATCACATCTATTTGAGCACTTCCTTAAATTATTACCCCTAGGGTAATGGGTAAGCGAGTCCATAAACAAGAACTTTCTGAGAATTATCAAGAGGACTCTTGATGAAAATCGAGAACTTGGTACACCAAACTCAAATCAACCTTGTGGGATGATAGGATAACACCGAAGAGGTCAACATGAAACTCTCCATACAAGCTAGTGTATGGAAGGGAGGAAAGAAATCCCATATCATGTGAATTTCTAGCCCTAGAAATTATCAAGCAACAAGAATTAACTCGAGTTCTAACCTATGGATCTAAGGTATGCATAACTCATGGGGTCGGAAGAAACAAGAGAGAATACAACACAAACCATGAAGAAAGATCAAGCATTAATCAAGAGGAGCTTCAATAAGAAGGCCAAAGCAAGGACATTCAAAGAAGGATACTTAGTGCTAAAGTGGGATGCGAGATCGGAAAAAACCGCATAAGCATTCCAATTTTGATGCAATATGGAGTGGCCCTTATATGATTTTAGGATGCAAGAGTAACAACACTTTCCAACTTACTAAGTTGGATGGGAAAGCATTAAAATTCTGTAAATGGAATCTATCTCAAGCATTGTTACTAAAGTAAATTACATTCCTTGTAAATATTAGATTAGTTCATTTCCTCCAAGTGCTTGTAGCACATTGCTCTATTGTAGTTTAGGTTTCTTTTTCAATAAGTTCTTGTGTACTCTTTACATGTTCCATTTGGGGTGTGTATTATTTTGTTATTTATACATAGTTGTGTTTTGTTGCTATTGCACCTTCCTATTTCAGGAAAGGTCCGATGATGAAACAATGCCCCAACAATGTTCTGTAGAGGTTAAATAGGTTTTAGGCATCGTGTTAGTTTCAACAATCAAAATTAATCCATGCACAATGGATTGTCCAAGGTCATTGGTCTTCTAGATCTAGTAGGAAGATCACCCCACAAGTCCCCAATTGTTATATATATTTTTCACCCTTGCAAAATGGACAACTAAACATGTTAAGGTGTTGGCGGTTGATTGGTCAAACAATGCCCAAACTCACTGTGGTAAAGGTTTGGAGCCATATTTCTTGTCACGTGTCAACCATTTCCCGACCTATGTCAATCGCTTTGCTTTGACGCGTGTCAACCATTTCATTTTCACACGAAAACGATGCTCCCAGATGCATGTCAACAATTTTTATGATGCGTGTCAATTGTTTCATTATCACCCAACGACCACTTTGCTCCTTGACATTTGTCAACTATTTTGCTAACGCGTCGCCAACCGCTTCACTATCGCAGTCAATTACCGCTCCTTGTCATACGTCAACCACCTATTTTTGATGTGCATCACCACCTTACTCCTATCGTGTAACTACTTTCCTCGCTTTTGTGCATCATCCTTTCCTTCCCATGTCATGCTCCCTTTGCTATTGTGCGATAACATTCCATCTTCACGCATGTCAATCTTCCCACACTATCATGCAACAACATTTATTCTTGTTGTGTGACAACTAGTTCCTTGTTAGTGATAACTCCTCCCATTATTTTCATGTTTCATTGGTGGTTCTGTCGGGCATCAACAAGGAATGTCACCATGATCGGACATTAATGACATCGTGCAAACTAGCTCAACAACCAAATGTAAATGAGGTATGGCACCCATGTTTGTTGTGTAAGAAAATTACCATTGGAAAGCAAATCAATATGGTTTCCCATACCTTTGTATAGACAATTAATGAAATTTGTTGGTTGGTATCTCCCCTTCGATATATGTATGTAATTCCACCTCATTTGTAAGGGGGAGAGATTTTGGAATGTAAAGGAACTCACAAAATTGTTCCAAAGACTCTTGTGAGTAGCAGACGCCTCGAATTTATGCATATTGTAAAGGATTTTTGTCGTGTGCCTATATTACAATGGATTGTGCACCATTTTAAGCAATTTTTTTTTTTGTTACGTGGCTTTTCTTGCCCTAGCTTGAGTTATATTGTCTCCTTTTCCTTTTATTGCATTTTTAGGTATGTTATGCACATTGTATTCTTTTGCAAGATCAAAATTCATTATGCTCCACAAAATCGTGGTTTGAATGTGTTCTTTGAACCGTGGCACTTTTTTTTGCCCTCTTCTACCTCCATTTTCATTCACTAAGGATTTCTCCACTCCCCTTTTATTGGTGTTATCGCCTCCCTTAGTTAATAATTTTCATCTCATGCATCTCTCTCATCCATGATCCCTTGGAAATATAGGTTAGTATTAGAATAGTTGCATTGCCCTTCCTAGGATTAGTTTTAGCATTAGAATAGGTAGAGCAACCAACCTTCTCTAGAGTTTTTCCGATTCACGAGGTCACACACCTTGATACAATCCCATGTTACCTAGTTACATTAATTGCTCATTCAATAAGATCATGACGAATCGTAGGGTGCTGTAATTTTGTGATAACAGAGAGGAGAGGAGAGGAGATATATAGGGTGAGGGTGCCATATATAGATAAGGGCAGAGTGATTTCGACTATTGGAATCCCGTTACGGTAGTATTTCTGGAATTCACTATTGATAAACCAGTTGTAGTATTACTGGAGTGCCATATGTAGATAAGGGTGAGCCCAAAGTGCATCGGGCCACTCATATTACATATATAGTATGGATTACATCACTATAGTCCCTATATCTAGATGGTAGCTAGGATCGACCCTATATCTACTCTACTCTGTTATGTGATTGGATGGGACCCAATCCTGATCAAGTAGAGTAGAGTAGAATAAAGCCATATCCATCTATATAGGGTGGCCGGATGGTCGGGCCACTCATGTTATGTACAAAATATGATGATCCTAATATATAGATATGGGTGATGGATCTGCCCCTATCGGAGAACAAATCTATTATTTGTCACATGATGTGGCTGTTGAATCACGCCACACACACAGAGAGAGAGAGAGAGAGAGAGAGAGAGAGAGATCACAATAGTCTAGTTCTAGTATCAATGGTTTATAGTTTTCAATAGCACATGTGATGGAATAGTTTATATTATATTCCTATCCCAACCTCCCCTCTATATGGTATATAGATGCCTCACCTCCCTCTATATGGGGATGGGGGGGTTGGGGTGGATAGGAGTTCAACATTAACATTATATTCCGATCTAACCTCCTATAGATTTATCATAATATATGGAGGGGGAGGGGAAAATATAGAGTTCAAGGCTTCCTCTATATGGGGATGGGGGGGGATGAGAGTTCAGCATCAACATTCTATTCCGATCCAACCTCCTATAGATTTATCTTTATCTATTGGAGTGAGCCTCACCTCCACCTCTATATAGGGACATGGGATGAGATCCATATCTAGATAGATCCCACCAATAGAGATTCGTCATGTGGCCCTCCTCCCTATATCTAGTACATACGGAAGTGTCACACGAAGATTGCGCCATATCTATATATACATGGTAAAATGGTAGATGTGATCTATCACACGATGTATTATGGAAGGTAGGGACACGATCATAATGTGGTAGATCTCTCACACACCATATCAAGAATATATCTATAGGGGTGGGGACACCCCCTAGCCCTATATATAAATATGAGATCCCAAATGCAAATGAAATGCATCAGTCGAGTTGATATATAGGGAGGGGGGCCTATTATCCAAAATAAGCCCCTTCTTATTTTGGCTAACTTTCCTTCATTCTTCCTTCTTTTGTGCCTCAGTCAAAATTTTCCACTTTTCAGGCACTCAAAATTATCTGGAAATGGCTTCATTAGATAGATGATTTTCTCACCTTTCCAGAAAGGTAAAATTTTCCTTCTAACTCCTTGTATTTTTCAAGTTATGGCTTGGTGGAGTTTTTGAGGGAAATTTTCCCTAGGAAGGTCCGCAACCAATAGGAATGTGCCATGTGGCAGGCGGAATGGCGGGTCAGCGGAGGTAAGTTGGAAAAATCACCAAAGAGTGGGTGGGGTGCAAAGGAAAAATTTTTCCCGCGGGCCCGCGGAGGAAAAGAAATGGCTTGAGGCCTCGCGCCGAATGAGGAGGCACCACGTGGCAGCAGAGGTTGGACCGGCGGGGTAAGTTGAAATTTTTCCAAAAATGGCACAAAGAAAATTTTGGCCCAGAAGCCCCGCATTGAATGAGAATGTGCCACATGTCCATGAGGGTGGCGGGAGTTGGAGGGGTGGAGTAAATTTTAGATTTTTTCCAAAGTAGTAGAAGGCACAAAGGAAAGAATTGGCTGCAGGCCCGCCAAGGAGGAAATGGAAATTTTGGTTAAATCCCCGCGAACGAATAGGGTGGTGACACGTGTCCTGTTCTCGGTGGAGGTCGGGGGCATGGGGAGAATTTGGCAATTTTTCCAAAGTGGTCAGCAGCGTCAAAGGCAAAATTTGGAGTGCATACCCACAGCGAATAGGGTGGTGACACGTGTCGGGAGTGGCGGGGCACGAGAAAATTTTGGAATTTTTCCAAAATTCAAAAAAGTGTAAAATGGGTATTTGAATCCATGGATGAATGAGGAAGCACCACATGGCAGCGGAGTAGTGGGGTGTGGAGCTTTTTGGGAAATTTTTCCCAAATTCAAAAAAAGGGGAAAATTTTTAGGTTTCGGCCCGCCGACCTAATTTTGCCCTAGTTTTTCCCTAAATCTTCAGAGGGGCATATCTTTCGATCCAGAGCTCAATTTTTCTCGGTTTTTGTGTCATTGGAAAGCTATTGAAGTTCTCTACACGATGGAATATTCAATTTTATTTTTTGGTGGAGTTTAGTGAGAGAAAAATTAGAAAAACACCTTTGACATGGGGAAAAGAGCAGAACCGACATTCAACCACCATTTTTAATGCAATATGGCTTCCATTCTTCTCCAACATGGTCAAAAATATTGGGAATGAACTTTTAAGGGTACCCATGCTATTTTGATGGATCTGGTTGGTGGTTGAATCATTCATTTCAATTTTCCTACGTTTTTCCTTCCTGAACTC
Source organism: Taxus wallichiana var. yunnanensis (assembly GCA_018340775.1). Lineage (NCBI taxonomy): Eukaryota > Viridiplantae > Streptophyta > Pinopsida > Cupressales > Taxaceae > Taxus > Taxus wallichiana. The sequence continues at coordinate 679,022,849 of CM031235.1, forward strand.
AGTTTTTCATTGTTAAAAGCCAAATTTGGCTCATTTGTGAAGGGTTGGATGTTTTTTTATGTTCTGCAGGCTCCCTCCTTCACCATGGCAAGTGAATTTGTGGAATAGTGGACCTTTTTAGACCGCAACACATTTTTTTACCTCCTTCTTGTTGTAATGCACTGTATTTAAAAATGGAAATGACAATGTAAGCTCTGTGAATGAATTTTCAATCCTTTCTTGTGTTGTTTGCTCTATCTTGATCCTTCATTACAATTTTAGCAATTTGTGCATGATTTGTGTTGCATTTTTATAATCTGTGTCAATTTGTAGAAATAGATGTTCACCACTCCTTTGGTGTATCACCTTGTCAGTTTAGTTTTATCTTCTTTTCTTTCTATCCTTGTCTCCTTGGCAGAATTAGAGTAGAATTTTGAGTTAAACCTCTACAAATTTCATGCATACATCTGATTAGAGGAGTAGAGGAACCAACCTTCAATTTGGAGAGTTTTTCCCATTTTTGCAAGTCCCACACTTGGGGAAAAGATTCCATGTTGTGCAATCACACTAAATGACCCAATTCTCACTTGCAGATCTGAAGGTCATTTAGGGGTGCTATTTATTTGCACTAACAATTTTGGCACGCCCAGTGGGACCTTAGAGGTCTTTATCTTCATTACAACAAAGTTGATGTGCATTTGTTGTGAGTTCCTTGCTTTAAAAAGAGCCCTGATTTACACATCTGGTGACTCCAAAGGGATAAAATCAACTTGTTTCAGTAGTACAAGTCATGAGATTCATGAGAAGTATCTAAATAAGGTCAGGAGCTAGAGAGGAGGGATTTTATGAGTATCTGCAATTATGCCTAGGAAGAAGAGAGAGGGGAAGAAGAATTCAAAGCTCTCTATTTCCACCAAACAAAACTCTACCAACTCCTCCACCTGGTAGACCTTTCACCCAATCAACAAGGGTTCTCAGGCCAATCAGAATGGCACAACCCAACCCTTATGTCAACTTCACTGGCAGCAGCCCACTTGCTCTCAATGCAAAAAACCTAGTTCTAGTTGCAACATTGAAGAACATCCCATACTTTACTGGGGAAAATTAGACCACTCCTGGTGATCATGTCAAAGACATTGCTAATGTTTGTGCAATCCATGAGATTGTTGAGATGCAAATTGCTGTCAAATTGTTGGCATCTTCATTCAAAGGGAAAGCCTTGCAATGGTTCAAGAGCCTTGGGGCAGGCTCTATCCAAAATTGGAACCAGTTGTGCATATCTCTCCATGATTAGTTTGGAGAAAATGGAGATAATTTTTCTCTATTGGAACAACTGACAACTATCAAGAGAGCTTCCAATGAGCAGCTAATAGACTTCAATTTCAGATTTTAAAGGACATGGGATAGAATCCCAAAGAATGTGAAGGGCCAACAAATGAAGGTGTTTTCTTATACTATCTCAAAGCTTTAAATTCTAATATTTCTATGTTAATCCAATCCATGGGAGGTGTAAATATACCTACAACTTATAACATCACCATTAGGGCTGAGAATTGTTTGATCCAAGCTGGTAAAATGGCGCCTAGGCCTCCTATGCCCTTATATCCAAGCTTAGAAAGCCCAAACACTAGTCAAGCACCTACTTTAGCTCCTATTCCCACTCCTAGAAATAAGAGTTCAAATGAAACTCATACTTCATCCTCTAGTGCTTCAAATGAACTTCAAGAAGTCATGAAACAATGAAAAAATTTAGGCAATGAGATAGTTACACTCAAGAGGCAACAAGCCCAAAGTTTTAGACCTTCTTATCAGTCTCAAACTCAACCTAATAAGCCACCTAATCTAGCTGCAAATCAAAATCAAGTAAGACGCCCCGCCAACAAATCAAGCTTTCGCCTTTATAACCCCAATGTTGCATCTACCTCTTAACCCTTAGTGCTAGTGCAAAATAATATAACTCAAGAGTATGATTGGTGTTTCCCATGCAATGAACCTCACAAAAAATCTATGTGCTTCAATGGTGCTTTGAACCAAGCTTTGATGGTGCCAAAAAAATGTGTAGAGAGTGAGGTGAGTCAAGAAACAAATCAAAAACAAGGAACATCTCAACAAAATACAACTCCAAATGAGACTACACTTGTGAACTGACAAGTGAAGATTTTTTGGTATGAATCAAACAATTTCTTAGAATATAGTAGCTAACACATAGTCAAAGAAGAGGAATATTGGTGAAGGGCTATCATTAGTTCTAGGTGAACCACAACCTTCCATCACTCCACAAAGTGTTGGCAAGAAAACTACAGTTCCAAATGTGTAAGGACAACCCAAGCCACCTTCTAGACCATCTCAAATGCTAGCTACTGCAGCCCATTTACATGAAAATAATGTGCAGGCTAAGGGGAAGAAAAGAGATATTTCATCCCCATTTAACAACATTGAACAAATAAAGAAGACAAATGTGAATATATTTATGTGGGAATCACTATCCATCACAGGCCAAAGGGATCTACTACAAGTTGCCATGAAGAATTAGTCAACTTCAAATCAACAAGCTCATATGCAAGATAAGGTACTCACAAATGTTGCTCATGTTGAGGGGAAGCTTGGAGGACAGCAAGGTAAAGTTTTGAAGCCCCCTCCATTCTATGTTTCATTGATCATTGGGGATAAACTAGTACACAATTATATGATTGATTCTGGGGCAAGTAGTTCTGTGATGCCCAAGTAAATAGGTGATCAGTTTGGGCCTCCAATATGAAGTCATATCCAAAGGGGTGGTGCAACTGGATGGGATAGCAAGAAGTAACTATAGTAGGGGTAATTAAATATTTGAGCCTCACTTTGCATGTATGCCCCAATGTCACTTTTGCAAGATGTGTCGATGATAGATTTACCACCACTTTTTGCCCTATGTTGTTCAAGGGATTTCACAAATAGAATTAGAGACTATTTATTTGCTGATTGGTCACACATGTTGTTTGCACCAGATATGGAACTAAGGACACAATTAGGTCCGAATCTATTGCAAACTTTCACATTGAGCCTCATACTCTAGGCCTAATCAACGCCAACCTGCTCAACATTTGATCAAGAGGATTATCCGAGGCACGGATGAAGTTGACACAAAATTTGGAAGCATCCCATTTGACTCTTGATGAATGGGCAAGAAAGGTACATGCTTTTGATCCCTACAAGGAAATAGAGGAATCTAAAATAAAAGTTTATTACATGCATGAAGAAAACTAGCCTATTCCTAACATCACCAAGCTAGACCATAAAGATGACAATGAGGTATGGCAACTATTATTTGATGGATCAAGAAGTAGACAAGGTGCGGGGGAGCTATGCTTGTTTCACCTTAAGGCATTAAGTATTATTCAAATTTTAGATTTTAGTTTGCATGTTCTAACACCACCGCCGAATATGAAGCTTTGATACACAAATTGCATTGGTCAAGAAAAATAGGTATAAAAACTTACAAGTCTTTGGTGACAAAGTGAGCTGATTGTTAATCAAGTTAAAGGACAACATGCCTACCAAAATGACCTGCTCAAGAGTTATAAGACTAGGGTGTGGGACCTCGTTGAGGATTTTGAAGGCTTTGGCATCAACTCCATCCCTAGGAAAGAAAACTAAGTTCAGCTAATAGGATTGCAGAGTTGGAGCAGCCTTTGATGTTGTGGAGAGTATCAAGGAAGATAAATTGCTGCCAAACATTCATGTGATTGTAAGGCCATCAATGCCGCATAAATAATGTAAGTTGGCTAGTGTTTGAAAATGACCAACAAATGATCAATTTCTTGCAAGAAGAAGCTGAGTTCTCAGCCAAAAATCAAGAAAAGTTAGAACAATAATATGGTGATCAAGTGGTACAACTGAGAACCAAAAAACTACCAAAAGGAATTGTCACTTTGGAGTCCATCTTTAATCCTAATGATCAATTTAGGAGGGATAAAGAAAACATCCAAGTCAAGGGAGAATATTCACTACCCATCTCGGTGGGAGAAGGTAAATCACTTCAAATTGGTAAAGTGGCAACCAAGAAAGAAATGTATGAGTTCATGCAACTTTGCAAGAGTTCTGGATATATTTTCTTGGAGATATGAAGGCTTGAGAGGTTTCAATCCCAAGCTAGCTTAACACACAATTGAATTAGATCCAAGTGCTAAACCCATTAGGTAAAAACAAAGACAGTCAATCCACACATGGAGCCTCTCATGAAGAAGGAATTGAATAAGTTAATAGAGGCAAGTATCATTTTTACCATTAAGCATTCAACTGGGTTGCAAACTTGGTTCCAATTAGAAAGAAGAGTGGAGAAATTAGATTGTGTGTAGAATTTAGAGCTTTGAATAGAGCATCCCTCAAGAATCATTGTCCACTTCCTTCTATGGAGCAGATTTTACAAGTTGTTGCTGGCTTTGAGAGGTTTTCATTACTAGATGGTTATTCAGGGTATAATCAGATCATGGTAAAGGAGGATGATCAATTCAAAACAACCTTCACCACCAAATGGGGAACATGTGCATATAAGAAAATGCCATTTTGGCTATCTAACACCGAGTTACCTTCCAAAGGGAAATGGATATGGCATTCAAGGGATTGATAAACAAAATAGTGTTGATATACCTAGATGATATTACTGTATTTTCTAAAAGTGCAGAGATCATCTCTTTCATTTGAGACAAGTGTTCCAAAGATGTAGAAGATTTGGGGTATCCTTGAACCCCAAAAATGTATTTTCCTAGCTTATGAAGGAAAGGTCCTAGGCCACATTGTTTCCAAAGAGGGATTAGCAATTGATGTAGAGAGGGTTGAAGCAATAAAAAACTGCCACTACCGAGTCACAAGAAGGCCCTTTAAATTTTCTTGGGAAGAATAAATTTTGTTCAAGGTTTGTTCCAGACTTTGCACCCTTGTCAGCCAATAACTATGATGTTGAAGAAAAGTATGGCTTTAAAATGGACAGCTGAAGGTAAGGAAAGTTTTGAGGCAATCAAGGAGGCTTTCTCACAAGCTCGAACTCTCATTAACCCGATTTCTCTAAATATTTTATCCTTTATGTATTTGGTGGTGATGATACCATTTCTACAATTTTAGTATAGTAGAACAAAGAAAATGTAGAGTAGAAAATTGCCTTCTTTATCCAAAGCTTGGAGGACTATGAGGTGAGGTATTCCTTCATTGAGAAGCATGTTCTTGTAGTGATTAGGAGCTTGAAGAAATTTAAGCATCTAGTTTCAAAAACAAGGTTCAACTCGTTGGTTTCTTATGTGGGAGTTAAGGACTTCCTCCTTAACAAAGACCTAAATAAAAATGTGCAGGGGTCGATTAATCGTGTCATTGAGTATGACATTGAGATCAAAGTCACCAAGTTGGTGTGAGAAAAGGGATTGTGTGAGCAGTTGGTTTTGAGAAAATCAATGGAAGCAAGCAATGCGAAGGATGTTGTTTTGGTGTTGCAAGACAACCAAGAACAAAGAGGTGTTTAAGAAGAGAATGGTGGTATGATCACTCCTTGCTGGACCGAAGACATAGTGCACTTCGTACAAACAAGCCTATGCCCTCCGAGATGAAAAAACCAAGTGAAAACACTTGATTGTAGGCTATTCCATATGCACTTGTGTCTTGTTCGTAAGGGATATAAATGGAGTCTTTGTTGAGATGCATTGGGAAAAATCAAATTAAGAGAATTTTAGAAGAGTTCCATGGTGGATCGGATGGGGGTCATTTTTCTCCAAGAGTGACAGACCCTCAAGATTATGAAGGCTGCTATTATTGGCCCAAGGTGTTTAGTGATTGTTATGCGTGGATCAAGAGGTGAAAAATTGTGCATTCTTCACGGAAAGGAAAGATTAGCAGCCCTTCCATAGCACCCAATTTCAGCTTAACCAACCATTCATGGAATGGGGTTTAGACTTCATTGGAGTCATTAACCCAAACTCAAGCCAAGGACACAAGTGGATTCAAACAAGAACATAGTACTTCACCAAATGGACTAAGGCGGTAGCACTCAAAGAGGTAAATGAATCTAGCATTTTGGACTTCTATAAGGGGATAATAACAAGATTTGGTATACCTGCCACTATAATATCGATAATGCATTGGCATTCATAGGATCAAAGGTAACTATTATCCAAATTCACCCCCCAGGGTTAATTCGATAACATGCATCAGGATTCTCAAGTCCCAGACAAACGGATCGATTCAGGGCAAAAAATCATGTTTCCAGGGTCCCCTCAGTTTTTTTCTAACTCTCCTGTCTGGTTGAACAGAGCAAGTTATGAGAAAAGGTGAAAAAGTTTAGAAAATAAGCTTGGGCTAGAAAAATTATGAAAATTGGCTAAGTCCTAGTCCTCGCAATGGGACATTTGGGACGTTGGGGCGCGAACTACCGGATCGGCAAACAGAGAACTTTAGCATCGGGATAGTCGGACAAAAGTATGTGGCGGATGCGAAAGCCGATTCACCAAGGAGAAGAAAATCGACTAACTGCTTTGGGACATGTGGGACAGAGGAATGCGAACCGGCCGAACCGGGTGAATCGGAAGAATTTGTCCCAGATAGTCCGAGCAAGTGGGACAAAGGTACGCGAAGGACGCGAACCGGCCGGTTCGGCCGGAACGGGGAACTTTCACACTGGGACATCTGGGCCATGAGTGCGCGGAGGATGCGAACCGGCCGGTTCACCCGAAATAGAGAAATTTCGCAAAGGGACATTTGGGACAAAGGGACGCGTGGGACGCGGATAGCCGAAAAAGCCGAGAGCCAATCATGTTACGCCACGTGTCATCGGCAGATAAGGGACAAGGAAGCCCATTTCGGTGGATCGGAGGATTCTATCCCAAACAACACTGGGACATCCAGGACAAAAAGACATGAAGGGCGCGAAAAGCTGGCAGACCCGCGGACCAATCAAATCGCGACACGTGTCACAAGGGAGAAGGTCCAAAAGTCAAAGGGCGAGGTTTCAAGCACTGACCCGAGCCAATCAAAAGAGGACACGTGTCCAATGAAGCAAGAAAACCCACGAGATAGAGAGGAGAGAGAATTACATATCCAATCAGCGCGTGCCACGTGTCATCCAGGTGGCAGAGCGTGGGAAAAATTTCAAAACGCATTTTTGCCTGTTTTGTGCCCTAAATCTTCAGATCGACATATCTTTCGATCCAGAGCTCGGATTTGCACGTTCTTTATATCAACGGAAAGCTTGTGAAATTCTCTACATGATTTCGAGGTTAATCTTGAGTTTTGGTGTAGTATGAGAGAGAAAATTGAGAAACAGATCTGACGCGTGTTCATGGCCAGAAGTGACATTCCAGCGACCAGATTTAATGCAGAATGGGTCGCATTCTCCTGTAATCCGGTCAAAATGATAGAGTATGGGTTTGTAAGGTCCCCCATGCCATTTTAATGCATCTGTAGTCAAGGAGGGATGGGTTCTCATGTTTTTGTACGTTTTCTGTCCCCTGGGCTCGACCCATGCAATGTAAAAGCCAAATTTGGCTCATTTCGAAAGGAGGAACAATTTTTGACATAGCAACTTCTTCTTTCACTCCAAAGCAAGTGACTCAAGCAAGGATCAGACCTCCAAAGATTGTAGATTTTTTTTACCTCTCGAGGTGTAATGCAAAGTGATTTTGACACTGGAAATGATAATGCAAGCTCTGTGAATGGGTTTCACCCTCTTCTTTTTGTATTATTTGCTTCATTTCAGATCCTAAATTATATCTTATCACCTGTGTATGTTCTATGTTGTAAACTTTGGTCTCGTGTCTATTTTCTTGACATAAATGTTTCACCACTCCTTTTGGTGCATCACCACCTTTAGTTAGTTTCATATTTTTGCATTTCTATCCCCGTCTCTCTCGTAATTTAGAGTAGGATTAGGATCTGAACCTCTCGTAGTTTTGCAAAATATAGATCTAAATCGAGGAGTTTGAGGAACCAAATTCTAATATGGATTCCTCTCTCGCCACAAGTCCCCACACTTAGAGAGAGGTTTCCATGTTGTGCAATCACACTGGATGCTAGAGTGATCAACCTAGAAGCCCGATCTGCATCCAGGGGTGCTGTGAGTCCTCAACAACAACAGTTTTGGCACGCCCGGTGGGACAAGAGGTCTCATTTTTATTGCAGCAGGGTTGATGTGCATCTGCTGCATTTTTCTTGCTTAAAAGAGCTATTATTTGCATATCTGGCGACTCCAAGGGGAAGAATCAACTGGTTCCAAGCTCAGGCCTGAAAACTCATGAGAAGAATCACCACAAGGTCAAGAGTTGGAGAAGAAGAAGTGTTGTTTGAATACCTGTAATTATCTCCAAGAAGGAGGCAAAGAGGAAGAAGGATTCAAAGGTCTCCATCTCCACCAAATAGAACTCTCTCAACTCCTCCACCTGATAGGCCTTTCATTCAGTATACAAGGGTTTTAAGACCGATTAGAATGGCTCAGAACAACCCCTACGTCAACTTCATAGGAAACAGCCCACTTGCTCTCAATGCACAACATCCAGCTTCCTATCAGCAGCCTTGAAGAACATTCCCTACTTCACCGAGAAAATCGACTACTCCAGTGATCATGTTAAAGATATTGCTAACCTTTGTGCAATCCATGAAATCAATGAAATGCAAGTGGTCACAAGTTACTAGCATCTTCATTCAAGGGTAAAGCATTGCAATGGTTTAGGAGCCTTGAGCCGGTTCTATCACAAACCGGAATCAGCCGTGTATTGCACTTCACGAGCAATTTGGAGAGAAGGGAGACAACTTGTCTCTTTTGGAACAACCGACAACTATCAAGAGAGCCCCCAACGAGCAAATTGGCCGACTTCAACTTCAGATTTCAAAGGTCTTGGGATAGGATTCCAGCAAGGCAGCCAAAGCCAACAAAGAAGGTGCTTTTCTATATTACCTTAAAGCTTTGAATTCTAATATTTCTATGTTAATTCAATCTATGGGAGGCACAACCTTACTCGCTGCTTATAGATTGCCATTATAGCCGAAAACCTGTCTTATTCAAGCCGGTAAACCGGCTCCTAGGCCTCCCATGCCCTCAGTATCCAAACTTAGAAAATCCAAGCACTAGTCAAGCACCCACTTTGGCTCCTGCTCCCACCCCTAGAAATCAAAGTTCAAGTGAAACTTCTACTTCATCCTCTAGTGCTTCAAATGAACTCCAAGAGGTCATGAAACAATTTGCAAAATTGGGAAATGAGCTGGTTACTATCAAAAGACAACAAGCCCAAGGTTTCGACCTTCTTATCAACCCCAAGCTCACCTAATAGGTAGCCATACCAACCACAAATAGACCACCTAATCCAGCTGCAAATATTAATCAAACAAGGCCTCCCGCCAATAGACCATTCCAGCCTATAATCCAAATGCCATATCTCGCTTCTAAGGCATTAGTGCCAACACGTAAAATAACATTGCTCGGGAATATGATTGGTGTTTTCCATGCAATGAGCCTCATAACCAATCCATGTGTTTTAATGGCGCTCTCAATCAAGCATCGATGGTGACAACTCCATCCGGTGTGGAGGGTGAGGGCGCAAGAAACAACCAACAACAGAAACATTCCAACAAAGAATCAGCCCCAAATGACACCACATTGGTGAACTACTCAAATCGCAGCGTAAGATTTCGTGGCATGAATCAAGTAGTTTCTCAAGGTGTTACAGCCAACACAAGGTCAAAGAGGAGAAACTTGGGTGAAGAACAACCATTAGCCCTAGCCCAAGTATCTACAACCTTCCATCACTTCACTAGGTGTCGATGTAAGCAAAATGCAGCTCCAAACATGCAAGGAGCAGCCAAGAACAACCCCTAGGCCAACTCAAATTCCAATTCTTGCTGCTGCCCACGTGCAAGGAGTAAACATGCAAACCAAGGGACAACAAAAATATCCTTCATCACCATTCAATATCATTGATCAATGATGAAGAAGACTAATGTCAATATATCAATGTGGGAATCCCTATCCATCCCAGGACAAAGAGATTTGCTACAAGCTGCCATGAAGGACTAGTCAACTTCAACCAATAGGTCCAAATGCAAGAGAAGGTACTCACAAATGCTGCCCAGCCTGAAGGAAATCATGGAGGACAACAAGGTAAAATGTTGAAGCCCCCTCCATTTTATGTTTCATTGATCATAGGAGACAAGTTGGTACATAATTGCATGATTGACTCTGGGGCAAGTAGTTCAGTAATGCCCAAGCAAATAGCTGATCAGCTAGGACTTCAATATGAAGTCATCTCCAAGGGTGTAGTGTAATTAGATGGGACAACAGTGACAACGGTTGGAGTAATCAAAGGTTTGAGCCTCACACTGCACGCATGTCCCAACGTAATAGTGTTACAAGATGTGTCAGTCATAGACCTGCCACCACTCTTTGCATTGTGCTTGTCAAGAGACTTCACTGCTAAAATTGGAGGCTATCTTTCGGTGGATTGGTCACACATGTTGTTCAGAACAAGGTATGGAACTAAGGCCACAATCAGGTCTGAACCTATTGCAAACTTTCACATTGAGCCTTACACTACCAGCCAAATCAATACCAACTGTTCAGCGTTTGATCAAGAAGATTATCCAAGCACTGATGAAGTTGACACTAAGGTTGGAAGTATCCCAGATTTGACTCTTGATGAATGGGCAAGCAAAGTGCATGCCTTTGATCCTTATCAAGAAATAGAAGAATCTGAGCTAGGGGTTTATTGTTTACATGAAGAGGATCAACCTCTCCCCAGCATCACCAAGCCAGATCATAAGGACAAGAATGAAGTATGGCAATTGTTCTTTGATGGATCAAGGAGTAGACAAGGTGCAGGAGGAGGAGCTATGCTCATTTCACCGCAAGGTATAAGGTATTACTCAGCCTTCCGTTTCCAGTTTTCCTGCTCAAACAACACAGCTGAGTATGAAGCCTTAATTCATGGACTCGCCTTTGGCAAATGAAGAAAGGCATCAGGAATTTACAAGTATTTGGTGATAGTGAGTGAGTCAAAACCAAGTCAAAGGAAAAAATGCTGCCAAAAATGATCTGCTTAAGTGCTACAAAAATCGGGTATGGGATCTTATTGAAGATTTTGAAGCTTTTAGCATCAATTCCATCCCAAGGAAAAAGAATGAAGCCGCTGACAGACTTGCAGCAATTGGGGCTGCGTTTGATGTTGCAGAGAGTATCAAAAGTGAGAAATCTCAGCCTCATATCAAATTGGTTGTGAGACCAGCTGTTCCAGATAACAACACAAGTTGGCAAGTCTTCGAGAATGATCAACAAATTGTTAATTTCCTACAAGAAGAAGCTGAGTTCTCCGCCAGAAATCAAGACAAGCTGGAGCAGCAATATGGTGATCAAGTAGTATAGCTGAGAACTAACAAATTACCAAAAGGCCTCATAACCTTGGAGTCAATCTTCAACCCGAATGATCAGTTCCGGAAGGAGAAAGTAAACATTCAAGTGAAGGGTGAAGATTCAGAGCCTATTTTAGTGGAAGAAGGCAAAACATTGTAGATTGGCAAAGTAAGTACCTCACAAGAGAAATCTGATTTTGTTCAGCTTTGTCAAGAGTTCCCAGATATCTTTGCTTGGACTTACAAAGATCTAAGAGGTTTCAACCCAAAGCTGGCACAACATACTATTGAGCTGGATCCGGAATCCAAGCCCATTAGGCAAAAGCAAAGGCCAGTGAATCCCCATATTGAACCTCTCATGAGAAAAGAGTTAAGCAAGCTTATTGAGGCCAATATCATCTTCCCCATCAAACACTCAAGTTGGGTTGCAAACTTGGTGCCAGTGAGAAAAGAAATGGAGAAATCAGACTGTGTGTTGACTTCAGAGACTTGAACAGAGCCTCCCTCAAGGATCATTATCCACTCCCTTCCATGGAGCAAATATTGCAGTGGTAAATGGTTCGTAAAGGTTCTCACTACTTGATGGATACTCAGGCTATAATCAGATAATGGTGAAGGAAGAAGATCAATTCAAGATGGCTTTCACCACCAAATGGGGCACCTATGCCTACAAGAAGATGCCATTTGGCCTATCAAATGCCGGAGCAACATTTCAGTGAGCTATGGACATGGCATTCAAAGGCTTGATCAACAAGATAGTGCTGGTATACCTAGATGATATCACTGTCTTCTCAAGGAATGCAACAGAGACCATCTCTTTCACCTCGTGCAAGTGTTTCGTAGGTGTAGAAAGTTCGAGTGTCCTTGAATCCCAAGAAGTGCATCTTTCTTGCGCATGAAGGAAAGCTCCTTGGCCATATTGTCTCCAAGGAAGGATTAGCAATTGATCCAAAGAGGGTTGAAGCCATAAGAGCACTACCATTTCCAAGCCACAAGAAATCCCTTTAGAGTTTTCTATGGAAGGATAAATTTTGTTCGAAGGTTTGTCCTAGATTTTGCAGCCCTTGTCAAGCCCATCACCAAAATGTTAAAGAAAAGCATGGCTTTCAAGTGGACAAAGAGAAGGCAAGGAGAGTTTTAAGCAATCAAAGAAGCCATCTCCCAAGCACCAACTCTCATCAACCCGGACTTCTCCAAGGATTTCATCCTCTATGCATTTGGAGGTGATGACACTATTTCTGCCATTCTAGTACAACAGAAAAAGATAATGATGAGCAGCCGATTTTCCTTCTTCAGCCCGAGCTTAGATGACTATGAGATGAGGTACTCTTTTATTGAGAAGCATGTACTTGCGAATCGAAGCTTGAAGAAATTCAAGCATTTAGTCTCAAACAACAAGATTCAACTGCTGGTCTCACATGTCAAGTTAAGGACTTCCTCCTCAACAAGGATTTGAATGAGAAAAGGGCAGGTTGGATCACCCGTGTCATGGAGTATGACATTGAGATCAAGATCACCAAGTTGGTAAGAGGGAAAGGATTGTGTGAGCAGCTGGTTTTGGGGAAATAAAAGAAGTATGCAACAAAGAAGAAACTGTTTTGACAGTCCAAAACAGCCATGAGCCAAGTGGCAATCAAGAAGAAGACAATGCCACCCCAACTCCTTGCTGGACCCAAGGTATTATGCACTTCCTAGGCACAGGCCTATGCCCTCCGGAGATGAACAAGACCCAAAGGAGACACTTCAGATTACAGGCTGTCCCGTATGCCATTGTTGATGGAGTTTTGTTCAGAAAGATGTAAATGGAGTGCTACTGAGATGCATTAGCACAAGTCAGATTCAAAGGGTGTTGGAAGAGTTTCATGATGGACCAGCTGGTGGCCATTTTGCACCAAGAGTGACAGCTCTAAAAATCATGAAGGCTGGTTATTATTGGCCTAAAATCTTCAGTGATTGCTATGCATGGATCAAGAGGTGTAAGAATTGTGCATTCTTCACAGGAAAAGAGAGACTTGCTGCCCTTCCATTGCATCCAATCTCAGTTGACCAGCCATTCATGCAATGGGGTTTGGACTTCATTGGAGTCATTAATCCCAATTCAAGCCAAGGGCACAAATGGATTTTGACAGCCACAGACTACTTCACCAAATGGACAGAAGTAGTAGCACTCAAAGAGGCGAATGAGTCTAACATCTTAGACTTTTATGAGGGGATAACAACCAGATTTGGTGTACCTGCCACAATAATCTCTGATAATGCATTGGCATTCATTGGATCCAGGGTGACTGAGTGGGCAGTCAAGAATGGTATTTACCTAAGCACTTCATCGAACTATTACCCTCAGGGTAATGGCCAGGCCGAGTCTACAAACAAGAACTTGTTGAGGATCATTAGGAGAACTCTTGATGAGAATCAGAGGTCTTGGCATACCAAACTGAAATCAGCCTTATGGGCTGATAGGATCACTCCCAAAAGATCCACAGTAACTCCCCATTTAGGCTTGTCTATGGAAGAGAGGCAATCTTGCCCATGTCACTTGAGTTGCCAACGTTGGAACTCATGAAGCAGCTGGAGTTGCTTGAATTTGAGCCCATGGAGGTGAGGTATGCAGAGTTGATGGAGCTACAAGAGATCAGAAATCAGGCATCCCAAGCAATGGAAAAGGATCAAGCTTTGATCAAGAAGACCTTTGATAGAAAGGCCAAGGATAGATCTTTTCAAGTTGGAGATCTAGTGTTGAAATGGGATGTGGACAGAGCAAAACCGGGAAGGCATTCAAAATTTGATGCCATTTGGAGTGGCCCATATATGGTCACAAAGTGCAAGAACAACAATGCTTTCCAATTGGCCTCATTGGATGGTGAAGAACTGCAGATTCCAGTCAATGGAATCTATCTCAAGCGTTGCTTCTAGAGGGAAGTTCACTACCTCTGTAAATATTAGATTAGATTTTCTTTCCTCCAAGTGCTTGTGCACATTGTTTTGCTGTAGGTTAGTTTTGTTTTCCCTAAGTGCTTTGGCACAACTTGCTGTCCATGGAGATGTTTAGCAGTCCTTGCTTTCATCAGGTGACATTCCATCTTCCTCCTTGCACATTCTGAGTCAGTTAGGGTTCTAAACAGAATATTTGATGACTCCATGCCCAATGGACTGCTTCAGGCAACTGGTCTTTTCATCTAGCAGGCAGATGACCCCGCTGAGTCACCAAATTGTTATCCAAATTCACCCCCAGGGGTTAATTCGATAACATACATCAGAATTCTCAAGTCCCAGGAAAACGGATCGATTCAGGGAAAAATCATGTTTCCGGGGTCCCCTCGATTTTTTCTAACTCTCCTCGTCCCGAAAGTTGAATAGAGCAAGTTCTGAGAAAAGGTGAAAAAGTTGCAGAAAATAAGCTTGGGCAAGAAAAAATTGTGAAAATTGGCTAAGTCCTAGTCCTCGCAACAGTTGGGACATTTGGGACGTTAGGGACGCGCGAACCACCCGACGCCGGGCCAAATAGAGAACTTTAGCAAGACCGGACAGCAAGGGACAAGTACGCGCAGCTTTGGACGCGAAAGCTGGCCAGTTCGGGCCGAAGGAAAGAAAATCAACTAACTTGCTTTGGGACATGTGGGACGAGAGGAATGTGACCGGCCGAACCGGGCAATCGGAAGAATTTGTCCTGCATACCCCTGGGAGCAAGTGGGACAAAGGTACGCGAAGGACGCGAACCGGCGGTTTGGCCGGAATGGGAAATTTCACACTGGGACATCTGGGCCGTGAGTGCGCGAGGACGCGAACCGCCGTTCACCCGAAGGAGAAATTTCACAAAGGGACATTAGGACAAAGGGACGCGTGGGACGCGGATAGCCGAAAAAGCCGAGAGCCAATCAGATTGCGCCACGTGTCATCGGCAGATAAGGGACAAGGAAGCCCATTTCGGGCGGATCGGAGGATTCTGTCCCAAACAACACTGGGACATCCGGACAAAAAGACGCGAAGGGCGCGAAAAGCCGGCAGACCCGCGGACCAATCAAATCGCGACACGTGTCACAAGGGAGAAAGTCCAAAAGTCAAAGGGCGAGGTTTCAAGCACTGACCCGAGCCAATCAAAAGAGGACACGTGTCCAATGAAGTAGGAAAACCCATGGGATAGAGAGGAGAGAGAATTACATATCCAATCAGCGTGCCACGTGTCATCCAGGTGGCAGAGCGCGGAAAAATTTCAAAACGCATTTTCACCTGTTTTGTGCCCTAAATCTTCAGATCGACATATCTTTCGATCCAGAGCTCGGATTTGCACGTTCTTTATATCAACGGAAAGCTTGTGAAATTCTCTACATGATTTCAGGGTTAATCTTGAGTTTTGGTGCAGTCTAGAGAGAGAAAATTGAGAAACGGATCTGACGCATGTTCATGGCCAGAAGTGACATTCCAGCTGACTGATTTAATGCAGAATGGGTCGCATTCTCCTGTAATTCAGTCAAAATGATAGAGTATGGGTTTATAAGGTCCCCCATGCCATTTTAATGCATCTAGTCAAGAGGGATGGGTTCTCATGTTTTTGTACGTTTTCTGTCCCCTGGGCTCGACCCATGCAATGTAAAAGCCAGATTTGGCTCATTTCTCAAGAGGGGAAACAATTTTTGACATAGCAGACTTCTTCTTTCACCTCCAAAGCAAGTGATCAAGCAAGGATCGACCTCTCCAAAGATTGTAACAGCTTTTTTTACCTCTCTCGAGGGTGTAATACATTGATTTTGACACTGGAAATGATAATGCAAGCTCAGAATGGGTTTCAGTCCTCTGCTTTGTATTATTTGCTTCATTTCAGATCCTAAATTATATCTTATCGAGTCCATGTATGTTCTATGTTGTAAACTTTGGTCTCGTGTCTATTTTCTTGACAGAAATGTTTCACCACTCCTTTTGGTGCATCACCACCTTTAGTTAGTTTCATATTTTTGCATTTCTATCCCTGTCTCCTTGCAGTTTAGAGTAGGATTAGGATCTGAACCTCTGTAGTTTTGTAAAATATAGATCTAAATCGAGGAGTTTGAGGAACCAGCCTCTAATCTGAGATTCCTCTCTCGGTTTCCACAAGTCCCCACACTTAGAGAGAGGTTTCCATGTTGTGCAATCACACTGGATGCTAGAGTGATCAACCTAGAAGCCTGATCTGCATCCGTGGGGCCGTGAGTCCGCAACAAGAATCGAATGGGCTATTAAGAATGGGATCTATCTAAGCACTTCATCAAATTATTACCCTCAAGGTAATGGCCAAGCTGAGTCTACCAACAAGAACCTATTAAAGATCATCAAGAGGAATCTTGATAAAAATCAGAGGACTTGGCACACTAAACTTAAATCAGCCTTATGGGCTAATAGGATAACTCCCAAGAGATCCACAAGTAACTCTCCATTTAGACTTGTTTATGGAAGAGAGGCAATCTTGCCTATGTCACTTGAGTTACCAACGTTGGAACTCATGAAGTAATTAGAATTGTTGGAGTTCGAACCCATGGAGGTTAGATATGTAGAATTGATGGAACTCCAAGAAATCAGAGAGCATGTAACCCAAACAATGGAGAAGGACCAAGCCTTGATCAAGAGAACCTTTGATAGGAAAGCTAAGGCTAGAACCTTCCAAGTTGGAGATTTAGTGTTGAAATGGGATGTAGACCGAGAAAAGCTAGGAAGGCATTCAAATTTTGATACCATTTGGAGTGGCCCCTACATAGTCACAAAATATAAGAACAACAATGCCTTCCAATTGTCTACATTGGATGGTGAAGAACTGCAGATTCCAGTTAATGGAATCCATCCATCTAAAACATTGCTACTAGAAGGGAAACTCCTCACCTTGTACATATTAACTTAGATTTTCATTCCTCCAAGTGCTGCTTGTGCACATGGTTTTGTTATAGCTTAGTTTTACATTTCCCTAATTTCTTTGGCACAAGATTTGTTGTCCCAAGGATGCATCTTTGTAGGCCATGTTCTAGATCAAGTGATGTTCTACTCTCACAATCTTCTTTCTAGAAATTTTCTAATGAGTGGAGAGTACCAAGCAGTTAAGTTGATGACTCCATTTCCCAATGGATTGCTTCAGCAACTGGTCACTTCATCCAACAGGTAAGATGATCCCTCTGAGTCACCAAATTGTTATCCAAAATAAGCCCCTACTTATTTTGGCTAACTTTCCTTCATCCTTCCTTATTTTGTGCCTCAGTCAATTTTTTCCACTTTTTAGGCACTCAAAATTATTTGGAAATGGCTTCATCAGATAGAGGATTTTCTCACCTTTCCAGAAAGGTAAAATTTTCCTTCTAACTCCTTGTATTTTGTAAGTTATGGCTCGGTGGAGTTTTTGAGGGAAATTTTCCTTGGGAAGGTCCGCAACCAATAGGAATGCGCCATGTGGTAGGGTGGAATGGCGGGTCAGCAGAGGTAAGTTGGAAAAATCACCAAAGAGTGGGTGGGGTACAAAGGAAAAATTTTTCCCGCAGACCCACGGAGGAAAAGAAATGGCTTGAGGCTCGAACCGAATGAGGAGGCGCCACATGGCGTGGAGGTCGGACCGGCGGGGTAAGTTGAAAAAATTCCAAAAATGGCGCAAAGAAAATTTTGGCCCAGAAGCCCCACGTTGAATGAGAATGTGCCACGTGTCCATGAGGGTGGTGGGAGTTGGAGGGGTGGAGTAAATTTTGGCTTTTTGCCAAAGTAGTAGAAGGAAAAAGGAAAGATATGGCTCGTAGTCTTGCCAAGGAGGAAATGGAAATTTTGGTTAAATCCTGTGAGCGAATAGGGTGGTGATATGTGTCTTGTTCTCGGCGGAGGTTGAGGGCGTGGGGAGAATTTGGAAATTTTGCCAAAGTGGTCAGTAGTATCAAAGGAAAAATTTGGAGCGCGTGCCCATAGTGAATAGGGTGGTGACACGTGTCTTGGAGCGGCGAGGCACGAAGAATTATTTCCAAAATTCAAAAAAAGTGTAAAATGGCCATTTGAACCCATGGACGAATGAGGAAGTGCCATGTGGTAGTAGAGTGGTGGGGCGTGGAGATTTTTAGGGAATTTTTCCCAAATTCAAAAAAGGGGAAAAATTTTAGGTTTCGCCCGCCAACCTGATTTTTGCCCCATTTGCCCTAAATCTTTAGAGGGTCATATATTTCAATCCAGAGCTCAATTTTTCTCAATTTTGGTGTCATTGGAAAGCTATTAAGTCCTCTACATGATGGAATCTTAAATCTTATTTTGTGGTGGAGTTTAGAGAGACAAAAATGAGAAAAACACCTTTGGCATGGGGAAAAGAGTAGAACCGACATTCAACCACCATTTTTAATGTAAGTATGGCTTCCATTCTCCTCCAACATGGTGAAAAATCTTGGGAATGAATCATATGGGTACCCATCCTATTTTGATGGATTTTGTTGGTGGTTGAATCATTCATTTCAATTTTCCCACGCTTTCTCCTTCCCGAACTCAATTTTTCATTGTTAAAAGCCGATTTGGCTCATTTGGACATTTTTTTATGTTCTCGCAGGCTCCCTCCTTCACCCTAGCAAGTGAATTTGTGGAATATTAGACCTTTTTAAGGACTGAAACACATTTTTTTACCTCCTTGCTATTGTAATGCACTATATTTAAAAATGGAAATGACAATGCAATCTCTGTGAATGAATTTTCAATCCTTTCTTGTGTTGTTTGCTCTATCTTGATCCTTCATTACAATTTTAGCAATTTGTGTATGATTTGTGTTGCATTTTTATAATCTGTGTCAATCTACAGAAATAGATGTTCACCACTCCTTTGGTGTATCACCTTGTTAGTTTAGTTTTATCTTCTTTTCTTTCTATCCTTGTCTCCTTGGTAGAATTAGAGTAGAATTTTGAGTTAAACCTCTGCAAATTTCATGTATACATCTGATCAGAGGAGTAGAGGAACCAACCTTCAATTTGGAGAGTTTTTCCCATTTTTGCAAGTCCCACACTTGGGGAAAAGATTCCATGTTGTGCAATCACACTAAATGACCCAATTCTCACTTGTAAATCTAAAGGTCATTTAGGGGGTGTGCTGATTTGCACTAATATGCCCCTTTATCTATATCTTGCCAGAAACTCCTTGCCACCCTCCACCTATGATGTTCCCCGATATCTATATAGGGTCGTAGCCTCCCTCCCCTACACATAGATATGAAACCCCGCTTTCTATATATTCTCCATCCTCGAGCCCATTCACCCAAAGATAGAATTTATATAGAGTGGGAGGATCCCCCATAATTAGGGGCCCAAATCGGGCAGGAGAGAGAAGATAAGATATGGCACATTACTAGAGAGGCCCCTCTCTATATCTTCTCTATCCACCCATTGGAGCTACTCGATAGAGTCCAACTAGGATGCCCTATTTATATTGGTAGGGGATCGACCCTATCTATATATCGCCCGCCGATAACTCAAGCCTATCTATGGCCCGACTACCATATCTCTCTATAGAGGCCATCAATAAGTTAGGGAAGTTAGGGCTCAACCCCATATATATATATATATATATATATATATATATATATATATATAGGAGGGATTTTAGTTGACTCGACAACTATATATAACTAAACCGATACCACCCATGGATTAATAGGCATATTTAAATCAATAGTCACTATATATAGTTGGCCTCGATTGAACATTGAACATCGGAGAGCCCTTTCCCATCTTTGGAATGCGCAAGAGTGGTGACCTAGAGTCATAGTTGTAGGAGATTAGATTAAAGGTAGGGGCCTCCTTGAATAGATGAATATAAGATATGGGGAGTGGGGGAGGGGGGGGAGTGCCTCATATCCCTATATAGATAGATAGATATGTGGCCTGCCCATATCTATAGGGCATATCAGATTGGGGTCAATCTGGATATCAGCTTATCTCTACTCCTATATATCTCAACCCCCTTGGTGGATAGAGGGGAGATAGAGAGATATGGCCTTTGATTTATGAGGCCCATGACTATCCCTACATTATTGGCCATATAGACATATATAGGGCCCTTGTCCCCATCTATATATCTAATTTGAATCTGGAGATCTAGTGAAGCCATCGGGCTCCTCCTATATATCCCATCCCTCAAGGGGAATGCAAGGGGGGTCAATTTTATAGCATAAATGACCTTCATCTATTATGTACATATATGAATGATGAATATATATGCGATTCATGTTAATTCCATTCTATATTGAGTGCTCCCTAGATATATGGATATGGACCCTAGATATATGGATATGGGCCTCAAGTCATATCACATATGTAATAGACGGGACACAAGATAGTGGGATAGAGTGGAATTTGGTTCAATGTTGTACTAGATCACCTTATATATATAGAACTCTTTAGATGGATATGCACAGCATTAGACTCCCCTAGTTAGGGGGGCTTCCTAGAATAGAGTTTTGAGATATAGATAGATTAGAACGGGGGCGCCATATCTCTATATAGGGGTTTTCATAGATAGGGGCCCTTTATATAGTTATTGATGTGGTGTCCCTATCCCTATATAGGATGGGTTTCCATATCTCTATATAGGGTGCTCCTATCCTTATATAGGCCGAGTTGTTATATATATATATAGGGTGCTTGACCCCCAATTGATTAAGTGATGCGAACTCAATGAATAGAGAGTTTATGGTGGTGGGTGGTCGGTCCAAAACTCCACCTCCACAACCAACCACCCACCACTATCTAAACTATCTGGGGCACCCACCACCACGGGGGTAGATTGGGGGAAGGCCACATCTTGTTTGAAGGGGGTGAGGGTTCCCCACCCTATATATATCTAGAGTGGGGTTGGCCAACCCAACTCTAGATGGGATAGATACGGCCAACCCGGTTGCTAAGATAGAGAGGAACCCAGATAGAGTGGAGGGGTCGGCCCGGTTGCGGATATAGAGATCGGCCCATATCTATAGATAGCGAGTTCCATATAGAATAGTCGCAACCGGCTCGGCTCCATCTCTAGTCCCTATCTATGGCTTGTATTCGGGAGTGCCATATCGTCGGAACACTATGGCATCTTAGCAACTAGCAACCGGGTTGGGCCTATCTATCCCATCTAGAGTGCCCCCTCTATCTAGATCTTAGCAACCAGGTCGGCCAGAGCATATAATAGAGAGACTAGCAACCGGGTAGGGTAGCAACCGGGTTGGATGGCCCGTCTATCTCTCTATCTTGTTGGGGACCGGGGATAAGTGGATTCTCTTTATGAGCATAGATAGAGATAGATGGGCAACCGGGGGTGGATAGAGAGATAGGGCTTTGCCATCTAGATAGATAGGCGAGTGCCCAGTCTGTATTCAGATTTAGATGTCGAGTCGAGAATAGAAGAGTCGAATCTCCCTATCTCTGTCGAGTCCCCTATCTATCCAATCCCCACCCACCCCCCACCCCATATAGAGATTGAGATTGACCAGAGTGCCGGGTTGCCCCTATCTCTACTAAATCTAACTCTCTATATTGGGTTGGCCTATAGCTATATATTTCTAGGCTCCGGTCGAGACGGAACTCTAGTCATCGCTTTGAGAGATAGAGGCTGATAGACGTAGATCTCTGTCTATGTAGATAGTGGAACCAATCTGGTAGTGCCCTATCTATCTATATGGGTCTGCTCCGCCCTATCTCTCTATCCCTATCTATATGGAGGGGGGGGGTGTGTTGTGTCCAATCCGTGTGTTTGGTTCCGTCTATCTACCCATCCGCCCTATCTATATGGGTGTGTCCAATCCGCCCTATCTCTCTGGGTGTGTCCAATCCGCCCTATCTCTCTATCTCTCTATCTATCCCGCGAACGGGCAACCGGGTTGGGTGATCTAGCCTATCTATCCATATCCATATCTATTGCTAATCTCACCAATCTGGTAGTGCCCTATCTATCTATATGGGTCTGCTCCGCCCTATCTCTCTATCCCTATCTATATGGAGGGGGGGGGTGTGTTCATTCGCTACGAGATATTAGCAACTAGCAACCGGGATTGGATAGAGAGCATCTAGATCTATATCTCCCCATAGAGAGAGAGGCCCTCGACCCCATATGTCATGTTGCCCTATCTATATATGGTGCCGGGGTCGAGATCCATCTATGAGTCGAGTTCTCTAGTCCCTATCTAGATGGGAGATCTCTACATGACCATAGATCTCTATCCAGATCCATGCCCTCGACCCGGGCCCAGATGGAGATATAGGAAGATAGATATATAGGGCCAGTGGGTGAGGTTGGCCATGATGTGGGCTATCTCTATACAGTGCCCCATAGATAGACCAGTAGATCTATAGGGTCAATGCCCCAACCCCATCTATATAGAACTAGAATAGATATCTCTCTGCGAGAGTGGAGCAACCGGGGCCGGTTGTGGGATCTTAGCCCATATCTAGAATCTAGGTTCCTCTCTATCTTAGCAATCGAGTAAACAAGATAGAAGATATAGAGAGGGGGGGCCCATATCTATATAGAGTAGCAACCGGGGTGGGCCTATCTATCCCAGCCCCCTAGAGAGGAACCCAGATAGATGGGTCGGCCCTATCTATGGCTTCGGGAGTGCCATATCATATCCCAGATCTATATATAGATATCTATCTGTCGGTCGTCACTATTCATCTCTGTGGGTGGGGGTGGATAGATGCCCACCCCTCTATATAGATATGGCCGATCCCTATCTATGGGGGCACCTTCCCCCTCTACCGATCAATGGGCAGAGGTTAGAGGGGATAGCCGCCCCCTATATATAGATAAGATATGGCCGATCCCCTATCTAGACTCACTCAATCTCTATATGGGGTGGGGGATGGGGTGAATATTGGACCCCCCACCCACCACCACAGGGGGGTTGGCCAAAGAAACAAACATATATCTGGGCTGGTCCAATCTGGTCCTATCTAACTCTATACTGCTGAAACTTTCTCTCTATACTGGCGCCATATAGATATATATATATATATATATATATGTGTGTGTGTGTGTGTGTGTGTATAGGGCGCTGCATAGGAGTAGATAAGAGATGGATGGCCTTGTCGAGATGGAGCATGCGACCCGAGTCGATTTATGGATGTCGGATAATGGATACCATGTTTGTTCGGATCGGGGAGGGGAGCCCGAAGAACAATCGTTGTCTGTCTCCGGGCATAGGGCGTCGGATGATGTGGTGCTCTAGATTAGATAGAGGGGCGCCGGTGATCGGCTTTCTTATTGATGAGAGCGATGCATCGCAATGAGAGAGGAGAGGCCCCTATCTATATCTGGGGAGGGGCGCCGAGAGATATAATATATATATGTCACGGTGATCGATATCGATATATATATATATATATAGGGCTAGAGAGAGATTAGACAAGTCATCACCATCGATCTCTATTATAAGAGAGAGATCACTCAAGTCTATATGTTCATGGATCAAGCTACTATCAATCCTACCAGTCATTTCTATCTAGATCTTGGTAGGGATATGGGTCTATATAGCGTTGGGGCCAATGGTTGGGGGTTGGGATAAATTTCTAGTCACCTCAATGTTCGAGTTCATCCCTTCTATATATATGTCATTTCAAGTCAATTTCCATCTCTCAATATCGATATTAACATCGTGGCCCATCAAACTAATCCCCATTTCATTAAATGTCAATAATCTCATCCGAGATGGGTGGGATTCTAATCACCACTCACAAACTATCTATTTGTTCCCTTTATGGCGAGGATTGAACTATCTATCTTGAAGACGAGGAGTGTTTAGTTTGAGAGTAGTCTTCTTCTCATGATGGTGGTAATCACCTTCCTCTCCATAGGGCATATAGGGGTGGGAAAGTTATCCATAGGGGCCTTGATGGATACGTTGTGCAACCTCCTCTCCCTCCAGATCGAATAGAGGGGGAGGGGCGCCATATAGATATATAGGGTGCGTCGGTCACTGTCTCAATGGATATATAGTGCAATCAATTACACCATATATATCTAGATAGGGGTTCTTGCTCTCCCCATATATCAGTATCAATACCAATCTCGAGAGGGGCACCATATCTATAAAAAAATCAACTCTATATGTACCAATTAAACTATACACTGGGGTGCCCATTAAGCTAAGATAAGCTAAAATAAGCTAAGCTAAGATATATGGGGCCCACGAGATAAGGGTTGGTGTGTTTCACTATTCAAGGAGGTTGCCAACTATCTATACTACACTCGCTAGGGCAAAGGATATACTCACTCTTCTCTTCCGCATCTATATAGAGGGGGAAGACTTGAGACTATCTATATTTATTTGCCTATTCTAGTTCACAACCCATCTATCTACCTCTATCGGGTGTGAACAACCTCTACAAAGGAGGGGGGATATCCTTCAAACCGAACTCTATATCCAATACAATAAGATAATATTTAGAGTTAAGTTCATATATACATTGTGATACAACCGAGTAAGGTTCTTCCCCAACAATAGGAGTGGCTAATGAGATCCCTATCTTGTATTTATTATCTTCAGGTACTCAAAACCCTATATATATGTATGGTTTCAAGGATTTATCTACTCTACTACATCTATTTGGTTAGGCACTCAACAATGGAATGGACTTTATGTCGATGCCACATATGACTCATATATATATATATATGGCGAAGATCTCATATGATCTCATTTCATCTCATTTCATCTTATCCATCCACTTATATTTTATTTTCTAACATGTTATCCTCTTAATCTTTTAGAGTAGAGTTCTAATGAAACTATATAGACTATAGCTCATAGCTATATGTAGTCCAATCCCTATATTTAGATATGGCATCGGGCATGTGAGCTTGACTAGCTAGCTAGTATAGATTGACATTGGCATACTATATACATGATACGAAGGTACACACTCTACCAACCAAACACATTCTATCGGATTGGGACCCACCCACCCTATATAGATCTAGATCTATCTAGCACCGGATCGCTGGTGGCTAGCCCCTATCTATTGCTTCGCTTTGAGATGCATACCAACCGGATGGACGATCATTCGAGGTGCATACCAGATCCCAGATAGAATTATCGTAATTCGGGATGCATACTCATTACCAGATCAACATGCTTCATTCGAGGCTTCATTTCATCAGAATATATCCTCTATCATTACATCATCTATTCTATATGTGATATGACCCCTATCGAGATCCATATCTGTATCCATGTATGGGAATACCAATCCTTCGTAGTAACGACCAATCAGCACTACCAATCCTCATACCAACATACCAATCTGAAAATCACAGATAGGGGGCATTCCTCATCCCCCCTATCCGAACTATGGGTGAGTACCAATCCTATTTAGATAGAGATGAGGGGCACTCCTTAGAATGATTGAGAATTTCCCCCTCTGAACTATGAGTCAGCTCCAATCCTTAAGAGCAACGACCAATCTAAATATTGACACAATTATATATATGTATCTTCAAACTGACTAAATAATGGGCTAGGCACTAACCCCATCTAGATAGTTCAAGGACATGATACGAAGGTGATCTATCTATAACTCTTCTATAAGTCAATTCATACAAATGGAGTACCATCCCATCTGTTTGTAGTCCCCGAGATGGTAACGACCTACTCTATATGAAGATCAATGCCTAGGGGCCAATGACTGTCAGTATAACATATATAGTATAGAGATCCGAGCGGAAGAGAGCCGGTGATCCATATCATCTCATCCATATGGGGTCCCGTCCCTTTATCTCTCTATATGGCGAGAAAAATCCCATTTGGTTATATCATGTATAGAATGGATGCATCCATGTACCTCATAGATGTATCTTTCCGTGGGTTGAATTCAGTGATTTAGGGCCAAGGCCCGATCTCGGATGATTTTGGTTGGGTAGGAGACCTCGGGGCTCGATGCCCTATAGTTCGATTAGATGGCGGAGTTCTGTCTTGTAGTTCAGGGCCATAGTGAGGTGGGTCACCCGAAATCACCCTCGGGGGTGCCTATTTGAACTATGGTATCGATTTGGTATTAATTAGGCCCCTATCTCTAGATTCTCGACCTAGAGTCAGGAGTGCCCTATATAGAGAACTAGACAAGTACGGTCTATATATGGTTGGGGGAGTCACCCAATCAGCCGTAACCAAGATTCTCCCCCATAGTCTCTCTATTTTCTCTTATCTATAGTGGAGACCCTATATGGACATAGGGGTGCTTACTACCATCGAACTCTATATAGCTAGACTATAGCCTCCCTCGATCTATCAAGTGCCAATTAAACTATATAGAGAGTGGGATCCCCCACCCCAATATAGAGTCTAGATAGGGGTCTCCGAACCTTTCTATGCCCATCTAACCAATGCCCTATCTATGTATGGGGACCCCCTATAGATATAGGGGTAGGGATTATAGATTCTAGATAGTCCCCTTGGCCTCCCCTCCCGAAAGAACTATAACTATTTTTGGTGTGCCTTTATATGTAGTCTATATACCCCTTCTCTATATATGGCCACCGGGGGATTCTTTTTCACCATCACTTCTTTGAATAACTTGATCTTGATTGAGTCTTGATCGATTGATGTGCAGATCTTAACCATCTCTCACTCAATGCTCTATATCTATAGAATGGGTGACTAGATAGATTATATTCGACTCCCCTATCTATAGGATATATGCCCTATAGATGAGAGATATATAGGATAGGTAGGGATCCCCATATAAATAGATAGGGCTTGGATATATAATAGAGTTCAAGCCCCATAGATATATAAGAAAGCCTATCTCCCATCGGTTTACCGAGGGTAGAGGGTGTTGAATACCAACTATATATGGCTGGTCCCGAGCCTAGCCAACTATCCCCAATCTAGCTAAAACCGAGAAACCCATCTAGACTCTATAGAGATAGAGGGCCGTGCCGCCCTCATCTATATAGGGTCCAACCTAACTCCTTCCATCTATATAGATTCTATATATAGGGTCTAACCCATCTAATCAATATCTATAGAGGGTCATCTATATCTATGTGGAACTCTCCATATAACGATATAGATATATATCTAAAGGGGAGGGAGGGCCCAACCACCATATAAATATCTAGGATTTTCCCGATATCCCATATATAGAGAAGGGGGATTCCCATCTATCTATCTATCTATCTATCTATGCATCTTTCTTTCTCGTCTATCTATCTATCTATCTATCTCGTATGTCCTGCATCTATCTATCTATTTATCCGTTTATCTCTGTCTATCTCGTCTATTTGTCTATTTTTATTTCTATCTATTTGTTTGTTTGTCTATTTGTCTAGTTTTCTATCTTTCTATCTATCGATCTATCTATCTATCTATGTATCTATTTGTATATCTATCTATTTATCTCGTGTGTCTTTCTACATATATTCTTAGGGCTAGTCGGCGTGGCCCCTATCCCTATATATAGGATATGGGCACTCCGTCCAGAATCTATACTTTCATCAGTCAGTCCGGTTCAGTCTGGGCTATCCCCCTCTCTAAATCTCTAGTTCGGGGTGGGGGCCCCCTCTCTTCTATCAATCCAGTTGGCATCCGTCTCTAGTCGAGGGCCCCCTCTCTTCTATCAATCCAGTTGGCATCACATATATAGAGAGATAGGGCGTCGGGAGTCAAGGAAGCTCCCACTCTTTTGTTTAGTCTGGGCCATATAGATATGGGGGCTCCCTCCCCCTCTCTCTATATGGATCTGGGCCAGTTGGCATCACTCCCCAGTCGATCCTACTCTTTTGTTCAGTCTTTAGTCGAGGATGCCCCAGGTAGATTCGCGTATTCTATATCTCTCTCTATATCTCTATCTTACGAACTGAGCGAAGGCGGATAGAAGCGTATGGGTGATATCGAGAAAGCGGATATAAGTGGATACTACCCTTTCTCTCCGGGAAGGCGGCTCCAGCCTATCTATATATGGGGCCCCCCCTACCCTCTCTATATAGATGGGATGGTAGCCCGGGGAGGCCCGGCCCATATATCTTATCCAGAGGGGAACTAGGACAGCTCGTTTCCCTCGGCCGAGGAGGGGGAGGAGGACTATATGACTATAGGAGGGCCTATATTGATTTCCCGACGGACCCCTTTCAATTCATAGGCCAGGCCAGATAGATCGTTGGGATGGGAGTTGGGCCGGGACCCGAGAGAGAGGTTCATGCATGCTCCCCCCTTCATATAGATAGTATAGGGGAGATAGGGAGATAGGGGCCCCTCCCCCTCCAGATAGCCAGATAGATCAAAATCTATAGGAGGGGCCCCAGCCCAGCTATATAGAATAGAGAGTAGGCCGTCGGGGGCCCCCCTCTCTATATCTGAGTTCAGGGCTCCTCTCCTCCCCCTCCCATAGATAGGGCGCTCACTCCCCAAAGAGAGATACAGGCCGCCCACCCCACCTATTGTAGGCGTAGGCAGAAGTACTATATAGTACAGGTGGCCATATATAGATTCTTATCTACATTGGGGCCTAGACTAGCCTCCTATCTTGGCGACCTCGATCGACGGCCCGGGGGGCTGGCGCCCTATCTATAGACCCTATCTAGATCTATGCTGGTCGAGCGACCTCGATCGCCGGCCCCACCCCGGATATAGATAGGGGGCCCCCAGATATAGATAGATGGGAGTCCCTCCTCTCCCGCTGCCATATAGAGATATAGGGACCCCCGAATCGGGCGGGGGACAGATCTCTCTAGA
Source organism: Taxus wallichiana var. yunnanensis (assembly GCA_018340775.1). Classification (NCBI taxonomy): domain Eukaryota; kingdom Viridiplantae; phylum Streptophyta; class Pinopsida; order Cupressales; family Taxaceae; genus Taxus; species Taxus wallichiana. Next base: position 679,051,860 of record CM031235.1, read on the forward strand.
TGGGGCCCCCCTCCCTATAGAGATATGGGAGAGAGGGGGGGGCGGCTATAGAGAGGGGCCCATACCATATAGATAGAGGGGAGAGTGCCCCCACCCCTTCCTATCTTATCTTAGAGTTCTAGATAGGCCCCCGGGACCACGGAGAACGTGTAGATGATACGACTGATGACTGGTCTCATCTATCCCTCTCATCTTTCTTTCTAGATGATACGACTGATGACTGGTCCCATCTATCCTTCTAGATGATACGACTGATGACTGGTCTCATCTATCCTCCTATTCTATCCAAAGGAGTGATACAACCAGTCATATCATATCTATATAGAGGGGGGCCTATCTAGAACTCTAAGATAAGATAGGAAGGGGTGGGGGTGGGGGTGTGAGGGTGGCAGGGGCCGCCATCGATGCGCTTGTTTGCGAGGGATCGATCCGATATGTTATATTGCTATTGCTGTGAGTATGGTGATACGATAGGTGAGTATGGTGATACGATAGGAATAAAGATCGGTCCATCCAGAATCAATCTCGTCATGGCGTGCTGGGCTTGACGAATGCGGTCCCCCCCATAGAATATATATATAAGGCACCCTACCCCTCCCCTAATATAGATTCGTCTTGCTAAACCTGTGGGAAACGTATCCCTGTGGGAAACTGGTTGGTGGCCCCTATACATCTCGTTCCTGCGGTGGTAAACGACTGTACTGTCATGCTACTTGTCAATGTCTCGGGAGGAGTCAGATTCCCGCCTGCTGTCCGTCCGCCTGCCGTTTTCTCCTCTAAGACACCTACCGGCCAGATGGCTGTACTGGGGCAACTCCTTTCCCATAATATAGAGAGAGGGGCTCAGATGGATCAGTGGTTTCCTATAATATAGAGAGAGGGGCTCAGATGGATCCGATCCATTACTCAGATGGATCAGTGGTTTCCTATAATATAGAGAGAGGGGCTCAGATGGATCCGATCCATTACTCAGATGGATCAGTGGTTTCCTATAATATAGAGAGAGGGGCTCAGATGGATCAGTGGGATGGTCGACATCCATTTAGTGAGCAGCTTCACTCCCGGCCCGGCATTTAGTGAGCGTGAGCAGCGGGCGAACCGAAAAGGGGATGATCCGGATTCGAAAGCAGGGAACGGCAGACCTATTGATTGCAAAGGTTGGGGGGGTCGAATTGATCGTGTCATTCTGACAAGTGTGCAACGTCCATCATGGTCCATCCATGTTGGTCTAGACTCCTTCTCCGTCACCACGAATGGGATCGATAGGGTCAGACAAATATATGGTAAGGGGCACGTAGGGTCATTTATGCTCGTCAGGTCGACGTCCGCCCCCGTTCAGGGCTCCTCCCCCAGCTAAGCTATCTAGAGTCTATAGGAGGCTATAGAGTCTCTAGGGGGCTATAGAGTCTATAGTAGATAGTCTATAGGAGGCTATGGAGTATATAGTCTATAGGAGGCTAGATAGTAGGCCGTCGGGAGATAGATAGATAGGGGGGCGGCTATATCTAGTTGGCACCCCCCCCCCTATAGAGATTAGAGATATGGCGATAGCCATACATATAGGGGTCACCCTATCTATAAGATAAGATAGGAAGGGGTGGGGGGCGCCCCTATAGAGATATAGGCCGGTCGAGGAGTGAGCGTAGCGAACCACCCTATAGATCTATACTCTATGGCTAACCCCCCAACTTTAGAGCCTATATATCTATCTGGGCGCCGGGTTAGCCATATAGATCTATAGGGTAGGGGGAAACCCTCTCCCTCCCCCTCTAGAGACCCTATATCTATATCTCTATCTGAATGAGACTATCTCTATCTGAATGAGACTATCTGAATGAGACTATCTGAATGAGACTATCTGAATGAGACTATCTATATGGGGGAGAGGGAAAACCTCGTCCCCCTGACGTCGGACGAGTGCCCCACATATAGATAGGGGGCCCTCGATTGAGAAATCAATCGAGTGGTTCGCTACAAGATATAGAGAGTCTCATTCAGATAGAGATATAGAGAGAGATAGAGAGAGAGATATAGAGATAGAGAGAGAAGAGACTGAAGAGTGAGAGAGTTTCATTCAGATAGTCTCATTCAGATAGTCAGTCTCATTCAGATAGATATATATATAGAGATAGAGAGAGAGATATAGAGTTCAGAGTTCAGAGTTCAGAGTGAGATCTATATAGAGATAGAGAGAGAGATATGGAGATAGAGAGAGAAGAGACTGAAGAGTGAGTCTCATTGCCCCCTATCTAGATAGGGGGTGAGTGGTTCTTATGCTCACCCTCACCCTCCATCGGATATAGGGGGGTAAGTACCCTCTATCTATATTTGTCCTCACCCTCTAGATATAGATATAGAGAGAGGGGTACCCCTATATCTATATCTGTCCTCGCCCTCCAGAGAGAATAGAGGGGCGGGCGAGTGGTTCGCTACGCTCACTCCTCATCTCTCAATTGAGTGCATCTATAGAGAGGGGGGCCCTCGGCCTCCCAAGCAGCCTATATAGCCCCCCCATATAGATATGGGGGAGCCTATATTCTATATCTATGGGGGGGCCCGTCGGCGCGAGGGCCCCCCCCATATATAAGATATAGAGGGACCCCATATCTATTCTATATATAGGGGGGGCGCCCTCCATAGTTCATAATTCTAGATAGGCGCCCGCCCAGATCTGATCTCCCATAGAAGATAGAGAGCCGAGATAGAATAGAATAGAGAGGGGGGGGAGGGGGCCATCTCTCTATATAGACTAGCCATCTCTCTAAACTAGCCATCTATATATAGAGGGGGGGCCATATATCTCTCTCTAGAGGGGGAAGTCATCTATCGATCCCCTATCTATATATGGCCAATGAAACTCTATATACCATCGCTCACACCCCCCCCCCTCTCTATATAGATGGGATAGAGATATATAGGCGGGGGGGAGGGCTATCGCTCACACCCCCATATATAGATAGGCGCCACCTTCGTCGGGAGAGGGCTATCGCTCACACCCCCATATATAGATAGGCGCCACCTTCGTCGGGAGAACCTCGACCTCCTCTCCCTCCTCCCATATAGAACTATAGGGCCTCCCCGAGCTATAGAATATAAGCTATATAGAGTACTCATTCTCTCGAGTTGCGGACACTGTTTTGCATACATTTTCATTCATTCTTCTTTCCATATCTTACATCTTCTTCCATTCCATGAAGTTGTGCAATCATGACTTCATTTCCATCATGGAATTCTCATCCACAAGAGAAACAAAGACAATCCATCTCCAATATGTTTTACAACTCCTTCAAATCAACATTTTGAAAAATTCAAAATCATCATGCTTACCCATATGAGCAATACCAAAATTAGTTTTGTTATGAAACACATTAAGAGAAAGGGTATGCATGCAATAATAGAAGTCAAATGGAAAATGTAGATTTCTTGGAGAAGATCCAAAAGATGGAGATTGGCATGGTGCAATCAAGAGCAACAACTCAAATGGAGGCTTTCAGAATTGGTTTTAGAGCACCCTGATCCATGGGGAGACCATTTTCCAAGACACTTCACCGTCGGAGAAGTTGGACTTCATGATTGAGATGCTGCCCCAACTTGCACAATGGACAATAGAGATAAAGGCCTATAAACTTGGTGCAAGACAAACTTGTCGATGGGTAGATCCTACACCATCATCTGGTAATTTTATCTCTACTCCTCAAGCAACACCATCTCATTTTGAATGCCAAATTCCAAATCCAGCCCTTGTTGCCCCAAATGTTGATTTCATTTCTCCATCCCTAGTCTTCCACCTCATCTCAATTCTTCCATATTTTTCCTTCCAAACATCCATTCCCTCCAAAGAAACAAGATGTTATACCTCCTCCACCACCACAAATAATTGCAAAACCGGTTGAATCCTAACCCATCACTCCTCTTGCATTCCCAAATCCATGTTGGGAAGATGAAAATTAGAAAATCAGTCATGAAGGATAGAAAGAAGTGGAGCCCAAAAAAAAAGAAATGATAGACAATCAAGAGTTGGGCTGCCAAATTTGGGATAAAAAGATCCCCTTCTTGGTTAAGCCTTCGAGGAGGTCAAGGTTGAAGAGTTAATGGTGGCCAAGGACTGATTTTGTTGCAGCAGAAGAAGAGAAAAAGAAGAAGCAGATCAACAATTAGTTTGCTCATAATGTAGTGTCCATGTTGGCACTCTACTTGAAGAAAATTCTGGTCCAATTCAAGTTGCACAATCAGCCATGGAAAGGAGCTCTGAAGAAGATCTTGCAATCCCAACTTGTCCTCTAGAGCAGCAGATTGAAGAGTTTGATTTGACAAACTTCATGATAGAGGAAGAGTTCAATCAAGAGAAAGATTTTCTTCAAACAGAAGAGGAAGGAGAAGCTTCTCCAAATTCAAAAGAAGAGGATCACATTCCAGCTGTGGGGAGAAAAGTGCAGATCCAAAAACTTCAAGAACAAAACAAGCTATAGAAGAACCTTCAGTTCTTCCTTCTACTTCATTCTCTTCAAGCTCCAACATTGAAGAAGAGTTTGATCTTTCAAACTTCATCTTTGAGAATGAAGATAACCATGGTGATCAAGTTGTAGATCAAAAGAACACCATGGAAGAATTTGAGAATTTGTAGCAGGACAACAATGAGGCAGTTTATCTGTCAGATTTGGAGGACTGTTTTGATGGAGAAGAACTAGTTGAGTTTCCACCATTTTCTCCTTCATCATCCATCTTACAAACACTAGAAACTGCTGTCATAGAGGAGAAATTTCAATTGCAGAAGCCTTTGTTTTATAGCAGCTCTTTGGAATCAAGTTTGGGAGATTTAAATCTTCCATGTTCTTCATTGGAGGAAGAAGAGAAAGAGCAGGAGAACTTCATCATTCCTTCCACACCATCCACCCAAGAAGGTCTACAAGAGGACTCCATTTTTGGAGTTAAATTTTAGAGCTATGGGCATATCAAATGGATCAGACCTTGCCCAATAAGGTATTTGGATTCATTAGAGCCAAAGGAGAAGCCATAACTAGTCATGCTTACTCCTAAGCATGAGGATGAGCTTCAAAGCACCAAGGATTAGTTGTCATACCTCTTCAATCCAAATGCAAAGCAACTAAAAGAGGTATTCAATTTGTTTTCAGTTGACACCTTGCTGATTTGGGTAGAAGAATAGCTTCTTGTTGATTTTCCACTCATCCAAACAGCCATGATCAGCTCCAAATCATTTGCATGGCTGCCAATTTTGAGGAAAGGAAGCTATTTTGCACAACTAATTGCATGGTTTGTTTAGCTTACCTTTTCTTCCAGTTAGAGTAGTGTATGTAGGTTTTCTTTCAGCAGAAGAAGTTTTTTTGCACACTCTGCATGTTCCATTTAGAGCATGTATGATTTCCAATTTTGTACATAGTTTTTTGGTGCTATTTTGGTTGCTCTTGCATAGTGCATTCAATGGTTTTTGGTGAGGTCAAATCTAGGTTTTAGTGGGTTTCCAAGTGACTCGGAGGTCGAGTTTCGAGTTTAGATCGTAATCAAGTTATTAGGCTTGACTCCATGCCCAATGGATGCTTCAAAGGCCACTTATTATTCATCTAGCAGGTAGATGACCCTCCGAGTCGTCAAATCAGTGTTATTCAAAATGAGCCCCCTGCTTATTTTGGCTAACTTGCCTTCGTTTTTGTGCCTCAGTCAAATTTTTACAAATTTCAAGAGCTCAAAATTTTCTAGGTATTGCTTCATTAGATATATAACTTTCTCCCCTTTTCGAAAGGTAAGGAAGTCCTCCTAACTCATAATTTGCAAGTTATGGCTCGGTGGAGTTTGGAGGAGAAATTTGTCAAGGTGGGCCCAGCGGGAAATTTTTGGCACTTAGCCTTTTCACTAAAAATGCAAAGGGAAAATTTTGGCCCACAAGCCCGAAAGGAAATGAAATGATGCCACGTGTTAAGACGGAGTAGAGGGGGTGGAAGGATTTATAAAATTTTGGTGTTTGGTCAAAGTACGTCAAAGGAAAATAGGAGCACATCCTTGCCGAGTAATAAAAAGGTGCCACGTGTCCCGTCGGTGGTGGAGTCGGGGTGGCAGGAGAAATTTTGGTTTTTTTCCAAAACCATAAAGGCACAAAGGTTAAAAATTGAATTGCATCTTTGTAGTAGATTAGAAGGTGCCACGTGTCCACGTGTAAGTGGAGGGTGGACCGGTGGAGGATTTTGGGAAATTTTCCCAATTTTGCTCAAAGGGGCAAAATGTTGTTTTGAGCCCACGGATGAGCCGAGAGGGTGCCACATGTCTCGAGAATGGTAGGGTGGAGAGAGTTTTTAGAAATTTTTCCAAAAGGGAAAAATTTAAAGTTTGACCCCACCGACCCCGATTTTGACTCTATTTTTACTAGTTTTTCCCTAAATCTTCATAAGGGCATATCTTTCGATCTAGAGCTTGGATTTTCATGATTTTGGTGTCATTAGAAAGCTGTTGAAATCCTCTACATGATGGATGGTTCAATTTTTATTTTTGATGGGAGACAATTAAGAAAACGTCTATGGCATGCAAAAATGTAGAAAATGACTCCAACCACCAAAATTAATGAAGTATGGGCCTCTTTCTTGCTCTGCGAAGCAATGTACAATGAAGTATGGGATTTTTCATGGAAACCCATCACTTTTCAGGATAATTAAATGGATCTATCGGTGGTTGGAGTTTGGAATCGATTTTCCTGTTTTTCACGTTTCTTTCATTTGGTTCAATGGTTAAAAGCCGCTTTGGCTCTTTTTAAAAAGTTGTTCATCATTCTTCTCTGCTTCTCCCTTATTTTCTTCCCTAGGGTAAAAATGGAGTTTGAACCTCCTCCCCTGCTCTGTAATGGCATTTTTCCTCTTACCCATGAAATGATGATTATGTGCAAACTTTTGGAGCAATAAAAAATGTGTTTTGTGATGCATTTGTCCATCCTTGCTCATTTTTTGGTTGTTTTCTTCTTTCCTCTCTTCATTACAGGTATTTGTGCATGTTTAGATGTTCATTACAAGTTTTGGAGCTATGTTCATGGAGTTTTGGAATATTTTTTGTGTGAAATCCATCTTTGGTTTGTGATGCACTTTTCCATCCTTCCATTGCTCACCTCTTTTGTTCCATGGCAGTTTTGATAGATGTTCAAAATTTTCCATCTCTGGTGTATCACTGTTTTAGTGTAGGCTCTATTTTTTCTAGTTTTCTTTATCTCCCTATCTCCTTGGAAGTTAGATTAGGATTAGATTAGCTTGCTTGCACTGGAATAACTTGTGGTAGGTAGTTTAGGAAGAGGAACCAACCTTCTCTGGAGAGCTTTACCCATTTGCAAAGGTCCCACACTTTGGGAAATATCAATGTTGTGTAATCACACCAAATGACATTCCCTTAGAAAATAAAATCCATAGGTCATTTTGGGGTGCTTTGTGATTTTGCACTAACAATAGCCAAAGGGGATACGCTGCGCCTAGAATCATCCCAAGCGCAGCTAATGTGGCTACTAAGCTATTGATTTGGAAAGCTCCTACTAAGATGGGAAATTCCCCGATAGAGCTGCTAGTACCAGGTGAACTCATATTGGCTAAAGTGAAAGAAAAGGAAATGGTAGGGGGATTCGGCATGGTGCTTACTGAACCTCCATAATATTTAGCGGGTCGAGTCTTATGCCGGTCATACGGAACACCGACACATGGAGAAGGGGCTGGAGGAACCGGTCCATGGCTCAACATCGATAGAATGCTACCTCCAATTCCCTGTATGTTCGATGGAGTGAGATATTCCCCACTGATCGGACGGAGTGCGCCCCAATTACCTACCCCCCGAACCGTACGAGATAGTTACCACCTATCACACGGCTTTCTAGCTTTATAGCAGAGCTCTCCCCCTGCCCCAACCCCCCAACTCTATAGGCCCCCAATAGAATATGGATAAGAACACCTGCCCCTCTATCTAGATATGGGGTGGGCGGTAGGCACCCCCTCGCTATATTTACCGACTCTCTATGGGATATGTGCAAGTGCGCATAAATTCCCTCCTCCTCTAGGGGAGATCTAAATAACACCCCCACTCATGTTGCCATATCTATATATAGGCCCCCCCATCCTAGATCTCTATATATGTCTCCTCGACCTAACCCCCTATATAGAGAGATGACCCCCCACCCAAAATCCCTCCCTCTCTATAGATCTATATGGGCCCGGGGTGGGCGGGCGCCTATAGAGATCTATAGGGGTCCCGATAGGGCGTTGGCCTATAGTCTCATTCAGGGCCCCATATAGAGAATTCTAGATAGGGGGTGGGTGCCGAGCGCAGAAATGACCCGCTGGTCGAGCCACATCATCTATATACGTGATATGACTGATCACTCATATCACGTATATAGATGATGTAGCTCGACCCCCCGATGGCGGCTCCCATAGAGAGGGGGGGCCCCATCTAGAATCGGAGGGGGTCGAGGAAGCCGAGCCCTATATATCTCACTCGTCCGGTCCGACCCCTATCTAGATATGGGGCCCATATCTAGATGGGGGCCCGCCCCTATATCTATATTTGGGCCTCCCTAACTCCTCACTCTCTATATATGAACTAGATAATTACCCTTAAACCCATCTAGATATTCTCTATAGGGGCCCCCCTTTCTATTAGAGTTATATGGCCCCCCCCTATATAGATATGGGAGTTAAAACCTCTCTCGCCATATATAGAGGGGGGGGCACCATCATGCATCATCTATTCATATATATACGTGATACGACGTGATAGTGATATTGGATACGAGTGATTCATGCTAAATGGAGAAGTGGGCTATTCTATTGAGTTTGAGTCGCTTTCACAGTCAGCGGACCAGCGATGGATGAGATTCCAACGGAGGTTACCGAGTGAGATCAGGTCGCTCCAACCCGGGGCCGATCCAACGCTCGACCCACTAATATAGATATGATCTATATGGGCCGCTCCAACCGGGCGACCCGACTTGATCTCCGAGCAACCTTGATCTCAGAAAGTCGCCATTCACTGACTATGAGAGTGACTATAGTCGGATAGGCAACAACTCATAACTCACCGAAACATTGACGCCGATGCCCCCGGCGTTCAGTTGATTTCTCTCGAGCTCGCACTCGCAAATATCTCCTCTCCCAACTCTCTATAGCATGGTTCCGGTCGGGGCGACCTTTCCGCCTTTTCACAGTGGGCACCGCCTCTTCATCGCCGTGCCGTCCAGTCCTCTCCTCGCCATATAGTCTCATTCAGGCCCCCCTCTCCCCTCTCTCTATATCTCTCTCATCTTATCGAGAAGATTTGATTTAAAAGCCACTTCCACTGAATAGAAAACGAACGGGAATCTGTTTTCTCGTTTCCGAATCTCCCACCCCCACCATTATAGGCTTAGGCTTAGGCTAGGCAGGGGCAGGCTAGACCGGATATGGTTGGTTTCCCTGAGCGGCTATAGATCCTAGTTCAATCCTTAAGAATGATTAGGAATGGGTAGGCCTCAGATATTTCTTTCTAGACGAGGTAGTTGAACGAGGTTTAGTGAACGTGCGTAACCAATCAAGAGAAAGAGGCAGTGGGCGGGCCCGCGCAAAGCTAAATGAAGTGGGCGTGAGATAGTGATGTTTCCCTTATTGTTTCCCAACCAACCCTATCTGCTCTGCCCCAGTCGCTTGCTTTCCTCATTCGTCAATTCTGCGGGACAACGAAGCAAACGCTCTGAACGAAACCTCGCTAATCGGACCCGGTCGAAGGATCTCCCATGTATTTACATAGTCGGCTACCGCCATCAAAACCCTCTAGCTTCGGTAGTATTCGTCGCACCCGGCTCTACTGTGCCATTTCTCCATCCCCCAACCTCTCCTGTTTGATCGGTGCTGCATACATCTCCCAGAACGGGACCACCATACGAGTGTGAGTTCAAGTTCCCGTTTCAAACATGAATTCGAATGAATATTGAGATGAGGCGAGATGGCGAGCGAGATGTATAGTATAGGAAGTGGGAGCGAGATGGGTAAGTATATCTGAGAACAGAACAACACCGCTGAAAGAATGTGACTGAAATAAAGAAAGGCGCCACGCCCCGGGAGTCCATTTCTCCTTTCCGCCCGTGTTCTATACTATGATTCTCCACCCCCAGCCCAGATGCAAACGTAGCGGCTTCATTCAATACCCAACCTTCGATACCCCGGACGCAGGCATTCAATTTCGTATGAATAGGGTGTGCAATGTTTCTGTCCGCCCCATACGAATGAATAGGGTGGGTGGGATGAATATGGCCCAGATATGGAGAGAGGGCCAGATATGGAGAGAGGGCGTGGGCTTACTATGAAACTATGAATGGTGGGCCCACAGAATTGCTGAATCTTCCAACAATCCAATCCAATATAATCTAATCAATTATTAGACTGGATCGAGACCCAGGACTGACTAGACAAACCAAAAGAATGTTCAAGGAAGTGTTTTATAATTAAAGTACCCTATCCATTATGGCTCTGCCTCCCCATCTTCTGTTTCATGAACCATCGATTCACGGGGCCCCCTTTCTCGTGAAATCCATAGCTGGGCGGGTCCAACAGCCTCGGAAATCATTCTCGAGCTCCCATGGTGAATTCCAAGTCATCTGCCGCCCTTCCAACAAAGGCTACCAGTTCGCACGGGTTGGTACATGATTAACCGACGTAGGAATACAATAGAAAATACCAACTAATAGTAATTATGTATATATGGGCTGCCGAAGAGGGGAATAAAGTCCCCTCCCCTTGAATCATAGAAGTTGGGAGCGCCATCCTAGATTTTCCTTTTATGGCGATCGATTTCGCGCTCTCTGCGGTTGGGCATCTGATTCGCCCTCGCCCTATCTGTGTGGCCCGGGCGAAAGACCATGAGGACTATGGGTAGAGTAGGAGTAGATAGAAATTATAGCATAGCATAGCATAGCATAGCAACGCCCATTCTAGGTGCTTAGCAGACGTAGCGAACCCGGATTGCATTATTGACTTGACAAGAAATAGAGTTCAGTTCCTAACCGCCCAGAACAACTCGAGTCCTACGCCCCGATTCGATCGGCCAGATCTCCCATTCGTTTACTCGCCAACCCGAGCCTTGGGAACTATTCAACGCTACAGGGTGGTTGATATTGTTGCCATAGCGGAGAAAATATCTTCCTTCTCGGCCGCCGGATCCATTCGGCCTCCCATCTCTGCCCAAATCCGGTGTATGCTATGCCATAGCTGGTGAGCAGCCCCCCTCTATCTAATCGGCAGCCCCCTCCATATGACATGACATCTTTTCTCTTTTCTCAACGGCCCGCTTCGATGCTTTCATAAGTGAGTGATCCGGCTGTCGTTCGTTCTATCCGCGCGCCCGACGAGCTTACTCCTCGCACCGAATGGCATAGATTTTCATTCCAGCGTAGCATAAGCATACATTTCATTCAGGGGTCATTCATAGTTGCTAGTGGGGTGCCCCTATCTCTTCTCGGTCGAGAGGACAAGTCGAGCCCACAATGATAAGAGATAAGCGGGCCCGTGCAATTCATATCCGGTCCCTACCCCATAACCCCCAATTCGGGGGTTGTTGCCCCTATCTAATATAATATAATATAATATAATGTATCTATGGAGGGGGAGGGGTGCGAGAGCCTATAATAGATCTATCCAAAAATGTTTCTTCCGCCCGCCACCTCTTCCTTCCTTTCTTCACGCCCGCACTCCCAGAATCGACCCCCCGCAATGACCAATGCAATGGATTCCCGGAGTCATAGAGACATGTCATATGGATATATCTGGCTATATGTAATTGGCCGTAACAGTAACATGATAGATACACCTTTCAATTGTCAAGCTCCTTTCAATCATATTACAATATACCCGGGCTGCATCACTACACTACAGACGTTATATGAGATGCTCTCCTCTCCCCGGGGCGGTCGAGGCATCACCGCATCTCTCACTTTCGCTTCACTCCGTTTGGTTAGTTCAAATCATTTTTGGGGGGATAGTGCCCCATATCTATATGGGATAGTAGTGCTGGCCCTATGGGGATAGCTAGTAGAGTAGCAGGCGGTGAATCATCCCCATCTAGTTCTCTATGGGATGCGGCTGGGCGGTAAGACCCGTGTTGACGAGTACCAACGGCCCATATCCCATATCAAGACCGTGTTGGTGTTGCTTGCGTGGGCATGTCAGTCATATTACGTACTCGATACGGACGGGTATTCATTCACACTATTCTATTGGTGTTGACGCGGCGGGCCACCATATCTATATCTATATCTTGATTGGCCAATTGAACTATATAGACTATAGATAGATACGCGACCGGATGGGTTACAATTCCTAGCCGGGTCGAGGCCGAGGGCGACGTCGGGCCGGGCCATATAGAGAGTTCAGGGTAAGGGCCCTCTGGGGAGAGGAGGCCGAGGACCCCATATCCATATCCATATAGGGGGTACTCGATTGCCCGGGGCATCTGCCCACTATCTACAATCGGGGGGCCCCTATCGGGCATCTGCCCACTATCTACAATCGGGGCCTCGGGGCATCGGGAGGCTAGTCGAACGAACTGGCTAGTCGAACTGGCTGGTCGGCTAACAACCCCAACTAACTCTATTTGGCTAGTCGTCATTATCTCTATCTCTCAGTCGAGTGTCGGCCCCCATATCTATATAGAGGGGGCCGGGGCACCACATCAATCATCCAGAATCTAGATTCTCTATACTATATATGGCATCCATCTCATCTAATCTAGCACCACGTCATCCCACTGAATAGGTAGCGGGGGCCGGGGCACCGGATGAGATGAAGAGGATGACTGGTTGCGAACTATTATCTCATCCTTATTCTATTATCTTATCCGGTTGTATCACGTATATAATAGATGGTGATGGTAGACGGATGGATCAATGTAGCTCAACCCCCCACCCCATATATACTCGATAGATAGGGCCCGGGTCGAGGAGCCCTATCGTTTCTTTATGTACTATGGGTCAACCGCCCCTCCCGCCCAACTAGATCTATATTACATGAGGAGGGATCTATATAGAACTGGGGGGGGGGATCTATTACGTGGAATATATCCCCGCCCCACCTACCTCAGATAGATAGAAATGGCCCACCCAACCACCGGGTGGCCTGCCTATAGATTCTATATGGGTAATGGGTGACCCGTATGATCTACATGATTGTCATGCGATCATCAAATGCCGAGTGAGTGATTTGATTCATGTTACGTATAGAATCCATTCAATCATGCGATGGATCTGCCTAGAGAGATGGGCCCCTCCATATCTATATGCACAGCTCGGATTCATGTTACGTACTTCGTGCCCTGAGAGAATGAATCTATATTGGCCCTATCTCTATATCTGGGGGGCCCTATCCATTATCTGGGATTCCCAGGCCCTATCTATATAGAGGATGAGGAGGCCCTGAGAGAATGAATCTATATTGGGTTGGGGGGGCCCTATCTATTATCTGGGATTCCCAGGCCCTATCTATATAGAGCCAGGAACAGTTCTCTATATGGGCCCACTCTCCAGTCCCCTATATCTCTATATGGCCCCAGCCTGACTCCAGTGCCCCATAGGGCCCCAACCCCAGCCCCATATATAGAAATGCTAGGGCCTGGCCTATAGATCTATATCTGGCCCCCTATATAGATATGGGAACGGCCAGATAGATATAGGGCAATACAGATATCACTCTATTCCATTCTCTCTAGATGGAGTGGGGAGTGGGCCAACCTCTATGTGGAGTGGGAGTGCCTCTATTCCATGCTAGATTTTATGGAGTGGGATAAATATATCTATATGAATCTTCATATTTGGGGGCCACTCCCCATATATAGATAGGGCCTTGATTCCAATATACCCAAGATTGATTCCTCGGGCCCTGTCCCTATATAGATTCCCACTCAATCAAGAAAGATGAGTTTCACCTATTGATTCCTTAGATAGAGATAACTAGCCTAGCTAGTAAGGATATTCATAAATCGCCCCGAGTCTATTTATCTATAGGCTAGGCATGCGGCACAATGGAATGGAAAGATGGTGGGACCAAACACATCACATATGGATTTTTCACCCAATCTATCTATATCTATCACACTAGTCCTCTCAATTATAACCGCTAGTCCCAACCCAATATTCTATAGGTCATGGCCCTTATAGAGTATAGATATCGGTTAGCCAATATAAGATATAGAGGGGATATCTAGATAAAAGGGCCCTCTAGATATAAAGGAAAGGAGAGACGGATATGAGGAGGGTGTAGAAACCAAATTTGGGTCACACTCCCTTGTCGCCTTCACCAATTAATGTAATATATTTAATTAATCATGACCCCTTTATCCTATACTAATATTCATCCTCACATTGTTAATTAATTTAATTAAGTTAATTTAATCCTCACACCTCTACCTCATCGTTACACCTCACCCTGGACCCATTCCAGGGGAATTTAACTCACAATGAATGAGTCATCACTCTCAGTTTTGAGTCATCAATTCTTGTGTTGAGTCACCACTTAACCTAACTAAATAATAATTATTCCTAAACCTAATTAGAATTCTTCTATGACCTTCCCCGCCTTCTATCGTGAACTCCACTTCCCTAAGTAGATTCAATCGAAATCATGCCAAAAATAGTAAATATCTACATATTTTGGAAAACCTAGACTTTCTCACCTTAGCCAACACCGATTATCCCTCAACCGATGCTGATCACCTAACCACCATCGGTTACCTTATATACACTTTCAAAACTCTTTACATAAGTTGGTCATTTAGTTATTAGATCTTGATTGCATTCAAGCATGAATCTTCAAGCCCTCCTGCATCCAGATGATGAACACACACAACCACAATGCAAGACAAGTAGTCATTTTCCCTTCCAGAGTGTTGGAATACTCACAAGAGCACATAGGTTGTATTGCCAATCAACAATGAACTCAATAACTTCTTCATCGATAAACCATCAACCATCAACCATTCCAACTCCCAATATCTACAAGACATCAAGTAAGTATTGTGATTCTAATCATTTGGCTTATTCCTTTTGTAGATCTTTTTCTCCTTTCAATAGTTTATTTCCTCTGTTGTCTATACATCACCTTCTTCCCACCAACCCAATATTCAACCATCCCAAGAATTTTCATCATTCCAAACCTCCTTCTTAGTATCCTTGAGTCTTCTCAGCCATATTACAACCTAAACCACACTACCCTCACTCTTTGTGCAATCACAAAGAACCCTAAAATCTCTTTTTAATAATTTACTATCAAATTTCCCCTACCGACGTCAATCACCTTAACCATCATCGATCTCCACTCTCTATCAACATTGGTCACCGCACCAATATTGGTCATCATGTGCTCTCTATTAACCTTCACCAAATAACCTCTAACATCCCTTAAGCTCCACTTTAGACCTTACCGATACCTCCATGACCTTACTAACACCCCGAGACCTATCCCAGCTAGAAAAATACCTTTCCTAATGCTATATTAGTTTTAGATTTCATTACTTTTCTTAATCTAATTTGTTGATAATATTTTGAGATACCTAAATCAAAGTGTTAGCAATATGACCTTTATTTCTCGTATTTAATTTCATTAATTTGTAAAAAATAGAGGATTGAAAACCATTCAAGGAAGCATCACGCTTCCCAAATCTATCCTTGTTAGGAATTCCTTTGAATCTTGCTATTTAATATCATTTGGTGGTCTTGCTTTGTATATACACATATTCCTTCCCACAAAATGGATTTCTCTACAATCGATTGATAAAGTCAATAACGCATGCATTCAACCTTCAACCTACATATCATAGGTATTATTCCTTGACCTTTTACCTTATCTATTTTATTACACAACTTGTTCAATGAATCATTTTGGAACGTCCGGTGGGACCCATTTGTGTTCTTTTGAATTGTTCATTCCTAGGTGAAGGACTGTGTGTCTATTTCCTTTTGAAAGCGTTCACATCAAATTTTATCCTTTGGATCATTCTCTCTCTTATACTTGTCTCATTGACACTCGTATTTTGGATTAAAAAGAACCATTTTTTTTTGTAACATTAGTGAAATACTTACTCTTTCCTATTCAACATTTCTCTCATTGAATGTCATTGTGGATTTGAGTCTAAAATCTTTGTACATCATTTCGAGTGTTGCATTTCTAGCTCATTTTAAAAATGTGGGCAACCTATATGTTGGAAATTATGCCCACCGATGGTTTACAAATTGAATTTTAGTGCACAATTTATTCTCTTCACCAAACCACTAAAAATAAATTACTTGTTTTCTTAAACAACATCCAAACTGAAGAAAATGTCAACGATCACATGATCAAAGGATTGCTAAACCGGTTTCTCTATCCAGTCATTATCTCAGAGAAAAGATCTCCCTTGCCAAAAATTACCTAAAACTATCCTTAGTTTTTGGATTTTCATAGGGTACCTTTTATCAAACCAAAAAATCTACTCTATTCACAAGTCAGTCCTAAATGGCATAAGCCGGAACATAAAATCCACCACATAGGATTTTGTGCTTGCTAGTTATTATTTTGATATGTTTTTTTGAGGTGTGAGTTCATTTTCTTCATTCTTCACTCCTTTCACACTCCATAATCATAGTTGGTGTATTCTAACTCTTTCTGAGTGTGTTAGGGTCAATCATTTCCATACTTAGGTTTCTGGGTTGGTATTTTATTTGATCTAAATCACCAAATTAACTTTTTTCCATATTTTCACAAATTTCACAAACCAGTGGTCATTCCATTGTACATCATCAATTTACTCATATAATCAAGTCATCAATTTACTTGACCGTTGTCAGTTTCCTATTGTTTTGGTCATTTTAACCAAAGTAACATTCATCACATTTCTATTCTTTTAGGGTTTCCTTAGTTACCTCACCATATCTCCGTGTCTTTGAAATCACTGTCAAAAGTCCATATTTGCTTCATTTTTATCATTTATTACCACATTTACAAATCCTTTTATTTTCCACAATAATCGGTATCGCTCCTTTCACTGGAAATCAAGTTACCCTCTGTCACCAACACCGCTTAACCAACCATTGTCGGTTGGTCTTTGTGTTTTAAATTTTAAATTAAAATAGCACTCATTTTTCACCTTCTAGAACCATTTTATCTAGTTCTTTTTTACTCCTGTGTCATTTATAGAGCTCAAATTAGTAGCTCTACTATAAGTCACATGGTTTTGAATCCTAGCCAATTCAACACCCTCATGTTCCATGCTATCCTTTAGCCCACGCCACCTAGCCCATCGCCACCTTCCATTCTATCCATTATGGATCCCATTCAGCCTATTACCATCAGTACCGGTGATGAGGAGTTCGCAAGAATCCTAGATCAAAACCACGCTTCTCTACAATATTATTTAGCCCATTCATCCACTTGGAATTCATCAGGATTCATGTATATGACATGCATGTGTCAATTCCTCTACCCTCACACCTACTTCTACATAAGCTACCACTAGCTTGACCTTACCCTCTTCCACCTTACCACCTGTGGTGTCCTAACTTGACCCTACATCATTGATATCTGCTGCACATGCGACATCCATCATTCCTTCGACGCGCTTGCTCTTGTGATGTCAACCATTCCTTTATCAACCGCTTGAGTATAGGTCTATCTCGCACTCTGCCACCAATCATATACCTATTACATCTCAAACACCCATGGTTTCATCACCCATACTCCCTTCCAAAACATTATCTCGTCCATCCCGTAGTCACTTCCTCCAATTAATAGGAGAGTCATTACATCCACTCAACCTACCTACGCTTATCAAAAACAACCCCGTATCTCATTTATTTCTTATTCAGGATACTTTCCACTTACATTTATTCCTCCCTCACAATTTTGTACTGACACCACCATATACTAGGATGCCACCCACGTCATACCTTCATCATCTACCCTCTTATACTATAGGGGGTTCCCAGTCATCACAACCTACTAATGATCTTATCAAAATGATGATGGATAAGATGTAGACATTGGAGGCATTAGTCTTTGGATCACATAATTCTATGAAATACGACAAGATTTGCAATGAGCCTATTCACCCATCCATTCTGATTCATCCATACCCTATACATTGGGAAATTCCTAAATTCAACCAATTTAATAGCAAAGAAGACCCACAACAACACTTGCGGTCTTTTAAACATGGGTGTTATCTGATTGCTCATGATGATGTTTTTCTCTTGCGAACATTCCCAATGTCCTTGACATGACCTGCTTTGGATTAGTATAGTGCTCTACCTAGGCACTCCATTTTCTCATTCAATCAAGTAGCTCAAGATTTCCTAGACCACTTTTCTATCAACATCGTCAAGAAATTCACCATGACCAACTTGTACTTAACACACCAATACGAAGACAAATCTATTGCTGATTTTTTTCACTTATTGGCGAAGCCTAATCAACTAGCTCACGTTCCAACTACCTCAAACCGAGTTAATAATATTGTTCACTAGGTCTTGTATAAGGAACATCTCACCAAATATCCAAGTTCAAAACTTCCGCACGCTTTGATGAGGTGTTCACCATGGCCCAAAACTTGAAATTCATGCCATTGAAGAGAAGAAGATATAATTACGTAACAAGAATGTTGCGTTTAATCAAATGATATATCTTATTCTTCCAAACCACAAAATAATTACTTTACTCCAAATCAAAAGGATCTACCCATGCAGTACTTTTGAAAGTTGGCCCATCTCACCCATCCAACCGATCAAAGCCTTTTTCAACCTTTCTCCTATTCAGGATTTTAAGTTCAATCTAGAGCAACAAAAATGCACTTTCATAGAGAACCCTACTCTTTAGTTTTAGAAAAATTTTAAATTTTGGAGGAATCACTCTTCCACCCATCAAACCACATACTGGTTTTGACCCCTCTCATCTTATGTCTGCATGGTACAAAGAAAATAATTATTATAACTATCATTGTGATAAAGGTCATAACAACAATAATTGTATAAATTTCAAAAAGATCATCTAAGAAATGTTAGATAATAGAGATCTCATCTTGGATAATCAAAACCTTCACATCTTCAAGAAGCCATTCCCAAATCACATCCTGTTGTCTAACCAAACTAGAAAACCTTCAACCAATGATAGTAACGTTCATGAGGTTCATGCAATTTTTGAAATCATACTATCCCTTCCCCAATTTCTTCCTACTCCATCTATCGAGGAGATTCTTACACGAGCCCCTTTATCCATGAAAGAGTTTGTTTCATCTGCTCTTTACCCACAGAGGAGTATCCTTTATCTCCCCCTTCACCCATAGAGGAGTCCATCACATCTGCCGAGACAGCTTCCCCACACACCTCTCAACCTCGCAAAAAAACCACTATATTTATTGTCCTACCCACGGAAGATTCATGATTTCCTTCCTCTTTACCAAAAGATGAACCCACCTCATCCTAATTTTCATCTCCCCTACCCATAGAGAATCCATTAGCAATGCCCCTTCCTATTGGTGACAATTATCCATTGGCTTTCATGGATCATGTTGATTTTCTCTCAACTCTTTTACCAACAGTCCAAGCTAACAATTTCCTATCTCACGGACATTCTTTATAGGGTCACTACTAAATCAACATCATCCCCTCCTACAACGGTGCCATTTTCACATTTGGCTAACTCGCTTGGATCATTTCAATAGTTCTATGCTTTGAGGATGCCTTCGGCTACCTTTCTCAACTCAGATGCAAATGTTGTCTGACTGATACTTCCATGATCAATCCAAAGGTGTTTCAAACAACCCAACTAACCATGCCCATGCCGGTTGTAGAACCCTCTTCTTCATCACCCTCTCCAACACTTAAACCTTTACCATCAATTTTTTTCCCATACTTAAATCATTACCCACATTTATATATTCCTCTCGTGTCCAAACCCATTGCACCATTGGGACTCATGCCTACATCAAGCCTAGTCCATCCCCTATCAAACTAGTTTTAGCAATGTCCTCAAAAGCCAACGAAAATAATTTTCTCCCACCTAAGAGGAAGACCCAACCTCTTAGGTCACATACACTAGCTTTTCCCACTACTCCTCTGTCGCTTAATTGCTTCCATCTATCATAGGGCCCCACCCATCAATCTTGGCTATGCACCCTCCTACCCATGGTAAACCAAAAGAAAAATAACCACCTCCTTGTCATAATCCTCGCTTACACCCAAATTACCTACACAACTTATGCCTTCGCCATCGCTTACATCCTTTCTACTACCTATACCTACACCACTTCCAAAGATCCTCATCATTTCCTATGATATTCCCTTCTCTTTAACCAATACCTTCCCACACCTTCACTGTACCTCCATTATTTCCTTGGCTAAACCATCCCCTTCCGCTATCTACCTTCCCTTCTACATCACACACTCCATCTTCACCTTTACCCAAAAATGTGTAACCAAAGTCCAAAAACCAACCACCCTCCAAAGAGGTAGTTAAACCTACACCACCTTCAACCACTATCTCATCTGCTACATATTTACCCAAGAAGGTGAAATCCAAACCTAAAACCATACTACCTACCAAACAGTGGTCAAACTAACTCAACCTCCAATTCCACCTCCCATGGCACCTCTCCCACAAAAATCACCCACAACTCCATCTAGACCTACACTTACTTCACATTGTGATCCATTGACAGGGTCTTACGCCAATATCTTAGCTAAACTTTTGGAAACCCCTGTGATCATATTTCCACCACTTAGACCTTACGACCCACTCAAACCTAAACCCGAAGGGTTTGACGATACAAAATTTTGTGCTTACCATCGTGTGTCAAGGCATGATGTGGAAAATTTTAAGGCTCTTAAGACTATTAGTTTTCCAACTATGTCCTCCCAAAGAAAAATTTGATGATGATGATCTTTTAGATGAGGACCCTATTCCACCTCCATCTATCACCACACCTCCTCATCCCTTACCTATTCAACAACCTTCATCTCTCCCTCCACAATAATTTTATCCTCCTCCAACATTTGAGATCAATATAGTCCACATAAGAGAGCTAGCCAAACCTCTACCAAAATGCCAATGCGCAGTATTATTTTCACAAAACCAAGATATGCCCATCTTATTGCTACATCGCTCATGAATCACTTGCTCCTTTACCACACATTAATAGGGTTAACAATAACACTGAGCCCGGAAGGAAAAAGGAAAGGAGAAAAAACCAGCCCATCTCGCCACTCTTTTACCCAATATCCCATCTGGACCTACACCAAAAATCACCATCATGGAACCACATACCCTATTTATAACAAAGTTTCCCATCATATAATGACTAAAAATTGCATCAATATCCTCTCAAAATGTATTTGAATGACCTTTCCAAACTTATGAGTCTCATCGATAGGCCCTTATTGAGGTTCTAAATTCTCGTTGAGGTTTTACCTAATGACCCTACTCCGGTAGCATCTATTATCACTCCTCGCCATGTGGCCTCTCTCCCCACTTAATCCCCTTCCTCTGCACCTACTACCACTCATCAATTTTCCACTCTTAGTTTCTCTAACGATGAGATTTTACCTCTCCAATAAGGTGATTATGATCCCGTCCTATTTATTTCTATCTCCATTAATAATATATGTGTTTGATGCATTATGATCGATGGAGGTGCCAATATCAACATCATTTCTTCCTAGGTGTACAAAAATGTGCATTCCTACCAATTGGATGTATAATAACCTAGTTATGCTTTGGGTTCATTCAATGATGCCATGACTTCCACCTTTGGCACCATCATTCTCCACATTCACGTTGGCCATGTACCATTCTAAAATTATTCTATGTCTTAGAGGGGTAATTCCAGTACAACATGATGCTTGGCCGACCTTGGATCCATGTTATGGGTTGTGTTCCTTCAACCGTACACTATTGTTTAAAATTTGAAAATGAAGGACACAACTATACCATCCTAGATGAACCTTCACCATTCAAGACATGTAACATGTTATATCAACCCAATGATTTCATTATACTAGTTAAGGCATCTACCACCACTACCACTTCCCCTTCACCCATGGCCCCATCCACCAATGTTGCCACTACCTCTTCCACACCTAACTCATCTATTCCCACTTTGCTATCAAAACTTCTAAAGATAACCCATGAACTAACCCATCTACTTCTCAACCAACCAATGATTCTTCTTCCAAGATGTACGATAGTTCATCCATTCCCAATACCCACATATAAACTGTTGATCCCTTAGAAGGTGTTTTTCAATTCCTCACTCTGGGAGTACCACCTTTATAATATTGACACATTTCTTACTCCTCAAGAGTACCGTAAAATTCACAAACATCCCCGCTATGATCACCACATAGGAAAGGATTTCCCCTACGGTCATCCCCACCTTTGCACCAACTTAATGTATGGGGGACTTGATGCTTCTACCTACTTTCCCGAGCCACCTTCCCAAACTTGACCATTTTCATCTAACTTTCAATCTCTCACCAACCACCACTTCACCCACACTTTCCTCCATTGTTGTGCTTGGAAGGGCTTTATCTTTGGTTTATACAAACAAGGCCACCATACTATCATCCCATGCACCACCCATAAGCATAAAGACCGTAGTGGTATTAGATTTTCTGATCCATCTCCCAAGAAGGCCCGAGTCAAACTCATTGAGGTTCATAAACATTCTCCACCCCATTCACCAACTTCACCACCTTCACCTACATAGTATATGGATCCATAATTCATTCCTCCTAATTTTTTTTTTTGTGGAAACCATTTCCCTGGGACCTCTAACTTATCAACGAGATGGGGAGGCTCTCTCTTCTCTTCCCTTCCTCTATCCTGATATGATCAATGATGATACACCTTCTATTAACATCGTTTAATTTCAGGACGATGAGTCTATTATCACCTACCTTGGTGTGGAAGATTCTTATATTCACTGGTTATTACCTTCTAAGACACAAACCATGTTGAATGAACCGACCATAAAAATCAATATTCACACTCGGAAGACCCGCACATTCTAAAAATATGTAAATCTTTAGATCCTTCTGAATAGGAAGCTTTTACTTCTTTAGTCCAGATCATAGCAACTCTTTTACTTGGTCCTATGCTGATATTCCCGGTATCGACCTAAACATTGTGGTCCACAATATCTTAATTTTTCATGAGGCCAAACTTGTGAAATGCAGAGTGCGAAAAATGCATCCTCGCATTTCCTTCATATCAAATAAGAAATTCAGTGTCTTATTTTCATTTCTTTCATCCTACCCATTGATTATCCCCAATGGATCTCTTACATTGTTCTTATCACAAAAGTGATAGGGGGACTCCACATTTGCATGAATTTATGTGACCTTAACTTAGCTTGCCCCAAAGATGACTTTCCTTTACATACTATTGACCAACTAGTTGATCTTAGCACCATCCATGAGATGTTATCACTCATGGATGGTTTCTCGAGTTATAACCAAATATTACTTAACCCGAAAGATCAACACAAAATGTATTTCATCACTTGTTAGGGAACCTTCTACTATCATGTCATGCCCTTTGGCATTACAAATGTTGGTGCTACATATCAATGAGATATGAATTATATCTTTCATGACATTATGCATCACATATTGGAAGATTACGTTGATGATCTTCTTTGCTAAATCCAAACATCGGGCCGAACACCTTACAGTCCTTAATGTCATCTTTGACCGTCTCATCAAGTATTGTGTTCACCTTCAACCTAAGAAGTGTGTATTCATTGTTCTATCAAGAAATCTCCTTGGTTTTATTGTTTCTTTGCGTGGAATTGAAGTTGATCTCACTAAAATCAAGGTTATTCTTGAAATTCCTCCACCTACTAACCTTCTTCAAATTTTTAGTTTGTAAGGAAAGTTGCAATATATTTGTCACTTTATTTCGTAGCTTTCTGAACGTTTCCATCCATTTCATCATCTCCTAAAAAAGGATGCCTCCTTTAAATGGGATGATGAATACCAAAAATCCTTTGATGCCTTAAAACAATACCTCCTTCAACCACCTATGCTCATTCACCCTAAGGATGACCAACCATTTTATCTTTATATTTCTACTATTGTTCATTCCTTGGGTGCCATGCTCGCTCATCATGATGAGAAACATAGGGAACAAGAGGTTTATTACATAAGTTGTATGCTTTTAGAATAGGAAACTAGATATACTCACTCCAAAAAACTTTACTTAGCCTTAGTTTTTATTGCCAAAAAAATTCACCATTACCTACTCAACCAAAAAAACTTTATTGTCACCAATACTAACCCCTTACATTACATGTATTATAAGCCCTACCAACATAAAAATGTTGCATGTTGGTTCATGCTTCTTTTAGACCTAAATATTGAATTCATCCATCAAAAGTATGCCAAAGGATAAATAATTGTTGACCAACTCGAAGATGCACCTCTCCCTGGAAATCAATCCAACTTTGATTTACCCGATGAATCCATCACTACTTTGTCTCCTTGGATGATACCGTTTACTTAGATGACCTTATTATTTTATGGTTCCAAATTTCAGCTTGGGGGTGGTGCCGTTATCCTCATTCATCTTAATGGTGAGCCTATGCCATTATCTTTCAAACTAGATTTTGATTGTACTAACAATATCCCCAAATATGAAGCAATCATGTTAGGTATTCAAACCGCCATAGCCTTAGATATTAAATCGATTAATATCTTTGGTGACATGTTTGACTATTTTATTTATGGATTTGAAAAAATAGATAAGGTGATGGGTCAAGGAGGAATACCTGCTTGCGATGGTCGGTTGGAGGTTGTAGACGCGCATTCGACTTCTAGATCAAATGCTAATCTGCGGATGAAGCTTCCTTTTGGTTAGGAGAAACTACCTGAAATACAAAAAAAGACCACAAAAGATATTTAAACAATATATTCCAAAGGCTACCTAGTATGTGATAGATCCAAGAAGTGTGATATTTCCTTGATGGCTATAAACCCACTATTTAATACAACTTTATGCACAAGCTAACGTAAATAAATAAAATCCTACTGTAGTTGATATGATTTAGGTATCTCATCCAAATACAATAAGTGAATCTAATATAATAGGCTACGTTATGATCGGATATGGAAGTAGGATAGGTGGTCAAGGTGCTTTGGAATAGGTGGGTTAGATTCTTGGTAGCTTGATATGTGATTTTCCATATGATGATATGTTCTTTTGATTGCGGGAAATCATGCTTGAAATGGTTGTGTCCTTTCTACTCTCAAGATATGTGATTGAAAGGGAATATGCTTGGATTTATTTTCTTTCATTTCTCTCATATGAGTACAATCTGATTTTGGGATATCGTAGACTTATCTATCTCTATGACTCATCCTTGGTCAATTGCATTGATCCAAGAAATGTTTTAATTATATTCGGGATGAATAATTATGTATTGAAATTTCATGAATTATTAAGTCCTGACCGAACTTAGAAAGTATATGTTCTTTTAAAATCTTCTTCATATGAAAATATTTCCATAGTGGAAGTTTTGTTAGATTCTAAAAATTAATCCTCACAAGTCATTACAATCGAATTTGGTCTCAATCATTTTGGCATCGGAAAGGACCTAGACCTTAAGTCCACGTAAGATATGTAAGTTTTCCATCTAAAGCTAATTGCTTGATGCAAATCCAGAATCTGATCTAGAACGTTGTATTCTGTTTGAATTCGAATGATGATTTCAACCTATTAAAATAGACTTAAATTGGAATCGAAGGTTATTAGTTTTAAACCTAAACTAAACCTATTGTTGCTAGGGTTAGTTGATCTAACCTAGTCCTAAAACTATGTAATTGATATTCCTAAGGGTTATCTAAACCTAATACTAAGGTGGGTGACTTATGTTATAACCTAAGGTGTTAAGATTAAACTAACCTAGGATCTAACCTAAGTCACTAACCTATCCTAAACTAATGCTATGGAAAGGAACCTAAGGGGGTTTGTAAGCTTTGGGGTGGTGATTTCAATGGAATTTAAGGAAAGGATAAGGATGAAGGGGCAGGGAGTACTACCAAGGTTAGCGGAGGTTAATTTGGAAAGAGGGAAGCTTACGTG
The DNA here is from genome assembly GCA_018340775.1 of Taxus wallichiana var. yunnanensis. Classification (NCBI taxonomy): domain Eukaryota; kingdom Viridiplantae; phylum Streptophyta; class Pinopsida; order Cupressales; family Taxaceae; genus Taxus; species Taxus wallichiana. The sequence goes on from CM031235.1 coordinate 679,077,962, forward strand.
TAACATCTCTAAAATGGAAAACTCTTGTGTTTTGTGATGTAGAACTCACCTCTTTGGTGGGACCTGAAATTGAAAATGGGTGGGAAAAAGAATTTAATCTTGCAATTAAATTATGGGTTCTCGAGCTCGGGCCACCTTTTTCAGAAGCAAAGAATTTTTTCCATTGTTTTTGCTTTTGAAATATGCCTTTCATTTTCACTCATGCATGAGCAAATTTTTTCAAACCAGCAATTTTACTCAAGATGCATGGTAATTTTGAATGTTTAAATTTATTTTTGTTAGTCAATTAAATATATAAGGCATGGAGGACTAGTTTAATGAGAAAGCAATATTTTGTTGTTTAATCTTTCTTGGAAAGGAGAAGAAAGAATGCGAGCTCATCTGTGAGGTCTTCTTCAACTTTTAAGCGACACTATCGGCATGATAGGCCCTAATCAAAAATATCACTTTTCCTTTAAGTGTTTTCATTAAAACAACTTTGTTATGATGATGTTCACGCATTTTTGGCTTGATTTACCATTGAAATCAAAAAAGTACAAAACCTATTTCTAAAGCACCTTATCGAATGAATACCACATAATTAGTTGAGCTTAAGGCTCGAGTTAAGATGATTTTTCTAAAGGTTTGATTAGACCAAGTGTTTCACCTTTAAGGGGCACCAAAGATATTTGTGAAAAATAAAGATGGAACACTTAGATTGTGTAATATGATTATCGAGATGTTAAACAAAGAAACAATAAAAAATAGATATCCACTTCCTAGAATTGATGATTTATTTGATCGATGCGTGGAGCATCGATATATTCCAAGATATATTTTTGATCCGGGTATCATCAATTAAGAATTAAAGATCAAGATATTCATAAAACAATTTTTTGGACAAGGTATGGACATTATGAATTCATGGTTTTACCCTTTGGATTAACTATGCACGTGACGTAACTTTTATGAACTTAATGAATAATATCTTTCAAGAATACTTGACAAGTTTGTGCTTGTATTCTTGGATGAATTCTCATTTATTCTAAAAGTGTCGAGGAGCATAATGAGCATCGTGAAAGTAGTCTTGGAAAATCGAGAAAGAGAAGGTTATTTGGTAAGTTATCCAAATGTTCTTTCTTTGATACTCAAACATTATTTGGGTCATGTTATAAGTAAAGAAAGAATTTCAGATCCTTCTAAATAGTGGCAATAACCGAGTGGCCTACACTAAAGAATGTACATGAAGTAAGAAACTTCATGGGCCTTGCTAGTTATTATAGAAAATTTGTTAAAGATTTTTCTAAAGTGGTTATCTAAACCTAACGATAACTTCATTATGTTAAAAGATAAGAAATTTTCTTGGGATGATAAGTGTGAATCTGATTTTAAAAGTTTGAAAAGTCATTTGACTTCAGCACCTATTTTAGTTGATGATCCTAATGGATACTTTATCGTTGTAAGATGCATCCGGGAAGGCCTTGGAGGTGTTTTGTTACAAAAGATCATGTCATAAGGTAGGAAAGTAGAAAACTTAAGTTACATGAGTTGAATTATGCTCCACATGATTTAGAGCTTGAAATTGCCATAGTACATGCACTTCAAGTTTGGAGGCATTATTTACTTCTTTCAAACATTTTGAGTTGAAATATCATCTTGGGCTGAAATATATTTTCACTCAAATTAATCAATGCAAGACAACGAAGGTGGTTAGAATTTTTGTCTCAATATGATTTTGATATAAGTTACATAAAAGGAAAAGAGAATAGAGTAACAATATGCTCTAAGTCGTAGGGAAGCACATTTTAATGCTCTTATAACGTTAAGAACTCAAAGATAAAGATGAAGAAAAGAGCAATGAGAATCTGATTTATACTTTTCTTTTGAAGTAAAAACATCTGCTTGTGATGATCTAAAAGATGAAAGGTATAAAGGTTTTCATTTCATTATGTAATGAAGGAATATTACATTATGAAAACAATATTATACATACCTTTATTAATGATTTGAGAAAGAAATTGTTAGATAGAATTTCATAATTAACCTTTTTCGACATCCGGTATTACTAAAATGTTGTAATCATATAAAGCAACAATATTTATGGAAGGGAATGAAAAAGGATGTTATTAATTTTTTGACTCATTTTCTTTCAATGTCAACATTGAGTGAAGGTGAACATATGCACCCACTTATCTATTTATTATATCCCCATAGCATTCCATTGATACAAAATGGAAAATAATAAGCATGGATTTTGAACAAGGTTTGCCTATGTCAACAAATAAACATGATGTTATTTTAGTAGTTGTTGATAAACTTAAATGAAAGTAGCTCATTTTATTGCTGGAAATTTCAAAGGATGATTCTCCATGAGCTAAAATTTTGACACAAAAATTTCAGATTACATGGAGTACTTATTCATTATATCGTAGGGATCCTAGAATGATCTCCATCATTTTGGCAAACGCTGAATGCACCTTGAACTAAGTCGGGTAAACTTGTAAGTTTTCATCTAAGGCTAATTGAAATGATGGAATCCATAATTTGAAAGAGTAAATCATTTTAGAAGATATGTTATGAATGTATTGATGGATCAACAATATAAATGGGAGGAGTATCTTCCATTAGTTGAATTTGCAAACCTAATAAATATCACACTTCTCTTAAGATGGCAACCTTTCCCTAGGCACTTTATGGAAGAAAATGTAGAACTCGTGGGTTATTGGGACAACATTGAGGATGAGAGGTAATTGGACCTAAATCCTTACGATTAAATGGAACCTATGATAAAATGATTCTGAACTAATGCTTGAAAGAAGCTAAGAGAGGGATCATAAGTTATGGGGATTTAAAGCAAGAAGAGGATAAAAATAGAACTTGGTGAAAAGGTTTTTCTTCATGTTAAACTACAAGAAAGAGTTCTATAACTTTTGGCAAGGTAGCCAAGTTATCACCTCATTTTTGTGGACCTTTTGAAATTGTTGAAGTAATCAATCCCATAGCTTATCGATTAGCCTTACCACCTACTTTTTCATGAATGCATGATGTTTTCCATATTTATTTGCTTAAGAAATACGTTTCCAATTTGTCACATGTGTTAAATTAGAATTCCTTGCGCAGTCCAAGACCTAGGAATAATCATGGTTAAACCCATTCGAGTGTTAAAACTCGCGCCATTGCAATTAAGGAATCATGAAATATGACAATGTAAGGTCCAAAGTGGGACTAGTTTAATGAAGAAAGTTCAACTTGGGAGAATCGGAAGATATGAGAACAACTTTTCCTTTTCTTTTCGAAGAATCAATCATTGAATGATAATAAAAATTGTGATTTTATCTTTTACATGGCATTATGTAATCCAATTTTGGAGCAAACATTATTCCGATGGGATAAATAGCAATATTATACTAATTTATGGAACTATTTAAAAGTTTGAAATAGTTGAATTGATAGTAAATGAAAGAAATTGACTGACCATAAGGTAAATGAAAGTTGTAATCATCGAGACGATGATTCTTTAAGGAGGGAAGCATGTAACACCCTGTAACATTTCTTATCCTTTGCAAATGTTGATATGTGATTTTCCATATGATGATATGCTTTTGATGTAATATGCTTGAATTGGATTTCCTTTCTCGCTTCAAGATCTTGATTGAAAGGGAATATGCTTGGATTTATTTTCTTTCATTTCTCTCATTGAGTGCAATATGATTTTTGGGAGATTGTATACTTATCTATCTCTATGAATCATCCTTGGATCAATTGCATTGATCCAAGGAATGTTTTAATTATATTCGGGATGAACAATTATGTATTAACATTTCATGAATTATTAAGTCTGACTGAACTTAGAAAGAATAAGTTCTTTTAAAACCTTCTTCATATGAAAATATTTCCATAGAGGAAGCTTTGTTAGATTCTAAAAATTAATCCTCACAAGTTATTGCAATCGGAATTTGGTCTCCATCATTTTGGCATCGGAAAGGACCTAGACCTTAAGTCAGGTAAGATATGTAAGTTTTCCATCTAAGGCTAATTGCTTGATGCAAATCCATAATTTGATCTGGAAACATTGTATTCTGTTTGAATTCAGAATGATGATTTCAACCTGTTAAAATAGACTTAAATCGGAATCAGTAAGGTCGTTAGTTTGAAACCTAAACTAAACCTATTGTTGCTAGGGTTAGTTGATCTAACCTAGCCCTAAACTATGTGCTTGATATTCCTAAAGGGTTATCTAAACCTAACACTAAGGGGGTGTGACTTATGTTATAACCTAAGGTGTTAAGATTAAACTAACCTATGATATAACCGATCCTAAAACTAATGCTATGGAAAGGAACCTAAGAGGGGGATCATAAGCTTTTGGGGGGATTTCAAGGGAATTTAAGAAGAGGATAAGGATGAAGGGGTAGGGAGTACTACCAAGGTTAGCGGAGGTTAATTTGGAAAGAGGGAAGCTTACATGAAACATTCTAAAATGGAAACTCTTTGTTTTTGATGTACTCGCCAACTTTGGTGGACCTTTGGCAATGGAAAATGTTGAAGAAAAGAATTTAATGCAATGTAAATTTATCGATTATCCTTACCACCTACTTTTTCAGAGACATGATGTTTTCCATATTTATTTCTTTTTTTTGCCTTCCATTTTTCATTTGTCACATGTGTTTTAGAATACCTTTACTCTCGAATAATCATGGTAATTTTGAATGTTTCAAACTTAGTTTTTTTAAGTCGGGGAATATATAAGGCATGGAGGAAGCAATATTTTATTGTTTATTTTTCTGAAAGAAAGTGAACTTGGGAGAATCTCATATGAGAGGGCTTCTTTGACTTTTGCGAACTACATCATTTGTGCAATGATAAAAAAATTTGCTTTTTTTATCTTTTCATTAAAACAACTTATGTTATGATGATGTTCACGCATTTATTCGATGGGATTCAAATAGAAATCAAACCACTAATTTATGGAACCTATTTCTAAATCACCTTATCGAATGACTAATTGATAATTAAAGAAATTAAGGCTAAGGTAAATGAAAACTTTTAATCATAAAGGTTTGATTAGATCAAGTGTTTCGGGAGCATGTAACATATTCTGAAAAAAAGAGGAACACTTAATATGTTATTTATTTTCTTTCATTTCTCTCAAAAAAGAAATAATAAAAATAGATATCCATTTCCTAGAGATTGATGATTTATTTGATCTCTATGATCATCGTGGAGCATCAATATATTCCAAGATCCAAGGATCATGTTAATTATATTCGATGAAGATATGTATTAACATTTCATGAATTATTAAGTCTGACCTGAACTTAGAAAGAATAAGTTCTTTTAAAACCTTCTTCATATGAAAATATTTCCATAGAGGAAGCTTTGTTAGATTCTAAAAATTAATCCTCACAAGTTATTAACTTTGGTCTCCATCATTTTGGCATTAAAGGCACCTAGACCTTTATGAACTTAATGAATAATTTTCCATCTAAGAATACTTGATGCACAAGTTTGTGCTTTGATTCTTGGATGACATTCTCATTTATTCTAAAAGTGTCGAGGAGCATAATGAGCATTTGAAAGTAGTCTTGGAAAATCGAAAAGAGAAGGTTATTTGAAAGCTATCCAAATGTTCTTTCTTTGATATTGTTCATTATTTGGGTCATGTTATCTAGTAAAGAAAGAAACTAGATCCTTCTAAAATAGTGGCAATAATCGAGTGGCTCTAACACTAAAAGAATGTACATGAAGTAAGAAGCCATGGGCCTTCTCAGGGTTTGTTAAAGATTTTTTAAAGTGGCTACCGATATAAACCCATTACACTAAAAAAGATAAGAAATTTTCTTGGGATGATAAGTGTGAATCTACTTTTAAAAGTTTGAAAAGTCGAGTTGATTTCAGCACCTATTTTACCTTCGATCCTAATGGATACTTTATGGAAAGGTAACCTAAGATGCATCATAAGCCTTTGGAGGTGTTTTGTTAAAAAGGATCATGTCATAAGGGGAAAGTAGAAAACTTAAGTTACATGAGGTTAAATTATGCTCCACATGATTTAGAGTTATATAACTTTAGTACATGCACTTCAAGTTTGGCTCATTTTTTACCTTTTGAAACCTTTTGAGTTAAAAAATCATCTTGGGCTGAAATATATTTTCCTACTTAGCATGAAGCATGATGTTTTCCAATTTGGTTAGAGTTTTTGTCTCAATATGATTTTGATATAAGTTACATCAAAGGAAAAGAGAATAGAGTAACAAGCTCTAAAATCATAGTTAAGCCCATTCATTTATGCTCTTATACATTAAGAACTCGTGAAATAAAGATGAAGTAAAAAGAAAATGGAATCTGATTTATACTTTCAACAAGTAAAAACTTGGGAGAATCAGATCCAAATATGAAATGGTATAAAGGTTTTCATTTTGATAATGAAGGAATCTTAATGTTATGAAAATTGTGATTTTATCTTTTACATATTATGTTAATGATTTGAGAAAAAATTATTAGATGGAATTTCATAATATTACCTTTTTTTGGAACTATTCCAAAGTTTAAAAATGCTTTGATATAAAACAACAATATTTTTGGAAGGGAATGAAAAAGGATGTTGTTAATTTCATCGACTCATTGTTTTGAATGTCATGTAACATTTCTCAAATTTAAGGAGGGAAGCATGTAATATATGCATTTATTTTCTTTATTATATCCCCATAGAATTCCATGATTTTTGGAAAATAATAAGCTGGATTTTGTATCTCTAGGTTTGTCCTATGTCAATCAATAAACATGATGTTATTTTAGTAGTTGTTGATAAACTAATGAAAGTAGCTCATTTTATTGCTAGAAATTAGAAGGATGATTCTCTTTAAAACCTTCTTATAAAAAATTTGTACATAGAAATTTTTAGATTACATGGAGTACCCGAATTAATTATATCGTTATAGGGCACTAGAATGACTCCATCATTTTGGCAAACGGAATGCCTAACTCTTGGAACTAAGATATGTAAGTTTTCCATCTAATGCTATCATCATCTGATGCAAATCCATGGAATTTGATCGAAACAGTAAATCAAGTGTTAGAAGATATGTTAATGATGTTTTGTTAAAATGACTTAACAATATAAATGGGAGGTCGTATCTTCCATTAGTTTAATTTTCATACAACAATAAATATCACTTGATTTCTTAAGATGGTTATCTAAACCTTTCAACACTTTATGGAAGAAAATGTAGAACCCCTATTATAACAACATTGAGGATAGAGAACCTATAATATAACCGACCTAAATCTAATACTATGGAAATGGAACAAGAGGGTTAAAATGATTCGTGAACGCTTGAAAGAAGTTAAGATAGGAAAAGTTATGATTTAAAGCGGGAGTACTACCAATTTAACTTGGAGAAAAGGTTTTCTTCATGTTAAACCAAGAAAGAGTTATATAACTTTTGGCAAGGCTGCCAAGTTATCACCTCATTTTTTGGGACCTTTTGAAATTGTTGAAGTAATCAATCTTGTAGCTTATCGATTAGCCTTACCACCTACTTTTTCATGAAGCATGATGTTTTCCATATTTATTTGCTTAAGAAATATGTTTCCGATTTGTCACATGTGTTAAATTAGAATACCTTGCAGGTCCAAGACCCAGGAATAATCATGGTTAAACCCATTCAAGTGTTAGAAACTCGTCAGTTACAATTAAGGAATCGTGAAATACAACAATGTAAGGTCCAGTGGGACTAGTTTAATGAAGAAAGTGCAACTTGGGAGAATCTGGAAGATATGAGAATGGCTTTTCCTTTTCTTTTTGAACAGAACTGAATCTGTTGAATGATAAAAAAAATTGTGATTTTATCTTTTACATGGCATTATGTAATCCAATTTTGGAGCAAACATTATTCCGATGGGATAAATAGCAATATTATACTAATTTATGGAACTATTTAAGTTTTAAATAGTTGATTTGATAGTAAGTGAAAGAATTGAAACCAAATAAATAAAAGTTATAACATCGGGATATGATTCTTTTAGGGGAAGCATGTAACACCCTCGAGTCAGTGTTACTTTATCCTTTGCATTCGATGATTGACATGTGATTTTCCATATGATGATATGTTCTTTTCTTATACAAAATCATGCTTGAAGGAGGCTCTCAAGATCTATGATAAAGGGAATATGCTTGGATTTATTTTCTTTCATTTCTCGCATTGAGTGCAATCTGATTTTTGGGAGATCGTAGACTTATCTATCTCTATGACTCATCCTTGGATCAATTGCATTGATCCAAGGAATGTTTTAATTATATTCGGGATGAACAATTATGTATTGACATTTCATGAATTATTAAGTCTGACTGAACTTAGAAAGTATAAGTTCTTTTAAAATATTCTTCATATGAAAATATTTCCGTAGAGGAAGTTTTGTTGATTCTAAAAATTAATCCTCACAGTCATTGCAATCGGAATCGGTCTCAATCATTTTGGCATCGGAAAGGACCTAGACCTTAAGCCAGGTAAGATATGTAAGTTTTCCATCTAAAGCTAATTGCTTGATGCAAATCCATAATCTGATCTCGGGAACGTTGTATTCTGCTTTGAATTGAGAATGATGATTTCAACCTATTAAAATAGACTTAAATTGAATCAATAAGGTTATTAGTTTTAAACCTAAACTATAACCTATTGTTCTAGGGTTAGTTAATCTAACCTAGTCCTAAAACTATGTACTTGATATTCCTAAGGGTTATCTAAACCTAATACTAAGGTGGGTGACTTATGTTATAACCTAAGGTGTTAAGATTAAACTAACCTATGATCTAACCTAAGTCACTAACCTATCCTAAACTAATGCTATGGAAAGGAACCTAAGGGGGGATCATAAGCTTTGGGGGATGATTTCAATGGCATTTAAGGAAAGGATAAGGATGAAGGGGTAGGGAGTACTACCAAGGTTAGTGGAGGTTAATTTGGAAAGAGGGAAGCTTACGTGGTAACATCTCTAAAATGGAAACTCTTGTGTTTTGTGATGTAGAACTTGCCAACTTTGGCGGACGGTGGCAATGGAAAACGGGTGGGAGAAAAGAATTTAATGAAATTAAATTGCATGGGTTCTCGAGCTCGGGCCACCTTGAGAGACATGCAAAGGGAATTTTGTTTGGTTGTTTCTTTTGTTGTGCCTTCCATTTTTTTCTCTGCATGAGCACTAGTTTTTCGAACCAGTAGTTTACTCTCCGATGCATGGCAATTTTGAATGTTTCAAATTTACTTACTATGTCGTGGGGAATATATAAGGCATGGAGGAAGAAATATTTTGTTGTTTAATATTTCATGGAAAGGAGAAGAAAGGGTGAGCTCGTCCAGAGGTATTCTTCTACTTTTAAGCGACACTATCAGGCATGATATGCCCTAACTGTTAAAATCTTGCTTTTCCTTTAAATGTTTTCATTAAAACAACTTTGTTCTAATGATATTCACACATTTTTGGCTTGGCTGGTAGTAAAAATGAATTGTGGGTTTTATGTAAACTTGGGCTCTGGATTGAATTTGGAAATGTTAGTTCAAAAGGAAACTTGTTTTATTGTTTTCTTGTTCCTTTGCTTGTGGTTTAAGCTTGAGTTCTTATCCTGTTAAATTGTCAGTATTACCCTTCTACGTGTATGGGTATTTGAAAAAGTAACTATACCAGACTTAGGGTTTTCTTGGTGTTGAGATTGGTAAATGTGTTCGATTTATTAAAATCCTTAATGAAGTTAACGTTTTGGTTGTAATCATTGATCCGGGTTTTTGGAACTCATGTGTTTTCATACCCATTTTGGGTAACCAAAAACTAGTGAATGTTGTAAGCTTCGTCTTCTGATTGATTTACTTGGATAAAATATTTTCCATGAAAGGAATAATTTGTAAAGGATTACGTGTTTTAATGCTAAGTTAATTTCTTTTCTTCGTTTGTGAATGGATTGTTATATTGTTACTCTTTGCGATGAGAAACTTGACTATAACAAGTTTATGATCAAGAGAACTAGAAAATGATTGCAAGATCAGGTTGCTCGTAAACTCAGTAAAAGAAAACTTGATTGTTACATGTTGTGTGTTTGGAAACATGGAATGATTGAATCCTTAACACCTCTTGTGAAGGTGTTTGTTTGCTTTTTAATTTTCTCAGGTACTGCTGAGTAATACAGTGTATGGCTTAGTTGTTAATTTAAGGTGTCCATGTATGTTGGCAATATGAGTTATACGGAAAGATTATTTGTTGAATGAGGTTCGTGTTCTTCTTGTGAATTCTTGGTTGCTTTTTGGATAAGTTGTAACGGAAAATGGTGTTCATATATTCTAGGTTTTTAAAAGATATTTTGAATTTGACATTAGAAGTAAAATGGTTGAAGCTTATGGAAGATCTATTTTACTTTGACTATTGTTGCATATTCTTTATAATGGTAAGAATATTTTGACCTTAGGTGTTTTCAAAATTAGGATTTGAATACGTTTCACATACTGAAATATTCAATCTTGATTAGTGTTTAAAAGAAATGGCACCGGATGATGATTCGGTCCAGTTTGATTAGTATTAGATGACCATGTAATCAAGGAAAAACGTTAAGATAACCTAACTTGATTCTCATCTCGAATGGTTCGAGCATATGAAGGAAAATAGCCTGTTTATTTGAATCAGGTTTGTATCGAGTTTGATAGGTTGTAATTGTGTTTATGTAGAATATGATTTTGGTTTCATAAAATGTATAGTGGTAGATCCTATAAGGATCTAAGGGTAATTTATATAGTGTTTCTACCTGAATCACATTATTGAATGTAATTAAGTGCCAGAAATAGATCCTTATTCCTTGATTAGGTTTATTAAATGGTTATTATTTCATGGAAATTGAATTTAGTTCTAAAACTTGGTTACAACAGTGTTTGGTCATCTCTATTTTATCTTGAGTTGAAAGGATAGGTTGGAAAGAGGCTGTAAAAGAAGGAAAGTTATGTCGATTTCTTCTTGTATGTTAATATACTTTTTTTTTTTGAAATTATTTAAGGAACCCAATTAGTAAAGTTATGGGATGGCAAATTTTTACTTTAAAGATGGAAGGAATATTAGGATTAGGGATCCTAATCTGGAAAACTCCTTTCATTTTACATTAGGTTATGATATTGATATAAACTTACTTGTTTGTTTTTCTTATTGTAAAGTAATCCAAAGATTTATTGCTTTACATACTTGCCATGATTGAAAATCAATATACTTAGATGAAGGAAAATTGGCAAGTAAGTGATAGCAATCCATTCCTCTTGTTTAAATTACTTTTGTATGATCCGTTGGATTTAATATTTTAATTGGTTTAGTGTTAAATAAAGTCGATCAAATCATGATATACATTGTTTCAGCTTTTTCGGATGATTAGGTGCATAATAATCAAGATGCTCCTTCTTACTTTCTTGCAAGAAATGAGATGAATCATCCAAAATAGATTTAGTTAAAATTACATCTGTAATTTATGTTGTAATATGAAGTTGTATTATAATTGGTAGAAAGAAATTTCAGGGTGTATTATGATTGTGGATTGTGAAGGTAATTGTTGATTCAATTATGCTTTAAATTGAGGACAAGTAGAATAGAATATTCCTTCTGTCCTTTTGGTTTTAATAGTGTACTTAGACTCTCTTTATATTGATTTCATTCTAGGATATAAAGTATGAATTAAGTGAAGTCATTTTAATAGGGTTGTTTAATTGAAACAATTAGAGGAATGCAATTGTTTTAAGGATTAGTGATTATCATGCTTAGTTCATTGAACTGACCCGTGCTAGCAATTTTGCAGATGGTCTTCATAAGTGGCAAAGGAAGACAAAATCTGATAAGATGTATTGATTGTTCTAAATTGGTTCTTACGAAGAATTCTGATTAGATTTTTAAACTATATTGTGAAAAGAAAGGTTATCTCTTTTGTTGAAGGCTATTGTCTTAAAGCATGCCAGAAGTGCATAAGTTGTAATTGTATGGTTTTGGAAACAAATGAAATTATGAGGAATTACCTATGAAGAATGTATCTTATTTTGTTGGGATGATCTTCTTATTGGATATATGAATGAGTGTGCATTCTTATTGTTTTGAACAATGGATTATAGATGATCTTCTTAAGTAAGCCATAGCTAATGATGTGGCTGATTACTACATTCTTAATTAGTGACTCATTATAACTTATTATTGTGAGTAAAAACTGAAAATAAGGTCACTACATTTATAGGGAACATCGAGAGTGGGTTATGCCCTAAAATGTACCTATAAGAAGAGGAGGACTTTCCCTCTTGTAATGCAATAATTATAAAAGGAATAAATGACTATAAATCGTTAAGACTTAATGGAATAAAGTCTGATATGTCTCAACCTATTAGGTTGATACATTTCCCTCATTGGTTGAGTTATTTTTCTAAATTAAGGAACTTAAATGGTTCTCCTATTTTTGTGGATAAAAGGTTGATCAGCCCCAACCGACAACCAGAAACAATCAAAAGCAAATTAAGACCCTTTTCATAAAACTGAACCCTAATTACAAAAAGGTAACTTAAGGAGTGTTGGACTCGGGGTTAGAGAAGACTGCCTAATTATGTAGTCTTGTAACCTAAATATAACTTAACGTAAGTAATTCTTGGAGGTATGTACATCTTTCCGAGGCTATTCTATAGGATGTTGACACACGTCAACTGCAAGGTTGTACCTTTGAGAAGGTTAGGATCTTCTTGAGGATACAATAATGCAAATGACATGTGGCAGCACCCTTCGACATTGATTGTTAAGATTTACACACCTGGGACTTGATCAAGATTTCTCTTCAGGATGGTTAGGACCATAATCAAGTTATGAGGAATCCATTTGAGTCTCGGGTACCTTGGCACACGGAGTTAACGTTGGTTGACCCTATATGCCAATTTATCCTTAGTCTTTAAGAGCCTCTTCATAACGTGGACTATGATGTTAACTAGATCTAGAGTGAAACCTTGGGACAAGGGGACTTATAGAAGTCAGTAAAGATGTTCTATATAACAATAGAGTGGGGTGAAGGATGTATTCCAGATTGACGAGTATGCTGTCAAGGAATAAGTAATACGAATAGTATGTTATGAATCTTTGGCCAAAGTATCACAAGTTGTTGATTGCATTGTCCTATGTCACCTAGTCTAAGGATCATGATGCTTATGAATAGTGGTAACAATTATTCGAGATAGGTTCCTTGGGCAGATCACTCGTAACCCGGAATGGGGTAAGAGAACCACGTATATGAAGTATTTAGTAGAAAACTTCAAGCTCAAAGGAGGTAAGATTGGTGGGATAAAAATGTAAATAGAGGTTGGTAAATATAAGTGAAGAACTTTGTAAACTAAATAAAGATGAAATGATGCAGGTTATAAGCACACTTACTAGTGTTGTAGGTTTAATGGCTGGATGTTGATGATGGTTGATCTGTGAAATAGTGCTCGGTGTCATGGCAAGTGTTTCTTGCTTGCATGCAGATCTCCTTCATTCCAAAACTTGAGAATGTGGCCAACCTCTCCAACAAGGTTACCAAAGTGAATATATGGTAACCGATGATGGTTTAGGATGACCGGTGTCGGTTTTGGGTTGAACCAACATCGGTTAAGGTAGGATATCCTAGGTTTCCCAAAATAACAGATCCTAGCTATCTTTTTGGCTAGCTCTATCTATTCTCTCATATCAAAATGGAATCTTGCACTTAGATAAGTGGGAATGTGGTTAGAGGAAGAATAGGCATGTGATTTTAGGGTTGAACTAAGTCTTAGTTAATTAAGGTAGGTAGGACTAAGTCTTAGTTAGTTATGGTGAGTGGATATTGAGTCCTAGTAAAAGGAAACATGCTAAGAATAGGTTTGTGATGAGGTGTCTAGGTGAGGTGGTGGGGTGAGGTGTCTAGGTGAGGTGGAAATTAGTTTTAATTAAGGTAATTAAATAATGAATATTGTGAGCATGGGCATTAATTTAATTATGGGTAATTAAATTAATATACATGTGGGGTAAAGGGGAATGTGACCTAAATTTGGTGTCTACATTTTTCCCCTTTTTGTCATGTAGCTTGTATTGATAAGCGATGCTGAAAAAAAAAGAAGTGGTTGCCCCATGTGTGGGTGAAGGTGATCCCCCTCAAACCAGGCACTGATGAGGTGTAATATGGAATCGGTGAGTGGTTTGATAAATGTGTAGTTGGTGGAAGTGAAGGTAGGTGGGGAAGGGTAGTGGTCAACTTAGGGTAATAGGTAATAGGCCATAGGTCCAAAATCGGGTAATGGGTAATGAAAATCAAACACACACACACACATATAGATTGCAACATGCGGTACCAATGTTGAAGAGCTTGCAAAATCTACATCATCCAAGGTCGATAGGTTTATCCAAACAAGGGTGAAGTGTTCAGGTATCCAAGGTATAGGATATGGTCTGAAACACAATGTAGGTCAAGTGCATGAACATTTAGGTATGTTCCGGTACACCAAGGTTTGGTTGGGATAAACGACATGCAAAATAGGCAAGGTATGGTTGTTAGGCTAAAACAACATAGGTAACAACATCACAAGGTATAACGAGTACATAAGGTCAATGGTCACACCAAGTAGGTCAGGTTCAGGTAAATAGGTCATGGCATGGGTAAGGCCAAGGTATAGGTAAAATAACAAATCCCAAGATGCAACGAAGGAAATGTAGGGGTAGTTTGGGCTTGTAGGTATGGTTCCATAGGTGTCTCGAAATGATAAAAGGTGTGTGAGCACTAATGGTTGCAGGAAAAAGGAAGCTTAGCAAGGGAAAATAGTTATAAGGGTTGACTGATGCTAGTTATAGGGTGACCGACGTCGGTTTCTAGGGCACAAATATGACCGGCGTCGGTCATGTCGGGTTGGGTTATAAAATAAAAATTCCATATTTTATGGAATCATTGTTGTGTTGTGACTTTTGAGAAAATGACAGAGCCATTTGACCTTTTTAGTACTTTTCGAGAGAGAAGGACAAGGCATTATACCGGCTGAGGTGGAGATTACGAGTTGGGAGAGAGCTAGTAGATGGGTCCACGAGAGTGGTGTGGTCGATTGTGATTGGTTGGAGGTGAGGGGTGGATTGGGGCATGGCAGAGGTAGGAGAGGGCTTGGGTGGGCCACCGGTAATGGCCAGATGTACCACCACCGATGGAACCGAGATGAGGTAAGATTCGATCCCATTTGACGCTTGTTAGTTGAAATTGTTTGTAGAAATTGGTTTGGGTAGAAATGGTTTTGGGTAGGAATTAAATTTACATGTGGAAGTAAAATTGATGAAATGGGAAGGGTAGGAAGTCCAATGTGGGTGAAATATGGGTAGGGGGAAGCTAGTGGAGGTTTGGGTAGGATAGGGTAGGTTTATAGGTTAGTATGGTCAAATTTTTGAAAAATGGGGAGGGTTTTGTGGGTTTGGTTAGTGCGACAAGACTAACGTCGGTCATCGGTCAAGGGTAGTTAATGTTGGTCATCCATAGCCAACATCGGTCAAATAGTAGGTGACCATGCTGGTCATGATGGACCGATGCTGGTCACCAGTGATCGATGTCGGTTGGATTTTGAGGAAAAATGTGTCGAGATAGGGTTATGGTGGGAGTTAAAGAGAAAGAGAGGTAGTGAGGTATAAATGTAAGTGTGTTGAGAATAGGTAGGGTAAAAGGTATATATGATATGAGTTGAGGGTGTGAAAGTGGGATGGGGAAAGGGTAGGTCATTAGGGTTGTGGGGAAATAAATAATAAGAATTTTGGAATAGGTTAGTCGGGTAAGTGATATGTTAGATATGGTCAAGATTTAATAATGGTGTGGTTTTTTGGGTGTAGGCTAGGGACCAGTTGCGGATGAGAGATAGAGTACCACCTCTGTTACTAGTGTATGAGGGAGCGTGATGACCAGAGGAGTGGCGTCACATTTACAAATGTCAGCCTTATTGGGTTAGATGCTACAGGCACATAGTTTGGGATCCGAGCTTGATGGTCGCACTCATCGATAGATGGGATTCAATGACCAACACATTTCATCTACCGATGGGTGAGATCACAATCACCCTAGAGGACATGTACATGAGATCTTGTGGTTACCGATAGTGGGGACACAAGTTTATTCTATTTCTTTAGAGGCATCAGAGGAGCTGATGTTGATGGTGTTTGGAGAGGGGATGGCAGAGATGAGGTTCCATAGCATGAGCCTGAGCTATGGAGATATGTACATGGCCCATCCTGAGGAGATGAGGTTAGTGGTCCTGATCATGGAGGTAGTGTGTTGTTTTGCACTACTAGATGTGGAGGGTGGGAGATTCCCATGGGTGCTTGATGGGGGTTCTCCATGACATGATGGAGGATAGGACCCATTTTTCTTGGGCACCAACATACTTGGTGTAGTTATATAGGGAGTTATGGGCCTACGGGTGGTTGTGGAGGTTTAGTTTGTGTTGCACCTTTCTTCTCCACTTTGTTGGGCATATGAGCACATCATATGTGTGTGTCTAGTTGGTATGCCCCGGCCGGATGCATTTGATGCGGGCTTGGTTTGAGTTGGGTATAGGCAGTTGGGTGCCTATTGTTGGAGAGCATGGGTTCTAGGGCTACTCTCACGATGTGGCATATTATAGGTGGGTGTTGGAGGGGATTATCTAGGGTTGACATCATTTGGAGGCCATATGTTGGCTTCCCTTCATATAGGAGATGGTGGTGGAGCTGGATGAGTTATAGCTACTAAGGTGGATAGAGGGCATCATGTGCGGTGAGCATGAGATGATACCTATTGATAGGGTCAGGTAGTTTGGGCTACCCCAGGACATGCCCACCACCATTCCCTCAGTACATGAGAGATGACATGGAGAGGCCTATGCCTCTACCACAATGCATATGCCGCTTGGAGGGAGGGAGGAGAGTAGTGGACCGATGGATGATTGATGACATCGAGTTATAGATAGATATAGGCAGTGGTGGGTAGTCCAAGCTATGAGCAACACCACCTAGGCCAGGGTAGCCAGACTTGGCTACCCTTATAGTTCAGAGGGATACTTTGTAGGGGTAGGTTGCCACTTTACAGGCCCAGATCATAGTATTACAGGGGCAGTTGATAGGGTCTGAGGCACAGGTGGCCACATTACAGGCACAGTGGTGGCTTTACAGCCCATTATTCCTAGGGAGGCACCCACACAGGGTGGAGATGGAGATGGGGGATAGGTAGCCACCTTACAGGCACATGTAGTAGGGTTGCAGGCCAGTTGGCCACTTTAGCACAAGCATATTGTGATTGTGACATAGGCCCAGGTACAACTGGCACACGGCACCATAGGCTCAGGTCACAAGCACATGCATCAGAGAGAGTCCCATGGTATAGGTAGGGAGGAGGGGTTCATGGGGGTCCCATGGTACAGTGGTATTCACAGGTTTGAGAGACCAATGACACCACCACAGACAATACCATGGCCAGTTTAGGGATGCCCTGAATGAGGCATGGTATTATCAAGATCATTTGACCACCACGGGGATAGATGTCCCTTCATATGTAGAGTACAAAGTATAACAAAGCCTGAGTGAGTGAGAGGACTAGCTCTCACACACAGTAGAGAGTACATGGGGGCCAAGCCCAGAGACAGGGTTAGGGAGGAGAGTGACTGAGCTCACGGAGGCTAGGCCCAACCAGTGGTCGAAGAAGAGGCTACACCGAGACCCATATGAGGTAGAGAGATGATGGGGAGCACCACACTAGAGAGAGGAGGAGAGACAGATGAGACTGGCATGGACATCAGGTGGGGTGATGATTAGTCACCATATATGTTTAGGATATATATTTTTGTATATATTTTTGATATATACCAGCCTACGTGCTAAAGATAGTGAGGATGTACATGAGAGTTTTGAGTCTTTTGATTATTATATACCGGCCTGTGTGCCAAGATATTGAGACTGTATATGAGAGACATTTGTATTGATTTGGCATCTGTGTATAGATATATATGGACACACAAAGATTGGATGAGTGATATATATATATATATGGTTATATTGATGGTATGAGGTTGTATTTATGTGTGTAATTTCCAGTGTTATTGTTTATATGATGGAAACTAGGTGGATTAGGCATGATTGAGTCAAGGTCATAGGCATGATGGAGTCAATGGTCATTGGCATGGTGATGTGAGTCATGTAGGTGGATTAGTCATGAGTCATGGTTTAGGCATGATGGAGTCAGGTCATTTAGGCATGGTTGAGTCTAGGTCATAGGCATGATGGAGTCAGTCAGGTCATGGTTGAGTCAGGTTATGGTTTATGGCATGGTCAGTCATGGCATGGTTGAGTAAGGTCATAGGCATGGTTGAGTGAGGTTAGTGTAAGTATGGTTGAGTCTAGGTTATAGGCATGATGGAGTCAGGTCATAGGCATGGTTGAGTCATGGTTTATGGTTTTGATTTAAGTTCCAAGTTATTGGTAACATGGGAGACAAATGGTGATGTATATGCATGTTATGGTTTAAATTTCCAAATATTTTGATATGGTATAGGAAATATAAAAATGATAAATGATTGATGTTTGATGATGTGGTAAAAATGGTAGGTAGTTATGTTTGTTAATTGGTGTTTTTGGTTTAATTTCCAATTGTTGATATAAAATGGAAACTAACTAAGGTAGAATGTGAATAGGAAAATGAAAGGGGAAATTGGTTAGGGTAAAGGTGGCCGAGCTAACCTCCAAGGGCCCCATGCCCTCAGGAGTGCTACCTACATAGCCCCGGTGAAAAGGGGCCTCAAGGCCGATGTAGTTCTCCCATAAGCTAGGGAAGAATGTGATGAGGTAGAGGAATGGGTTGGTAGGTTTTAGGCATTTAGGCATGAGCATAGGTCAGGCATGGTTGAGTCTTAGGTGATAGGCATGGTCTTAGGTGATAGGCATGGTTGAGGTCTTAGGTGATAGGTCAAATGTAGGTGTCGATGGTCTAGTCCTATATAGGATAATCAATAAGTAATGAAGAAGGTGAATGGTAAGAGGTGGTAAAAGAGCCACCTAATTGATAAGAACCTAATGAGTCTACCATACCAAGATGGGCTTATGAACGTAAGACCCTAAAGGCATTGCATAATGGACTATTCTAAGGGTGAAGAAAGTCACATGATCATGAAATGTCATAGTTATGGTGAGTCCCTTGAGTAGATAGAAAATTAGGGTGAAAAAGGAAATGAGGTGAAAATGGGTGGTTTAGCGTAACTTAATGTATGACAACATGTTTACCTAGCAAGAAACCCATGATCAAAAATAGGCAAAGTCCATGACAAAAAGTTATCATTTTCTTCATTTTTTTTTTTTTGATAGATTGATCGATGATGGGAAGTCTATATGGGATGAGTATATTATCTCCTTGAGGTCTTCGTGAAGTTGATCGATGCGGGAAGCTTCTAAACATTTTATTGTATTTTTTAATGACTTTATATAGTTGTCCTTTGAGGGATCAATCTATTTATAGCAGCGAGAGTAGAGAGAAGAGATGTCCTTTTGAGGGAGTCATCTTTTTTCTGGAATTTTGACTCAAGGAGTTGAATCCCATTTTGTTTTTGGATTTTTAAGTCATGGACAAGACTATAGAGGAAGATTAGGTTCTTGTTTAGAAGACAAAACCATAGTACACAGAGGTTAACTATGAAAGAGATGGTTTCAAGTGATGAATGACCATGGGATTCCATCTTTGAAAAATATGAAAAAAAGTATCCATGAGAATCATGCTATGAGTAGAGCCATGATACTCATATTGAAGATAAGGCTGAAAGGTGATGGGTAATCACATGATTCTTGTTTAGTCATTGATCCTCAAAATGGGTAACAT
The DNA here is from genome assembly GCA_018340775.1 of Taxus wallichiana var. yunnanensis. Classification (NCBI taxonomy): domain Eukaryota; kingdom Viridiplantae; phylum Streptophyta; class Pinopsida; order Cupressales; family Taxaceae; genus Taxus; species Taxus wallichiana. Next base: position 679,097,799 of record CM031235.1, read on the forward strand.
GGAAGGTGAACAACGCTCAAGGGATGAGCGGTCAATAGATAGAAGGTGATATAAGACTTGATTTCAACAATAAAATGGTCTAAGATGTAAGGCATTGAGGGGCTCAGGTTTGGGTTTACCTTCAGTGAAGACAAATGATAAGCACCTGATCCATATGCATGAGTAACGATATAGGGTCCAAGCCAATTAGGAGAAAATTTCCCCATTTACTTTTCTCTTCTTTGGTTACATGTTGATTTTCCTTCAGGATGAGGTCACCAACTAGAAGGTTTGTTCATGGACATGTTTTCATAGGCACATTTATTTAATATTTTTGGTAGATTTGGAGATGGTCAAGAGCATTGAGATGACATTCATCTAACAACTCAAGTTGTGCTAAATGGTCCTAGTGAAAAATCATCATCATTGAGCATGTCTTGTAGTGAGATGTGGAGAGATGGAATCTAGAACTTCGAGAGGCAAGACAACCTCAGTACCATAGACCAGAGAGAAAGGTGTGGCAGTAGTCAAGTGTGAAGTACTACTAGTATAAAGCCCCAAGGTGTGAAAGGAATGTGTGTATGCCAATCCTTCCCAATATCGTCAACTACTTTCATAAGAATTTTGTTCAAGGTTTTATTGGTTGATTCTACTTGGCCATTTTTTTAGGTAATAAGGTGATGAGAAACTAATTTGAATGCCAAAAGCATCACACAACTTTTCATAGGGTTTTGTTTTTGAATTGCTTTCCATTATCAGTGATGAGGCGGTGAGGAACACCAAAGTGAAAATGATGTGATGGTTGATGAATTCACATATTTTCTCATATTTTTTAGAAATGAGGGAATGGCTTCTACCCATTTAGTGTAGTATTCAGTAGTGGTTATAATCCATTGATGGCATTGTGAAGAATGAGGATTGATCTCTCCAACAAGATCCAAACCCCATTGAGAGAAAGGCCAAAGGTCTCGTGTGACCTGTAAGGCATGACTAGGTGTGTGATGAAGATTAGCATGTTGTTGGCATTTCACACAACATTTGACATAGTCACAATAGTCATGGTTTAGGGTTGGCCAATAATAGCCAAGGTGAAGAATGCATTTAGCGATAACTAAACCACTAAAGTGGCCTCCACAAATTCCATCATGAACTTCCTTGATGGTGTAAGGAATTTCAACTTGTAAGGCATCGTAAGAGAATACCATCAAAGCCACACTTATAAAGGAGACCACCCATGATGACATAGTGAGAGACACTTTTAAGAAAGGCACATGTTGTCCATTATGAGTGAGATCGGAGGTAGAATGGAAAGGGAAAGGTAGTCTAAAACTACTTATACCAAAGGTCACGTGGGTCAGGTGCAATGGTTCCAATGGAATGGACCTCACAAGGTAAATAAGAGGGATTATTAACCTTTGTATTGTGAAAATATTTTTGGAGTCGGTAGGAAAGCGGGTATCTGAGAAGCCAGACAGAGGCCATGGTATCCACAAATTTATTGGTAGAACATGGGGTGGTTTGAAGTTCATAATGATCAAAGGTAGTCAAAAGCATGTCTGACATGACATTTGTACTTTTGTAGTATTTCATTATGACACTGGTATATACCATTGACTTGGTTTACAACTAGTTGGGAATCACCAAAGATATTAATTGATTTAACATCTAGGAGATGGTGGTTTGAAGGCCTAATACGAGTGCTTCATATTCGGTGATGTTGTTAGTGCAATCAAAATCTAGTTTGAAAGATAAAGGCATAGGTTCACCATCAAGAGGAATGAGGATAACACCTACACCACCCCCACACTAACATTTGGAACCATCAAAGAATAAGGTCATTTGGTAAGTGGTATCATCCAAAGAGAGGGTAGCAATGGATTCATTGGGAAATCAAAGTTAGAGGGTTGATTTCCGGAAAGAGGTGCGTCTGCTAGTTGGTCAGCGATGGCTTTGGCCTTTGATAGACTTTTGATGGATGAATTCAGGTCAAGGTCTACAAGAAGCATGAGCCAACATGTGCAACACGTTGATGTTGGTAGGGTTTGGCATACATATAATGTAGAGGGTCAATGTTAGTGATGAAAAAGGTTTTGTGGTTGAGTAGGTAATGACGTAGTTTAGTGGTGACAAAAAAACTAAGGCTAAGAAAAGTTTTTCAGCATGGGTGTACCTAGTTTCATAGTCCAAAAGTGTATGACTTATGTAATAAACCACTTTTTCTCTGTGTTGCTCATCATGATGAGCGAGCATGGCACCTAAGGAATGGTCAGTAGCAGAAATGTATAGGTAAAAGGGTTGGTCATCCTTAGGAGGAATGAGCACTCGGTGGTTGGTTGAAGAAGGTATTGTTTTAAGGCATCAAAGGATTTGTGGCATTCATCATCCCATTTGAATGAGATGTCCTTTTTGAGGAGATGATGAAATGGTTGACAACGGTGGTTAAAAGTTGTGAAATGAAATGATGAATGAATAGATTGCAACTTACCTTGCAAAAATTTGAAGTTGACAAGATTAGTAGGTGGAGGCATTTCTAGAATAGCCTTTACTTTAGCAGGATCAACTTCTATGCCATGCAAAGAAATGATGAAACCAAGGAGTTTTCCTAAAAGTACCACAAAGACACACTTCTTAGGTTGAAGGTGAACACAATACTTGATGAGGTGGTCAAAGATGACCTTAAGGACTATCAGTGTTTGGCCGATGTTTGGATTTGGCAAGAAGGTCATCTACGTAATCTTCCAATATGTGATGCATGATGTCATGGAAGATATAAGTCATGGCTCACTGATATGTAGCACCAATGTTTTTAAGGCCAAAAGGCATGACTCGATAGCAGAAGGTCCCCCAAGGAGTGATGAAGGTAGTTTTGTGTTGATCTTCTGGAGAGTGAGTAATATTTGATTATAACCCGAGAAACCATCCATGAGTGATAACATCTCATGGCCGTGGTGAGATCAACTAGTTGGTCAATGCCTGGTAGAGGAAAATCATCTTTGGGGCAAGCTGAGGTTGAGGTCATGGAAATCCATGTGCAAATGCGAGTCCCCTATCACTTTTGTGATAGGAATGATGTTAGAAATCCATTGGGGATAGTCAATGGGTAGGATAAAGGAAACGAGAGAAGGCATTGAAGTTCTTCTTTGACAAGAAGAGCAAATGCGAGGATGCATTTTCCACAACTTTTTTTTTATGGGTTTGGCATCAGAATGGTTACGATATTGTGGACCACAATGTTTGGGTCAATACTGGGCATATCAGCATAGGACCAAGCAAAAGCATTGCTATGGTCCCGGAGGAAAGAAGTAAAAGCTTCTGTTCAACAACATCTAAAGATTGGCCTATCTTTAGAATGTGTGGGTCATCTTGAGTATTAATGTTGATTTTGATAGTCGATTCATTCAACATGGTTTGCATCTCAGAGGGTAATGACTAGTGAATATAAGAATCTTCCACACCTAGGTAGGTGAGGATAGACTCATCATCCTGACATTGAATGACATTAATAGAAGGTGTATCATCATCGATCATGTCAGGATACAGGAAGGGAAGAGAAGAGGGAACCTCACCATCACATTGATAGGTCAAGAGGTCCCAGGGAAATCATGTTTACAAAAAAAAAAAAGGAGGAATAGATTTGGGATCTATGGACTCCATGGGTGAAGGTGGTGATGTTGGTGAATGGGATGGAGAAGGTTTTCTTCCTCAATGAGGTCGACGTGGGCCTTCTTGGAAGGTGGTGTGGAAAATCCAATGCCACTATGATCATTGTGTTTACGGGTGGTACATGAAAAATGAAATGATATGGTGGCTTGTTCATAAAAAAAACCGAAGCCAAAGCCTTTCCATGCATGCAATGATGAAGGAAAAGGAAAGTGTGGGTGAAGTGGTGGTTAGTAAGGGATTGGAGGTCAGATGAAAATGGTCATGTTTGGGATGGAGGTTTGGGTGAATAGGTGGCAGTATCAAGTCCCCCATATGTTAGGTTAGTGTGAAGGTGGGGAGGACCATAAGGAAAACCTCACCTATGTGGTAGTCATAACAAGGGTGTTGGCGCATAGGTTTCCATACTCTTGTGGAGTGAGGAATGTGTTGATATTGTATAGGTGGTACTCCCCCAGAGTGAGGCATTGAAAACACCTTCTAAGGGATCAGTAGTCGATATGTGGGTAGTGGGGATAGATGATTCACTAGATGATTGGGAGGAGGGGGGTATTGGTTGGTTGGGAAGTAGATGGGTCAGCTACAGAGGCTGTGGTGAAGTAGTAGGAATAGAAGAGTTAGATGTGGGAGAGGTGGTGAAACATTGGTGGATGGGCTCATGGGTGAAGGAGAAGTGGGGGTAGTGGCAGATGCCTTGACCGTACAAGTACATCATTGGTCGGTATAACATGTTACAAGTTTTGAATGGTGACGGGTCGATGGGGGATGGTATAGTTATGTCCTTCATGTTCAAATTTTACACAATGGTGTAAAGTTGAAGGGACACAACCCATGATGTGAATCCAAGGTCTTGTTGAGAAATAGGTTATACTGGAACTCTCCCTCTAAGACATAGAATAGTTTTGGGATAGTGTGAGGGCCTACGCGAACATGTGAAGGATAATGGTGCCAAGGGTGGAGGTGATGGCATCATTGAAGGAGCACAACATAATGGGTTATTATGCATATAATTAGAAGGGATACACATTTGATTGTATGCATGTGGGAGGAGATGATGTTAATGCTAGCACCACCATCAATCATGATGCATGTCATATGCATATGTTATCGATATAGATGGAAATGAAAAGGGTGGGATCAGGGTCATCTAATTAGAGAGGTACAATCTCCTCATCAGAGAAGCTGAGGGTGGTGACTTGAGGAGTGGGCATGGGGGTAGAAGAAGGAGATGATTTGGTAAGTGAGGCCACATGGTGAGGGGTAATAATGGAGGCCACTGGTGTGGGGTCATTGGGTAAAACTTCAATGGATTGTAAAACCTCGATAAGGGCTTGTCTATGAGATTCAAAAGTTTGGATGAGATCATACAAAGACATCTTTAGAGGAGATTGATGTAATTGTTTTATCATTGTGTGATGGGTGACCCCATCAGAGATAGGGTATGTAGGTCCTCGATGGTGATTTTGGGTGTGGGTGTAGATGGTATATTGGGCATGGGGTTGGTTGATGGGCTAGTTGCTTTTTTCTTTTCCTTTTTCTTTCTAGGCAGGAGTGGTCAACTGAACCATGTTAATCTGAGGGGAGGTGGTAAATGGAGAAGGTGTAGGATGAGTGGTGTAATGACATGATGGGAAAAAACCTAATGGTGGGGAAAATCCTTGTGAAGTGAGTAGGGCACACACGACATTTGGGTGGTGATTTGGCCAACTCTCTAATATGGACCATGTTGATCTCAAATTTTGGAGGTGGATAAAATGGTTGTGGGGGTGGAGATATTGGTCATTGAATGGGTAAAGGATGATGATGTGTGGTGATAGGTGAAGGTGGAACATGGTCCTCATCAAGAAGGTCATCATCATCAAAAAAAAATGTTCAGGAGGAAAAAGTTGGAGAAGAATGGTCTTTAGAGCCTTACAATTTTCTACATCATGTCCTGACACACATGATGATAGGCACAAATCTTGGTTTCATCAAACCCTTTTGGTTTGGGTTTGAGAGGATCGTAAGGTCAAAGTGGTGGTAATGTGATGATGGAAGTCTCTAAGAGATTGGTTAAAATGTTGGCGTAGGACCCTACTAATGGATCACAATGGGAAGTGAGTGTGGGTTTGGGTAAAGGTGTGGATGATCGTGAGGGAAGAGGATTTATAGGAGGAATGGGTTGGTCCACTTGGTTTGGTAAGTGGTATTGTCTTAGGTTTTGATGGCATCTTCTTTAGGTAAAGGTGTGGTAGAAGAGCTAGCGATGGAAGGTTTTGTTGGTTTGACTACCTTATTGGAGGGTAGTGGGTTCTTATCTTTGGGTTGCACCTTCTTGGGTAAAGGTGACACATGGGGTACGAGATGCAAAGGGAAAGAAGATGGTGGAAGAGGATGGGTTACCCATGGGGAAAACCGAGTTGTGGTGGAAGTGGTTGGTAGAGGTTGGGTGGATGGTATGGGTTGAAGTCATATAGGTAAAGGTTGGGGTTATAGTAATGGGAGGTATAGGTGGTAAGAAGTGCATGGGTGAGGGTGAGGGTGTTTGGTTTTTGGGTGAATGAGGTGTAATGAAGGCTCATGATGTAGTAGTAGGTTGTTTAGCTTTTGACTGGCCTTGGGTAGGAGACTGTTTTTGATCAGGGTTGATGGATGAGGGCCCTAGGATGGATGGAAAGGGGGAAGGTGACAAAGGTGTGGTAGGTGAGACTACTGTGTATGTGGCCTAGAAGGTTGGGTTTTCTTTTTAGGTGGAGGGATAATGTTGGTGTGGGTTTGAGATGATGTTGCTAAGTCCAATTTGATAGGTGGGTGAGTAAGGCTTGATGTCGGCATGACACCCAAGGTAGTGATGGGTCTAGATATAGATGAAGAGATAGGTGTGGGTAGGATTTTAGGTTTTGAAATGGTTTTAGTTGTGGGTAAGGTTTGGATGTAGGTAGGGATGATGAAAGAATGTTGTTTCAATAGGCATGGTCAATGTTGATCTGGTTTCTGAAAATACCTTTGGGTAGATCATGGAAGTATCCTCAGGAAACATTTGCATTTGGGTCAAAAAGGGGAGCCAAGACATCCCCAGAGCATGGAATTATCAACGTAATCCAAGTGATCATCCAGCCATGAAAATGGGACTACTAGAAGAAGATGGAGTTGGTTTGGTGGAATCCCTATAAAATATGTCTGTGAGATAGGGAATTGGCTAGCCTCGAATCTATAGGTAAAAGAGTCGAGATCATGTCAATGGGGTCTAGGATGTTGAGGGGAACTACCCCCAATAGGTAGTGGCATGTCTGATGAGTCTCCCATGGGTAGGAGAGATAATAGGTGGGGTGATGTAGACTTCTCCTTGGTGGAGGAGAAGGATGATGATGATTCTCTGTGGATGGGAGAATTAAAAGTGTTGATTGTTCGGTAGGTTGTGAGGTAGATGGTGAAATGGCATCGGTAGAAAGTGTGGGTTCCTCCATGAGAGAAGGGGAGATGATGAGGGGGACTCCTCTATGGGTGAAGGAGTAGAAGAGGTATGCTCCTCTGTGGGTAGAGGAGCTCATGCCAAAATTTCCTCAATAGATGAAATAGGTGGGATTTGAGGAATGGTTGGTATGATATCAAAAACCACATGGACTTCATGGACATTGTTTTCACTTGGATGAAGGTTCACTATTTTGATTAGATGATGGTTTATGGTTAGGGAATGAATTTTTAAAGATGTGAAAATTTTGATTTTCTGGCATGTTTGGGTTGTCCATGACAAGGTCTCCATTATCTATCATCTCTTGGACAATGTTCTTAAAATTTATGCAGTTACCATCACTATGGCCTTTACGTGATGGTAATTATAGTAGTCATGTTCTTTATACCATGCGGCATAGGATGGGAAGGATCAAAACCTATATGAGGTTTTATGGGAGGAAGTGTAATGGCTCCATCTTTAAGAAGCTTTTCCAAGACTAAAGAATAGGGCTCTCCAATTGAAGTGTACTTCCACTTGCTCCCACCGGAGAGTGAAAGGCCTGGACAGGGGAAAGATTGGAAGAAGGTTGGGCTTGATTAGAAGGATGAGATGGACCCACCTTGAGGACTACCACATTGGCAGATCCTTTGGCCTTTGAATAGTTATTTTGAGGTTTTGAAGATGAAGAAGAATTCATTTGATTTGAATGGGGCATTCTTGTTTCGTAATTGGATTTTCTTTTCTTCAATGGCATGAATTTCTAGATTTTGTGCCATGGTGAATGCTTCATCAAAGGTTCGGAAGGTTTGTACCTACAGAGTTGGTGAGATGTGTCTGACACAAGCTCTAGTGAACAACTCAATAAGTTCAGTTTGAGGTAGTTGGAATGTTAATTGGTTGATAAGACTCCACCAACGGGAAACAAAATCTATGATAGATTCATCTTCATACTTGTCAGGTTGAATAGAGATCGGTCATGGTGACTTTCTTGATAACATTGATTGAAAAATGGTCTAAGAAAGCTTGGGCTACTTGATTAAAGGAATAAATGGAATGTCTAGGTAGTCCACTATACCAATCCAATGTTGGTCCTATCAAGGACATTGGGAAGGTTTGTAGGAGCAAAAGCATCATCATGGGTGATTAGGTAGCACCCATGTTTGAATGACCACAAGTGTTGTTGTGGGTCTTCTTTACTATTGAAGTGATTGAATTTAGGCATTTCCCAATGCACAGGTAGGGAAAAATGGGAATAGATGGATGGATAGGCTCATTACAGATTTCATCATAAGTTAAAGAATTACGGGAGCCAGAAATAGATGCTTCTAAGGTCTGCATCTTTTCCATCATCATCTTAATGAGGTCATTGGTAGGTTGTGATGAATGGGTGCCCCCCAGAAAAAAGGGGGTTGATGTTGAATGTATGAGGTGGGTGGTATGCTAGTGTATGGTGGTGTTGAGTATGAGAACTACATAGGAGGAATAGATGTAGGTGGCACATAGCAATAAGTGATAGATGAGGTCGGGGGTTGTTGGTAGTATGTGTAAGTGGGTGGGGTAGTCATAACAACTCTAGTGGTGATTGGGGGTAAGGACTATGCAGATAGAAAGGATGAGGTTTTGGAAAGGGGTGTAAGTTTCCACACACGGAGGTGGTTGATGCAATAGGTATATGTGAGGTAGTGGGTGCAGATGGGGCTATACTTAAGGTGGATTTTGGAGGGACAATTGACATCGTGGTGCGATAGATGACATAGACGCTGTAGTTATAGCGGTTGTGGGACCTAGTTGAGACACCACATGGTAAAGTGGATGATGGTAGTGCTGAGATGGTGCTAGCTAGATGCAGAGGTGGGGGAGAGAGGAGGGATAGATATGGGCATGTCATATACTAACTGACCTGAGGAATCTTGGGTAGAAGAATGAGCAAGGTAGTACTGGAGGGCAGCGGGATTCTGTCAAGAAGTCTTGTGAACTCCTCATCACCAGTATTAATGGTGATAGGTTGAGTTGGATCCATGGGTGATAAGATAGAAGGGGGTGATGGGCTAGGTGGAAGTGGCTGAAGGCTGGCATGAAGCACAAGAGCATTGGCTTGACTTGTGTCAACACCATGTGAGTTAGTGTATACTAGATGAACTATACTCTGCAAGTGACACAAAGAACAACAAGGGATGGAAAATAATTGATTATGAGGGTGAACTGGAAAGTGCTTTGATTAAAAATCAAAATAGAAGGACCGACGCCAAACCAAGACCAACTGATGTCGATTACTTGGGTGACCGATGATGGTCACAATAACGATGCCAGTTACTGTGGGAAAGCAACAATTTGAGCAAGTGAGACAGAAACTGAGGAAAGTCAACTGTGGAAGCTATATTTAGTCAATAATATCATAATGCAGAGGATATGGTGATGTCCAGAGATTTTAAACAGAGAAGAAGATGAGATGAGTGCTCTTTGGGTAAACTAACCAAAAGCACAGGGACGACACCGGTCAGATAAACCGATGATGGTCAGATGTAAACCGATGATGATGGTCTCTTGACCGATGTTGGTTACTTATGAAATCTGTAGAATGAAGAAAAATTTTTTTTGTGAATTAAAGTTGAATGAGACACCAACCCAAAAGTCTGAATATGGTAAAAAATGAGTCTTGACACACTCAAAATAGTTAGAATACACCAACTATGATGATGAGTGTGAAAGGAAGAAGGAAGTGAAGAAACGTGACCTCACAACTCAAAACACAAGTCAAGAACAAAGCTAAGAAAAACACGTAATCCTACAAGTGAATTTAGTGTGTTTAGCTTATGTTATTTAAAAGACTGACTCATGAATTTAGAACAAGATTTTTTTGGTTGGGAAGGCTTCCTACGAAGAAGGAAATTCTAAAGGTGAGGTTTCAGTTATGTTTTGGTGGGGTGGGCCTTTCTCTGATGGGTGACTGGACAAAGATAACCAGCTGGGTGCCCACTATCAATCCTCTGATCGTGTGATCATTGAAAATTCTTCTTGGGTGGGATGTTGTTTAAGAAGATGTGTATATTCCAATTTGTGTAGTTTGGAAAAGAGAGAGAAGAAAGAATGTGCTTTCTACGATTCAGTTGTGTCAACCATCAGTTGGGCATGACTTCCAGTGTATAGGTTTCCCTCAGTTTTAATGTGAGATATAATGCAACAAATCAGAATGCCATGCAAGTGTTTTAAACCCAAATCAAAATGTGATATTCGATGTAGCAAGTGATGAACAAGAAGAGGGATGCTCTTTCACTAATGCAATGCTAATGAAAGAAAGACGTATATTTTTTTAAAGCACCAAAAACATGATTGCTTTTAGACAATAGAAAGAAGGGGAAGATTCCAGAGAAGAAAATTAATGTGGAAGCTTTTCAAAAGGGAAACAAACACACAAATTTCACCTAGGAATGAATAAAATGCAAAAGAACCCCTGATGGGTCCCACCGGGCATGCCAAAATGTTTCACCATTTTCTTTATGGATTTGATGAAATAGATAAGGTGATGGGCCAAGGAGGAATACCTATTGTGATGGTCGGTTGGAGGTTGTACGCGTGTGTTCTACTTCTTGATCAAATGCTGACTGATGAGAGCTTCCTTTTGGCTAGGAGGAACTACCTAAAATACAAAACAAGACCACAAAAGAGAGTTAAACAATATATGTCAGTGGGCTACCTAGCGTGTGCTAGATCCAGGAAGTGTGATACTTCCTTGGTGGCAGTCAACCCACTGTTTAATACAACTTAATGTAAGAAATAATCATAAATAAATAATGTCCTACTAGTTGATATGATTTAGGTATCTCATCCAAATACAATAAGAAAATCTAATATAACAGGCTAGGTTATGATCAGATCTAGAAGTAGGGTAGGTAGTCAAGGTGTTGGAATAGGTCAGGGTCAGATTTTGGGTAGCTTGGGTTACTTGGATGTAGGTTATTAGGTTTTTGTTATTGGAAGGATTACCAAATATAGAGACCGACGTCGAGTCAAGTATGACCGATGATGGTTTAGAGAGAACCGATGAAGTCATGGATAACCGATGTATCGGTATAGGCGAGGGATGATAGAAACTCAATGAACTTGGTTTTGGGGGTTTTCTGAGATTAAACAAAGATGGTAAGGAGAATGGTTAGGTCTGTGGAGGTGTTGGGAGTACTCAGAGATATTCAGGAATCGGGTATAGGTGATCAAATGATTGTGGGTGGTGGAATGGTTGGGTTCATAGGGAGGTAAGATTGGTGGGATAAAAATGTAAATAGAGGTTGATAAAAAAAGTGAAGAAACTTTGTAAACTAATAAAGATGAAATGATGCAGGTTATAAGCACACTTACTAGTGTTTACAGGTTTTATGGCTGGATGATGATGATGGTTGATCTGTGAAATAGTGCTCGGTGTGCGGAAGTGCTTCCTAAATGCTACCATGAATGCAAATACCTTTTAGATCAGTCTTGGTGTTGGTTATGGCTGTCTGGATGTGTGAAAGGGCTCTAGTTCTTGCTTGCATGCAGATCTCCTTCATTCCAAAACTTGAGAATGTGGCCAACCTCTCAAAAGGTTACCAAAGTGAATATATGGTAACCGATGATGGTTTAGGGTGACCGGCATCGGTTTAGGGTTGACCGGCATCGGTTAAGGTGGGAAATCCTAGGTTTACTAAAAATGACAGATCTTGGCAATCTTTTTGGCATCTCTCTATTCTCCCGGATCAAAATGGAATTTTACACTTAGATAAGTGGGAATGTGGTTAGAGGAAGAATAGGCATGTGATTTTAGGGTTGAACTAAGTCTTAGTTAATTAAGGTAGGTAGGACTAAGTCTTAGTTAGTTATGGTGAGTGGATATTGAGTCCTAGTAAAGGGAAACATGCTAAGAATAGGTTTGATGAGGTGTCTAGGTGGTGGGGTGAGGTGTCTAGGTGAGGTGGAAATTAGTTTTAATTAAGGTAATTAAATAATGATTAATTTAATTGTGGGTAATTAAATTAATATACATGTGGGGTAAAGGGAGTGTAACCTAAATTTGGTGTCTACGAGTTTAATGAACCAAGTTAATGGTATATCTGAAGTGTCATACAAAAGCATAAACATCATGTAGACATAATTTTGACCTCATTGGTATAAGCATCAAAAATGTTTGTCACTATTTAGGATCTAATTCATCAAACTTGTAGAAACATTGACCCCCACGTGACCTTTGGTATAAGCATTTGTTGACTACCTTTCCCTTTCCATTTTGCCTCCAGATCTTACTCATAATGGACAACGATCCTTTCTCAAAAGTGTCTCTCACTATGTCATCATGGGTTGTCTTCTTTATAAATGTGATTTTGATGCTATCCTCTTATTATGTCTTACGATTTTGAAATTCCCTACACCATCAAGGAAGTTCACGATGGTATTTTTAGGGGTCACTTCAGTGGTTTAGCTGTCGCTAAATGCATTCTTCACCTAGGATATTACTAGCCAACCCTAAACCATGATTTTTGTGACTATGTCAAGTGTTGTGTGAAGTTTCAGCAACATTCTAATCTTCATCACACCCTTAGTCACACCTTACAGGTCACACGAGACCTTTGACCTTTCTCTCAATGGGGTTTGGATATTTTCAGAGAGATCAATCCTCATTCTTCCCAACGTCATCAATGGATTATTACCGCTACCAAATATTACACTAAATGGGTGGAATTTTTACCTCTTATTTCCACAAAATTTGAGAAAATATGTAAATTCATCAATCATCACATAATTTTTTGCTTTGGTGTTCATCACTGCCTCATCACTGATAATGGAAAATAATTCAAAAAAAAAACCCTACGAAACTCTATGATTCCTTCGACATTCAACTCAATATTTATTCACCTTACTACCCTTAAACAAATGGCCAAGCGGAATCAACCAACACAACCTTAAACAAAATTATTATGAAAGTGGGTGGCAATCTTTGAAAGGATTGGCACACACACATTCCTTTTTCTTTATGGGCTTATCATACTAGTATTCATACCTCAATTTTGCCACACCTTTCTATTTGGTCTACAGTATAGAGGTTGTCCTACTTCTCAAAGTTAAAATTCCATCTCTTCATATCTCACTCAAAGATATTCTCAATTATGATGATTTTTTCTAGGATCGTTTGGCACAAGTTGAGTTATTAGATGAGCGTTGTCTAAATCCTATTGATCACCTCCAAATCTACCAAAAATGTTTCAAACTTGCCTATGATAAATGTGTCCAAGAACTAATCTTCTAGGTCAATGACTTCATCCTAAACAAAAATCAACATGTAACAAAAGTGGAGAAAGGTAAACGGGAAAAAATTTCTCATAATTGGCTTGGACCATATATCGTTACTCATACCTATGGATCGGTGCTTATTGTTTGTTTTTTCACTCAAGGTAAAACCAAACTTGAGCCCCTTAGTGCCTTGCATCTTTGACCATTTCATTGTTGAATCAAGTCCTAGATCACCTTATATCTATTAAGAACTTATCCCTTGAGCACATTTCATCTTCCACTTACCTATTTTAAGGATCAACAACTAAGCAAGAATCATGTAGATTACCCATGTCACCTTTTAGCCTTATCTTCAATATGAGTACCATGAATCTACTCATGGCATGATTCTCATGGATAATTTTCATCCTTTTTAGGATGGAATCCCATGGTCATTCATCACTTAAAACCTCTCTTTCATAGCTAACCCTTGTGTGCTATGGTTTTGTCTTCATAAAAGAATCCTATACTTCTCTATAGTCTTGTCCATGACCTAAAAGTCAAAAAACAATTCAAAAGTAATATACGGGATTTTCAAATTCAAACTCCTTGAGTCAAACTTCTAGAAAAAAGATGACTCCCTCAAAAAGGACATCTAATCTTTCTATCTTGTTGCTATAAATAGACTTCTCCCTCGAAGGACAACTATACAAAGCTAGCCATACTATACATAGTCTATCACAAAAAGAAGACTATTCCTGCAAAAATAAAATAAAAATATTCTGAAGCTTCCCACATCGATCAGCTTCACAAAGACCTCAAGGAGATACTATATTCATCCCACATAGAATTCCCACATTGATCAATCTATGAAAACAAATGCAAAAAGGAAAATATGAAATTTTCATCATGGACTTGCCTATTTTTATCTTGGGTATCTTACCAAAGAGGCATGTTGTCTCACACTAGGTTATGCTAAACCAACTTCTTTCACCTCACCGCCTTTCCTCTCTAATATTTTTCCTACTCAAGGGGTTTGATGAAAATGTGACATTTCGTGATCATGTGACCTTCTTCACCCTTATAATAGTTAATCATGCAACACCTTTAGGGTTTTATGTTCATATGCCATCTTTGGTATGATAGAATCGTCATAGTTCTTATCAATTAGGTGGTACTTTTGTCTCCTCTTACCATTCACCTTTTTTCTTTCTTATTTGATTCTCCTATACATGACAAGAGCTTCGACATCTACATTTTGGGAATTCCTCTTTCACCAATATCAACCTAAAATCACTCATGCCTATTCAACCTCAATTCAACCATGCCTATAACCATGCCTAGACTCAACCATGCCTAAATGACCTACACTCAACCATGCCAAAATGACCTAAAATCAAACATGCCTGAATGACCTAGACTTAATCACGCCTAAAATCTACCAATCCATTCTTCTACCTCATGATATTCTTCCCTAGCTTATGGGAGAACTACATCGGCCTAAGGCCTCTTTTTTCGTACTATGTAGGTAGAACTCTAAGGGCATGGGGCCCTTGAGGTTAACTCATCCACTCTTTCCACTAACCAATTTTACCCATTTTATACCCACATTTTACCTTAGTTGGTTTCCATTTTACACAAAACTAGGAAATTAAACAATCATAAAAATATACATACCTACCATTTTATAACATCACCATATCATACATCAATCATTTCACATTTCCATGATATTAAATATTTGGAAATTTACATAAAATATATATACATCATCATTTATTTTTCCATAATAACAATAACTTGGAAATTAAATTAAACAAAAACCATGACCAAATCATGCCTAAATCACCTAGACTCTACCATGCCTATACCTCGACTCCATCATGCCCGCATGACCTCGACTTCCTATACCCGACTCCACCATTCCTATACCTGAATCCATCATGCCTAAATGAATTTAACATGAATCAATCAACTCGATCCGTCGAGACCCACCAATAAAATACCAATCACTTGTTATGTGGCTCGCCAACTCAGCTAGACGTCTCATACTATCATTTTCCACTCCTCAACTTCTCCTCTGTCATTTTCTAAAAGTGGAAAGGTTAAAATGAATCCATAAAAAGTGGATTTTTCCTTTTTTAACCCCAAATTGACATGACTGATGTTGGTCATGTTGTGCCCTAGAAAATTGATGTTGGTTAAGCTATAACTGACATTGGTCACCTAACATAACCATTTGACCCACCCCATGCCCATTCTTCCTAAACCATTATTGATCTAATAACTTTTAACCTTATCAACACCTATTACACCCTACCTACAAGCCTACATTACATGTACATTTCCTTAATTGCATTTAGGGACATGTTATTTACCTATACCTCAGCCTTACATGTGCCCTAACCTACATACCCTAACCTGAATCACCTTTTGTGACATTTGAATTTGTGTACTCACTATACCTTGTAATGTTGTTACCCATGTTGTTTATCCTAATGACCTTACCTTGCCTAATGATATGATGTTTATCCCAACCATACCTTTGGTGCCATGGAACAAAACCTATTACCCATTCCTACACAGACCTCATTGTGCTTCATGACCATATCCTATACCTTGGATACCTGAATCACTTCAACCTTGTTTGGATAAACCTATCACCCTTTTGACAACGTAGAGTTTGCAAGATCTTCCACTTGGTACCGTATCACAATCTATATGTGTGTATGTGTTCAATTTCCATTACCCATTACCCATTACCCAAAATGACCATACCCTTACCTACTAACCCTCACTTTCATTAATCACCTATTTATTAAACCACTCCCTGACTACTTTTACAACCTCATCAGTTCATAGTTTGAGGGGGATCACCTTCACCCTACTTAGGGAAACCTAACCTCCATTTATACCGGACATTGAATCCTTTTTTTTCAGCATCACATACTAATACAAGCTATGCAAAAAAAGGGAAAATGTAGACACCAAAATTGGGTCACACTCCCTTGGTCCCCTTCAAATCAATTAACGTAATTTATTTAATTAATCATGACCCATTTATCCTATAATAATATTCATCTTCACATTAATAATTAATTTAATTAAGTTAATTTCACCGTCACACCTCCACCTCATCATTACACCTCACCCTAGACCCATTCTAGGGGCATTTAACTCATAATGAGTCATCACTCTCAGTCATCACTCCTAGTGCTAAGTCACCACTTAACCTAACTAAGACTTCTTCCTAAACCTAATTAGACTTCTTCTATGACCTTCCTTCCTTCTCTCATGTGAACTCCACTTCCCTAAGTGGACTCAATCAAAATCATGCCAAAATAGTAAATATCTACCTATTTTTGGTAAACCTAGACTTTCCTGCCTTAACCGATGCCGGTTATCCCTCAATCGACACCGGTCACCTAACCGCCATCGGTTACCTTATATACACTTTCACAACTCTTTACATGGGTTGGTCATTCAGTTATTAGATCCTGATTACATTCAAGCATGATTCACATCGATCCTTCTCGCATCTAGACAACAAACACACACAACCACATTGCAAGACAAGCACTGTTGTCCATTCTAGAGCATTGGAATACTCATGGGAGCACATAGGTCATATTTTTGTGGCACCGAACTCAAACACTTCTTCTCGATCAACCATCAACCATTACAAATCATAATATATAAAAGAAATCATGTAATTATTGTGATTCAAATCATTTGGCTTATTCCTTTTGTAGATATTTTACTCATTTTAGTAGTTTATTTCCTTTGTTTCTTGTACATCACCTTCTTCCCACCAATCCACTATTCAACCATCTCGAGCCTTTTCATCATTACAAAACTCCTTAGTATCCCTGAGTATTTTTAGCCATATTATGACCCAAACCACACTACCCTCACTCTCTATGTAATCACAGAGAACCCTAAAATCTCTTTTTAATAATTTACTATCAAATTTCCCCTACGCGTCGGTCACCTTAACCATTGTCAGTCTCCTCTCTATCGGCATCGGTCACTAGATTGATATCGGTCACTATGTTTTCTGTTAACCTTCACCAAACTACCTCTAACATCCCATAAACTCCACCCAGACCTTACTAGATACCTTTGTGACCTTACCTAACACCCCTGTGACTTGTCCTAACTAGAAACATACCTTTCCTAATGCTAGATTAGTTTATATTTCAATACTTTGCTTAATCTATTTTTTTGATAATGTTTTGAGATACCTAAATCAAAGTGTTAGCAATAGGACCTTTATTTCTCATATTTAATTTCATTGATTTGATAAAAACAAAGGATTGACAACCATTCGAGGAAGCATCATGCTTCCTAGATCTAGCCTTGCTAGGAAATCCTTTGACTCTTGTTATTTAATATCATTTGGTGGTCTTGCTTTGTATCTACAGGTAGTCCTTCCCAAAAAAAGGAGTTCTCTACAATCATCTTGGATAAAGTCATTAATGCACACATTCAAACTTTAACCTACATATCATAGGTATTCCTCCTTGAAATTTTACCTTATTTGTTTTATCACACAATGTATTTGGTGAAACAGAGGGCCATCCCTCCTCCCCTATCTCGGTTTGGATGCCGGGAACACCTATTTTCTAGATATAGGGGCACCCCATAGAATCGGAGGGGGTGCTCGTGGAGCTGCTATATTGGTTGAAGGGAATCCATGCGGGGCATGGATAATGTAGGAAAATCACTCCTCCCCAACTATAAATATAGACGGGTTTTCGGGTAGTGTAGGTCGAGGGACATCGTATGTATATAGGGATATAGGGAAATACTCCGAGATAAAAAAATGGGTGGTATTTGATCATTATCTAAAGTCTCTCTCTCTCTCTCTCTATATATATATATATATATATATATATCTATCTATATCTAGCCCTATCTATATATGGGATTGTGGTCCTGATGGTGAGATATAGATATGGGGTATTGGAATGGGATATGAGATGACACTTGCCATAGAGTATCTATATATATGGATTCATGTTAACGAATAGATATACAGATATTGAGTCATGTTGACCTTCTATTCTCTATATAGGTGGAACGGGCCCTCCCCTCTATATATGGCTCTAGGCTCATATCTATCTATCTATATAGGGATTTGAATGAGATCCTATAGCCCTATAGATTGAAAGGGAAGGGTTACCCTATAGAATATTTTATAGGAAACTCAATCCTTCCTCCTTCACCGTATCTATATATAGGTGTTCTCCCCCTCCCCACCTATAGAGATATTTATCGGTCAGTACCATCCATTAGTCGAGTGAGGGCTCACTAGGGTTGAGTGCCATCCAAATCCCATATAGTTATATATGGTGACACCTATCTATCTATATGGGGGTATGGGTCACCTAAAGATTGAGAGGAGATTGCCCCCTCTTTAGAAACTTTATGAATGGGACCCATCCATAGATGCATCTAGTTGGAAGTTAGACTATCTATATAGGATATGGTCCCACCCCTATCTAGATATGACATCCATCTATTCTATATACTAGGAGATGGAGATGGAGATGCAGAGAATAGAGAAGGGGGGCTATGTACAGATGACTAGGATAAAGAGAAGGATTGATTGGATAATAGTATATAGATAGATATAGATATAGCCACCCTCCTTGACCTAGAAAGGCACCCAACTCCTTCATCTAAGGAATACGAGATTCCTTGATCTTCACCTTTGTACTCAAGTCTCTAGACCAAGATTAATTGACCACCTTCATACTAATAGATTCAACACCTCCACTTCAAATATATCTCTATACAGTTGCTTGGAAAACATGATTAGATGTTGTTGGGGGTGGGTGCCCACCTATTCTCTGGATTCTATAGTTTGTCACCACATCAGCATTTCATCAAACATGACTTCATCAACTAACTATATTCTATAGCCCTATCTTTCCTTCAGCTCTCTTCTCCCCCCCCCACACACATATTTATACACACACACACATGTATATATATATATATATATATTTGTTTCTAACTACACTGGTGTTCTTGTTAGTCACTATATAAAGTCTATAGTTGGGCCCCTATATAAAGAGAGACATAGAGTGAGATAGATGTAGGATATGTTGGAATAAAGAATAGAGAGAAGGTAGAATGGCTGATGACAAGAAACCATTTCCAAATAGATATATAGGCTTCTCTGGTTGGATAGGATATATCCATATTGGGGAGATTGCTTGCATATATATAAGATATATAGGGGAGAGGGCACACAAGTTGGGCCATGCCCACCTGCCCCATATATAGATAGGGAGAGTGGGGTATCTCTCTGTAATGGGGATGGTACCCCTATATAGATTCTAGATAGGGCCCCTTTTTCCTTTCCCTCTCGATAAGAGGGGAGGGGTTTCGGGTTGAGGAATTTGATTTATTATCTATGTGATACAACCGATGAGATGACTTGACTGATATCATGTACACAATAGAAATAGATGATGGATGCCATAGAGGGACCTAGATAGATATGGGGTTTACCTCTTTTGTCTCAGATTGGGGCCATAGATAGACCTTAATATTGACCTATCTCATCTATATAGAGAGGGGAGGTTGAGGCCCTATATATGGCATGGCATTTATGACCCTCCATCCTTTATGATATGCGTTATGCACTTTGACATACAAATATATGTCTATATTTTAGTCCTCTCGGAGTATAGATATATATAGGTCCTCCATAGAACTATAGGATAGGAAGGGTGCCCACATATGGATATATAGGCGGAAATCCCCCAAAGATCATTATCATCTTTTAATCCATCTTATACTCCTACACCTCTCTATCCTTCCCATGCCTAGTAGCTATAGGTCCTCCTTCTCTATTATCTATAGAGGTTTGGGGTGCTATATAGATAGATAGGGACCTCGACCTAGATCGAGGGACCCCATCCATACCCAAGATGATAATTGACATTGAGACCCCATTCAGAATCCTCTCCTCCCCCACCCAACATACAGGAGGAGCAAAGGGGATCTGGGTCAGTCACTCTTCGTAAGTCCCCCCATAATCATATATATGGAGGGGGCCCTCTCCCCCTCTCTATATATCTTATATGTGGTGTTTTAGATTAGAGAGGTGCCATAAATATAGATATAGGGGTGACCGGGGCCTCGATATCTATAGATAGGGGCAAAAATTAGAGTCATATCTTTGATTTCACACCCGACCCTATAGTATCTATAAAGGACACCCCTATATATATTTATATATCATACTTGATTGATTTTGAACCCGTACCTATATATAGATATGGGATATGGTGACATCCCCATCTATTGATCTATATGGGGAATTTATGCGGAGTTAACGCTCAACTAGATCCGGTTGTTCCTCATTTGTAATATATAGATTGGGAGTGCACACCTTATACATAGAGTATAAGGACCCTCACACTTTTACTACCGCATCACCTCGAGGACATTAATCTCTAGTTACCCGACCAACTAATTGATTCGACAAGGATGTTGGTCGGGAGCAACAGATTGATTCAACATGGATAAGATCCTCATATACATGATATAATTGGTGTATCATTCTTCCACATTGAATCTGATCCACATTGAACTTGCTACACCATTGGCTCACATGAAAAATATACAAAAATGAACCCTCATGAATGTGATAGGCTCAACCGATACCGGATGCGAGATAGCGGTGTTGGGCATCCCTATAATATATATAATCTATATATATATATATATATATATATATATATATTTGGGTTGAGATATGGAGATACCTCGATCGATACCAGAAGGGAGATAGATAGCCTTTATTTATTCTCAATGAATCAACATAGTCACTCAAAGAATGATTGATACTCCATTCGAGAAAATTGAACCAAATCAAGTATCTAGTTTATAAACAACCATTGGTTATATATATATATATATATATATATATGTATATATATATATATATATATGTATGTATGTATGTATGTATGTATATGTATATATAGGGGGTTGCGAGGCTATCCATATATATTCTATGGCATGGATAAAATATCTATATAGGGGTGATGACATATATATAGATATGGCTGACCCCATATGTCTATATAGGGCCATATGATATATAGGCCCCCACTCTCTTCTTTATATATGGTGGAGGGATGAATGGATGATGCGGATTGGTTGGTATATATATATATATATATTCTATTCCATGGGTACACCATATAGATATATATATAGGGTGGTTGAGTCACCCATATATATTCCCCGCCAATGAAATAAATTCTATATTATGCTACATTCACCCCCTCCTATATGGTAATATATAGATAGGATATACAGAGAGGGGGTCCTCCACCATATAGATATAAAGGTTGATGACTAGACATGAGAATGGCTTAAACCCCATGCCCTCTCCTAAAAACCCATGAGACTAGCCCAAGGATTTGCCTTCCCCCGGCCCGAACCCCATGAGATTGGTCTAAACCCCATTCCCAAATAGTAACCTCTTGAGACTTGACCCCATGAGACTAGTCTAAAGACCGGCCCGAACCCCATGAGATTGGAGTGAGGTTGGGGTTCAAGCTACCAACCATAAGAGATATATATTTTCCTATAGAGTGGGCCGGGGGTTCTTGGATTGGAGAGAGGGATGGGGTAGGCTAGGGTTCTGGGTCAGGTTACTGGATCTTGGTTGGGGTAGGCTATGGTTCCTAGATTGGAGAGGGAAGGCCGAGGTTCCTAGATAGGGTTCTTGATCTTGGCTTGGGTGAATGGAGAGGGCATGTGGTTTATGAATAGGATAGGGTGCCAAAAAAATGAAATATTTTCTTTGATCTGCCCCATCTATATACCTATGGGAGTTGGGTGACCGGAGACAGCATAAGGACTCAAGATTGGAGATTGGCATTGGGTTCATGTCTATCAAGTACCACCCATATAGATCTATAGGGCCTACAACCTTGATATCGAGACCCCTATAGATCTAAATGAGTTTCTGGGGAGCATAGGTCGAGTGTCTATGGTGTATAGAGTGAGAATCATCTATATGGTAGGAAGAGTGAGACTTGATTCTATAGGTCGAGTGTTAACCTACCTATCTATCTATAGAGTTCCAAAAGAGTGCCAACCTATCGAGAGTGCCAACCAACCTATCTAATATAGAGTTGGGTGCCACCCATATAGAGTGAATATAAATAGGAGGCGGGTGAGTTTCACTCTATTCGAGTGTCAAGTGCCAACCTTGATATCACATATATAATTGAGTCCCAAAAATAATAGTGATTTCTAACCCCTCCCCAATCTCTTATAGGCTATATGCCACCTCTCGAGTCCGGGAAGATGATAATACACCTAGATATATAGATCGGGTGAGAGGGAGAGGATCAGCCCTCTCTATATATCTAATCATCCCCTAATTGAAGTTGATCCTTTACATCTGAGGCCATCTCGTTATAGCGATGGTGAGGCATCTACTTTAGTTTGTATAGCAATGGGAACCAAGCACTTGAAGTTTGGGGAAAAAAAAAAGAAGGCCTTATCTATACTAAATTCTTAGGGGGCCTTTCTAGTAGATGGGAGTTGGTTTACTACATCCTCGTTGTTTAACCATATAGAATATAGCTTTCACGGTGCACTTGGATGGATGGTCATTACTCCTATCTAGACTCGACACACCCTATATATATGACCACCTATATGTCATATATGTGTGTGTGTGTGATATGACCACCTATATATAGGCATAGAATCGATATCGGGTGTGGATAACAAAAATAGATTGGAGAATCCAATCCCCCTCTCTATATATGGGATGGATTGTCTTATATAGGAAGTAAATATATCTTCTTCTCTTTCTCCCATAGCAAATATGGTGTGACCAAATAGATCAACTAATCATGGAAGGTAATAGTCGAAACCAGCTCGGGTATGGTTTCCCAGGATCTATAGATCATATTAAGGGGCCTATCTCTATCCCTATATGGGATGGGGCATTGCACTTGATTAATGAATGTGATATATCTCCCTATCCCTATTCCTATTAAATAGAGGGGGAGGTCCCCCTTAGAAACCCCTATCTAGATATGTGGGCAACGAATGTGAATTCCTATCTATATATGGTCACGGTCATCCCTCACGGCTCAATCGATCGGATCGAGGTGACTTGGGTGACTTTTGATAGTTTAGTTTTAATATTTGAATGATACCCTTGACTGAATACTAACAAGAGTGAGTTGGGGTGGACACTTGACACTAATTAGATTCACTCATAGTAGAGGGGGAAGTGCCCTATTTATGGGAAAGGAGTAAACTACTATAGATATAGTATAGGGGTGGGGGGTCTATATAGATAGGGATAAACTATCTAGAGGTACCCCCTCTCCTAGTTAATGATAGGCCGATAAGTGATAGATCAAGACTCTCTCAGAATATATCTATAGTCATCATATTGAACTATGATGACCAAAGGTCATAGATTGGATTGACTAACCAATAACTTACTATTGAATAACGCAGCCGGATCCCCAAACTAGTGGTTGAGTCTCCTTGATGGCCTACCATACCCTAACCTTACACTCGGATGTGAGCCTTTATCCCTAAACTCTAGGGTGCGGGAGAGGACTCGGTAGAGGAGAGGACCCCACCCTCTATAGTTCAAGGGTTGGGCTATATAGGCACTCACATCTATATGGATGGGCATGGGGAAAACTCTTTATGGTTCTAGCTACCTAGCCTAGCTCTCTCCCCCACCCACTCCTAGCTAGGATAGAGTAAGCTACTCATCTCACTATATAAATGAGCACACCTCCCCATCCCATTGCCACCTAACTACTCTTGACATATATCCTCACCGCCTTCCTCCTCTATTCACCGGATAGCAGTCAGCCCTATCTCCCCCTATATAGATATGGGAGAGATGGGGAATGGATAGAACTAGGCTCGGGATGAGGGAGTCCCAAACCCTATCTATATTCTATATGGCATCTATCTATTCTATACGTGATATGATGGAATGTATCATAATACTCTATATACCACCATGGATATCCATATATGGGCCCATTTAGAACTATATAGATGAAAGGATATGTATGATATATAGAGAGGGGAATTAACTTCCCAGATCTCTAGAGAGGCCCCCCAGATAGAGAGATAGGGCCCAACTAAAAACTAAACTATATACATGATAAGATAGGAACCAATAGGGCTATAACCAATCATGATATATTATATAGTTGGGGGCTAGACTTGGCACTCCCCCCCTAAAATATCTATATGACGTGCCCCCACCTCCCCATATAGATCTTAGATCTCATATCTCAACCGATGACTAATATCACCCATCCAAGTCTCTTACGTATGTATGACTCAACCCGTCAACAACCAACTCCTATCTAGTCTATGTGCAACCCCCTATCTAGAATAGATGGGGTATGCGCAAATGGAACCCTTATCTATATAGAGGAGTGATGCACTTCATACATAAATAGGGATGATGTGATGGGCATCCATAGTTAAGAATTCTAGATAAGTGTTGTTGAGATGACCTAACCAATTAGTGGACCGAACCCTATCTATCTATCTCCTACATATAGAATATAGATGTCGACATCATATTATCTTCTCTCTATTCTAAGTTGAGTCTATAGGGAGTAAATATAGCTATCCCCCAAAGATAATATATAGAGAGGGGGCCCATAGAGAAGATAATTCGGGGGGTGGGGGTATCGATTCTATGGATGAGAGACCGGAAATGGAAGACCACTCCCTATCTATAGTTTTGGAGGGCCCCTATCTAGACTCTATATGGCATCTAATTATCTATATAATCCTAATTCCCTATTATAGATTTTATAACTCTAATGTCATAATGGATGGGATGGGCCATGGGTTCAAAGAGAGATATAGAGGGATATCTATTTAGTGGTGAGCCATTGGGAAAGCTGGAGATATGAGATGGGAGATCTAATTAGTGGTGATGGGGAAGCTAGAGATAGGAGTGCAATATCTCTCTATAAGCGGCCACAGAGTTCTATAGGGTGGGTTCAACTGTCCCATTCATGAGTGTATTATATGCATTGGTAATGATACCATTATGTGGAGAGTTTCCCTTCTCTAGTGGGGATCTGACCCGGTAGCCCTCTCGGCCGGAGAGAGGAATGGAGAATTTGGTCAACATCTTGATCAGAAATCTGAACTAGCTGGAGCTTGGGGGATGTCCGATTGGAATACCGATCATATAATGACATTAATGAATGAATACATGAATAAAGAAAGATGATTGATTGATTTTTTGATATCAATGTATCACGTATGTAATATAATATAGTCTAGTCTAGTCTAGTCTATATAGCTGCCCGTTCCCTCAAGCTATAGGTCCCCAGGTGGTGTAGCCCTCTATATCTATGGGGGCGGAAATAGTCCCAGTTAGGCCCATTGCTCGGGGAGTTAAGGGAGAGAAGGTGACCTAAAAAAACATGGATGAGGAATGGAAAACAATCGGAGTCGGGGACAAGGCTAAATCATGAAAGAGACTCGAGAATCACTTCACTCTAGTCAATTGGCTGATGAGAAACCATAGACATACATAATCCAAATTCTAGATTGACGATAGGGACTAGCAGCAAGTTAGGCATTCCCTAATGAATTTTTCCCCATTGAATGCAAACTTTGAGAACCTTCTCGTCATTTACCATATCCCATTAGCCAAGATATGATCTATATGGGTTGGGTCCCCACCTTCTCATCGCCTCGAGTTCAAGTTTAGGTTGGTTATGACTGAATAGATGGGTCTAGCTGATTCTAACCAAACTACATATGGTCTCCTATTCTCTATATCCCCCCTGAACTTTATCTTATCTTATCTATCTAGGGTGACCAGGCCTTGAATGAGACTATATGGTCATTTCTACACTCAGGATGATTTAGAACATCATCATCATGGGGTGAGAGGAACATAACATTCCCAATCAGTTTTCATTTATGAGCTCTTCAATTGCCATTGGTAGATCACACCATTCATTCATTGGTCACTCTAGCACTCCCATTATCACTAGGTAGGTGCGTGCAAGATGCTCTTTCTTACTCAACCCACTACCACCACCCGATCCACCAACACCTCCTATGGAAATAATATAATAATTTTTCTTTCTTTCTTTCTTTCCGAGAGGGGGTGAGGGGGCTTTGGGGAGTAAGTGTATACCCTCATATCTAGATATGGCCATGCACTAGTCGATTAATGTGTAAATGGTTGAATCACAAGCTTCATCCATACTAGATCAAGCGGTAGGTCAAGCTTGTACTCTTACATAGATAGATTCACTACCAATCTAATAAGTGGTATATATGGACAATGTCTAGTGCCCTAGTCTCAAATGGCTGGCCAATGCCCTATATAATCTATAGATCTGGCCACCCAAATATATATATGGCACAAGGCCAATTCCAATAAAATTCTATCTCATAGATAGATGGATAGAGAGAGATCCACCCTCTTGATCTCTATCTCTATCTCAAAGATAGATGGATAGATGGATAGATGGATATATATATATATATATATATATATGACCAAAGAGACTCCTAGATATAGATATGGTCTCTCCTATAGCACTATATCTATAGATATGGAAAATTCCCATAGATAGATAGGTATCTCTATCTCAACACCCCCTATATATATATCTATAGCTAATAGAGAGTCAATTCCCTCCCTCTATATAGATATGGTCCGGTCTAGCTATATATAGATATGGTAATTCCCATAGATCTATATGGCCTATCCCTATAGATAAAATAGAGTTTGGTCTAGTAACTCCCAGTATGTAATACATGTCTTCTCTCACATATGTATCTCTATTCTATATGCCCTATCTCTATCTCTATCTCAATTTTCCCCCGTACCATATAGATAGATCTAATCTTCACCCCAATCAATGGTAGAGATGGACGATGTATAGATGGAAGGTATATGAAACCCCTCTTCTCTATATAGATATGAGATCTAGCCAAATCCCATAGAAATTGACCTCTCTATAGATTTGGCCAATCAACGGGCCCTATAAAGATATAAGATATGGCGCCTCTGCTTCCTCTACTATATCTAGATGGCCATAATATTCCATATCTGATTTGAGATATATATATATATATATATATATATTGTTTGATATCATTTCCTATCCTAATCGCCAATGCCAATGTCATATGGCCAATGTTCTCCCCTCTATATAGGTATGGCATGATTCTAGAGAGGTTAGTGCCCTATAGAGTATGGAGATATGGCTAATGATATAGATATGGAAGAGTCTCGATCTTATTTTTCCAAAGCCCTATAGAGTTTGGTATAATTTTCTTTGGTAGAGATATATAGGGAAGCATAGGGCACTTTGGATATATCAATTCAATGCATGTCTCCCCATTTGTAGCTATATAACTAGTATAGTATAGTCTAATAGATAGCCAACTAGATTCGGATAGCCAACTAGATTAGATTCTCAGTATGCTTGATTAGTAGTGAGCCGACTATCTACTAGACTAATTTGGCATATTTTTCCATAGAGATTAGATTTGTAGCCATCTATTTTTTTGCTAGCCTAGTCATAGAGATTATCCCTATCCCCATGGGATTGATTCTTTCATAGCTATCCTATCCATAAAGAGATCCATCTACTCTAAATACAATCCTCCCCTCTCTTCCCAACCTCCCCTCTGTCAAATTAGCCCTCTAGATAGAGAGTGACCAACCAAACCCTCTACTATGGATCCCAACCCCCTATCCTATATAGATAGAGAATAAAATAGAATAAATAGAGGGTAGGGGGCCATAGATAAATATATAGATAGATATATATAGAGAGAAATACATAGATAGATAGATAGATAGGTGAAAGGGCGTGGGATAATAGCTTCACTCCCTTATCTTATTTGTTGGATGATGCCCAACCCAGCTTGATTTCCCTATATTCTATTATATAAGAAGTTAGCTAACCATCTATCTCTATATTGGCACCCCGTATATCTATATCTCTATCTTGGCACTATCTCTATCTTAGACTCAGAGATAGATGTATATAGCTATGGCCAATGCCCAGAGAGATGGAGAGATAAAGATATGGCCCCTTTAGATAGATATGGCCCAGAGATATGGCCAATGCCCTCTAGATTCTCTAGATATGGCCAATGCCCTCTCTATTCTCTAGATATAGCCAATGCCAATGATCTATACTAGGCTATCTCTATCTCTATCCTCTATCTCTAGAGTCTATAGATATGGCGAATGCCCTATAGATAGATATGGCCAATGCCAATGATCTATATTAGGCTATCTCTATATCTATCTCTATCTCAGAGATGGAAAGATAGAGATCTCCTAGCTGGCCTAGAAGAGAGAGAGAGAGAGAGAGAGAGAGAGAGAGTGAAAAACCCTCCCCTTCATATCAACTCTCTAGATTAGATCCAACCCTCTAGTATATAGACCAACCAAACCCCCTATCTCTTCCGAGAGAGAAGAGTCTAGTTTAATTAGCCTACTATATTGGATGGGCTCGGGTGGGGATATGGATGAACCCCAACTCCCCTTAGATGGGCTCTTCTCTAGTTAGGTGGGGTTTTATTCAATATGTCACACTTGCTCCCTTCATTGGTGAGAAGTTGATGGATGGCGAGAAGTGGATGGATTGCGAGAAGATTCAATTTATGGATATGGCGAGAATGAGACCCTTCACTTGATCACCATATGGATAGATCTATATATTCACTTCATTAGATGAACCCTAGATCTGCTCTACTCAGTGGGGAGCCCATAAATAGATAGGCTATATGCTACTCCACTCCTTGCCAATATATATCTATATGGTGATGGATGGATGAAATGGCTCTATTGCTCCGAGTTTTCGCCACCGTATGTATCTATATGGCATGGCTAGATCGATCTATACACTCACTTTGGTTCACTCCACTCCTTACCAAAGATATATCTATATGGCATTGTATGGATAATCACTTCACTTGATGGCTAATCAGATAGATATGGCCACTCCTCTACTGAGCATGGCCATATCTATATAGATAGAGATATAGAGATATTTCTCATATCTAATATAGATAGAAAAGAGCAGAGCCTCAGAGAGATAGATATGCCCATTCCTCTACTATATCTAGTATCTAACATGGCCATAGATATAGAGATAGATGGGACCTCTATATCTAATATCTAATCTCTATATAGATTTGGTCTAATATCTATATAGATCTAGCCAATTCCCATAGATAGTCTACTGAGCATGACATGGCCATAAAGAGATAGATAGAGCATGAACCTATCCCTGATAGATAGAGTATGTCTATAACTAGAATCTATGTGTATCTCTATACAAAAGAGGGCCATATATATCTATCTCTCTCTCTATATCTCTATCTATCTATCTATCTATCTCAGAGATAGATGGATAGAGAGATCTCTATCTACCTATCGGCCTGGTCGATAGATCATGCCCATATCTAGAGAGAAGAGCCTATATATGATCCCCTCTCTCATATATCAATTCGGATGGGCTCAAAGAGAGATATGCCCCCTCCCTTTGAGATGGATGATGACCTCCCCCTCCCCTCCCTCCCCCCCTCTCCTCTCTCTATATATATATATATCATATCGATTAGGTCACCCCCAAACTTTATACCCATCTTGTAGTCATAGAAACCCGAAAGAGAAATGCCAAATGGAGTGGCGGTTCCACTTGGTCAATATCCATGGGTCGGGTTGAGAGGGTAGTCATAGAAAACAACCTATAGATGTATATGTCTATCGAGATCGAGCATAGAAAATACAAATTAGGGGGCCATCCCATATATATAGATCTAGTTGGACTCGGGGCCACCTACCTTATCCATAACTTGAACTATGACACCATATAATTAGATAGGGGTCCCGAGTCAATCTATTTGGCCCCTCATAGAATAGAGTTGTTCAAGTCCTCCCCTCTCTATTATATTGAACCCCGAGAGAAATAACTAAGATGGTCGATGGGGTCCTCTCCCATTGATGGAGTTAAATATCTAAGGTCCCATCCTAGATTTCAAGATGTTGTATAGATACATGAGAGCATCCTATCTATACTCTAGACATATATATGGATATTTCCTATCGCTTTAGGGCTCTATTTTTATCTAGGGTTAGGGGCCTCCCCTATACTCTATCTTCGAGAGATGGTATCCCTATCTCTACTCTACTTTATATAGTTAGGGGAAGGGATTGATCCCAATTCCAATTCAATGAGATCATATCACAAATCTGAACTAGAGTTCGAGTAGTTTCATAAATGACACAACCCCCAATGGTGCTTGGTGGGCTTGTGATCAACTCGAATCGGGCATATCTAATCTATATAGAGCCAAGCCCATTCTCATCAACTCAAGATTCAATCCTAAAATATGGTATGGGTCATTTGGTATGGGGTTGGGAGGTGCAAAATATATATGGATGTAGAGGGAGATAGTCGTGCGGAGTCCTTATTCGGGCCGATGTGTAGAACTACCATTTCTATACTCCCTATCTAGAGATAAAGGCGGGGAGTCCCGAGACCTCCATATAGATAAATACATATCCATCTAATATGCAGAGACAAGTTCACACTTCACTTGAGTTGAGATCAAATAAGATAAGATATAGATATAGATAGGTCAAGTGGTTGTTTGCAGAGTGGTGGAGCATGTTTCTTTGGATACAACTATGGCCAGATATCTAGATAGGGCACTCATCCATCTATAGAGAAGGGGGCAGAGGAGATAGCCCATATAAACAAGATAGAACTTGAGATAAGATAGTTCATGTCCTTCCCCTTCTATTCGTTCCCCCTATCAACTAACGAGTGCTCATGGGAGCCCCAAATTCCAAAAAGAAAAAGGGAGTGACTGGTCTATTGTCAATGCCTTCATAGAGAGTGGGGACTGAGAAATAAACAAACTATAGGGATATGAGGATAGTTCCCCTTGATAACTATATCTATCTATATAAGATGACTCAACATTGAACCGAACTATCATATATGAGCCACCTATCTCCCCTATCTCTAATTTAGGCTAGGCGATTGTTGGTTTGGGATAGTCGGGGGCCATCAACATAATGAATTAATCTCTTCCTAACCTAACCCAATCCCAATTGAGATTGAGATGCCCCCCACCCCCAACTAGAGATCTAGATAACGGGATATGTTCATCAAGAGAAGATAGGTAAGGGTGCTCTGGTGGCCCCAAATAGTTCGAGATAGGACCATGTCATGAATATTTAGGATCTACATAGGCCAAGTGTTTATTTTCCTTATCCATCATCGCTAACCACATTTTTCCATATCTATCCCTATCTCCTATCTATGAACCAAATATCAGCTATCATATGGATATGGGTTGAACCTCCCATCCAAACCTATTTATCTCTACCGACTATCCAATTGGTCAATCAAATATGGATTGGATATTCTATAGATCACTCCAACCAACACTATTTGGAAATAGAGACTTATACATAGTATTGGACTACCCGGGTAGTAACTTATATGATATGGGATTCTTGATTTTATATGAACATAAAGATTTCTATATTGAGATAGGTTATGTGGAACTAGATCGGATACCATCCACCGATCTGTAATATCTATTATAGTTCCCGATAAGTGAGCTGAAGATAGTTTTGTTTTTAGAACCGATCCGATCTGATCAAATATATGCATGGGCATGGGTTGTAGTTTTGTTCTCGGAACTGATATATGTAGGTTCTATATAGATACCCTTCTCTTCACTATAGTTTGGTGGTCGACCACTAAATTTATATGATATTTCCCTCACAATATGGTATGGCATCTATATCTATAGTTACAAAGGAGCAAGCTCCGCATTTCATTCCTGCTGATAGGACCCTACCCAAGATAGATCTCTATTCTAGTGGATGACTGGTAGGTCAAATGTTTGTTCACCATCACATCACCAATACGGGGCAAGATAGGGTAGGGTTGAATGTTTTTTATTTATTTCTACATAGATGGGCATATATGGGCTTTAACCACCAACTGGTAATAGAGGGTGAAGCCCATATCTTAGATAGGGGCCTTTCCCTTTATTTTATGGCTTGGATATTTTAGGGCCGGCTTTGAGTGGAGGAAGGAGTAGAGTTCTTGTCTGGTTATATCAAGTAGAGAATAGCTTATCCCAGTAGCTGTCGAGTGCCTACCCCAATTCTTTAGTCATTTAGTCTGATCCCCCTCTATATCTAGCCGAGTGTTTGATAGTTCATTCCCCCTAAACTATATAGATGGATAGATGGCCTCATAGTTTGGTGATAGTAGGCTACTCTACTCCTATGGGAGATAATTGACATAAAAAGGAGAGGGTGCCTCGACATCCGGAAAATAAGATAGGGGAAGAGGTTTGCTCTACTTCCCTTGCCCCAATTTCTATAGAGTGGGAGATAAGGAGATGGGGAGATAGGGATAGGCTAAGTATTCTCATTGATCCCTATTCTTATCTATATAAGATGAATTAGTAGCCTCTGGACTTTGGGTGAGCTTCATATTGGATTGGATATAGTTAGGCATATGCTACACCAAGCACCCAGTGCCCCCGACTTACAAATTTGGATATGGCTAGTCGAACTAAACCCACCTGGTCTTATATTAGTTGTTTTCGTAGATCGTGTTCCGGCCCAAAGGGCATCCTTGTCTAATTCTATATGGTTTACAATACGTATGGCCCGAAGGGCCTATACCTATAGATGGTTTACCTCTATTATATATGTAATACAATAGAGTCTATTGTCTATGAAACTTAGGATACTACGTCTCATAGAAACCTATCTCTATTTAGCATATCCCCCTCCCTCCACTCATGTCCACTCAACTCCACTCCTGACCAATCCTATGAACATGATTGATCCCGAGTTACTATGTTTTCCATATATCCGAGTTAGTGCCACCATATCTTGTAAGGTGCCGTTCCCGAGAAGGAAGAGGAATATAATAAACTATAAAGGGAGAGAGGAGAAGTCGAGTAGATGAGGATTCAAGTGGGAGAAGAGAGGCCCAACTCTCCTCTATTCCTTGACTCCTAAAGAAAGGGAGGGGAAAAGTAAACAAAGACAATTTGATTCTTTAGCCGAGAAAGAATCATCTTAGACCCTCTTCTTCCCGCTCCCCTCCCCCTCACTCGTCTATAGGACAAGGGTTGTTTTTATTCCAAGACCCACCCCACCCCACCATACTACTAGATCGATTGATCAATCCCCAAGTCTTGAGAGGAACCCTAAATACCCATGTCCCCTCCTCTTCCTCTATACTATTCGGTTTTCTTCTCTCTCGCCCATCAAATGTACACCATTGATTTTTTCATATACCCCCATTGTCCTACTTACAAATGATAGCCACGTAGGAATACCAACATGCACCTACTGAAGAATCTCCTCTTCGTGTGGCATATTCTCCTCTTCTTGGAGGATGGAGACTCTAGGGGATGTATCTAGTATTTACATATATCTATCCTATATAGATAGAGCGGGGCTTGACCCATCTAATCTATTCCTCTGAAAGAGTATAGATTTGGGGTTGAGATCGGGAGGGTAGAGATAGATCTCGGATGAGTTTCTTCAATTCGATTCGATCTCGAGTGCCCCACCCCATCCCATATATCATATGTGTCAAAAATCGGTTGGTTGGACTCAAGTGACAATCTATTCTCTTTAGTTCGGATCCTAACTCAAGTGTACCAACAATCTATTCTCTTTCCTCCATTTTAATGTTTAGTGTGTTGTAATGTGAGCAAATGGGAGTGGAGATATTGATGGATATTTAAAATTAAATGATACAATGTTGTTCATGTGTTAGAAAACTTAAGCGGTTAGAAAATTTAATGGTTTTGGTTGTTGTTTGGTAGTTGGTTAATCAATTTGTTGGAACAATGCAACTATTAGAATATAAGGCTTAGTGCTTATTATTTACTATTTGTTATGTATTAACTAATCAATCATTGGAACCACCTCAATCATTTTGTAACTATCTCTTGCATAGTAAAATGTTAGACACACAATTGACAATGTGTGTGCAATTTTTGCTTCTTCATTCTTTCTATGTTCAAGTCTTTTAACATTAGTAACAAAGCCATTGGTGCTTGAAACGATTTGGAATTTGAATATAAGGTTGAAAATCATGAATAAAATTTTTTAACTCATGTAGAATGTTGGAGATATTGGTTAGTGTGAACATATATTTAGTGAGACAATATGTGTTTTCATCTTGAGTGATTTGTTAAAGTTGTTAGGTAAGATAAATAATATTAGTTTGTGTTTGGCCAAGTGAATAAAGGTGGTTTTTGTAAAACTCTTGTATTAGTCATTAGGAGATATTTGTGTGGCTTCTTGATAGGATGACACCTTGTTTATTATATATATATTGTGTATTTAAGTTTTGAACTTAAACTAAATTTTATACAAAACATATTTTAGGACTATAAATCATAAACAACAATGTGACAAGGTATTTTTTTGAGGTTCAAACCATTTTAAAAAAATGTTTTGGAAGTTCATACATGTGAATTATGGATAGTTGAGGCCATTCAAAATATTTTTGGGGACAAGAAAGAGAGTAACATCATAGTTGACACCATTGTTGAAACACGAGAGCATAACATTTCGTCATGTGAGGGCATAAATAAAAATATTCATAGGAATAACAACGAGGTTTGTTATAATCACAAAAATGAGAAATCACGAATCATGAACTAGGAGGTCATGAGGGCATGTGAAAGAATAAAATCAAGTTGTTAGAGAAGAGTCAACCAAATAAGACACAAATTATCAGTCACACGAAGCGGTAAAATAACATGTAGATTGTGGATGTTTTTAGTTGTTTTCTTGGCCAAGTTTTTAAAGGGTGTTTATTAATTACTAAACTATTTGTACTCTAACAATTGACTGCATAAGGTTTAAGGAAAAATATATGATTTTATGTAAATTTGGAAATATCCTTGTTGAATTTCAAAAATATGAGCAGAGTTTATAGAGTCCTAAACTTAACAAATGAACTTTTTGAATCAAATTTTATGATTAGGGATCCGATTCAGATGTGGTCACAAGCATGATGGTGTTTTTGATGGCATGGATAGTATTTTTAGCTCTAAAGAGGCTACATTTAAATTATTTATCTCTTGTGACTTCATTAATAACAAAGTGTCTTATTGTTTACAATCCGTATAGGTTGATTCCTCGAGAAAGAAGACCCCTTTATTGCTTGGATATGATGTTTTGCATGGCTATGTGTCCAAATTCAGTTCTAATCCTTCTACTAAATTAAATTATCATAGCTATTTCTATCTTAAATTAAGTAGAAACCATGTTGTATGCTTTGGGAAGTAATCATTTTGTGTTTTGTATTCACAATTGGAAGATCGCCAAATCATTGAAGATTCAAGAATAGTTGTCGATGCACTATCACACCCAACTATATAGATCTGTATATATTTTTCATTTTTTCCCAATATTGTAATCCATAATAAAAATTATATATTTTAATTGATTACAAGTATGTTACAAATTTGAGATAATGTGCTTTGACATTATTTTAATGTTTTTATAAAAACGATTTATATAGTTTCACATTCATATTTATGTTAAAAGTGTGTTCCTGGAGTGGAAAATTGAGCTTTGAGGCTTCAAATTTTGGAGACCCAAATAATCGGGGTATGACCACCTAATGTTTAAATAAAACCAAATTCTTCTCGCAACATAATAACTCTAGAGTCAAAGAAAATTGATAAAAAAGATTCATGGCAAAAATCACTGCATATGAACCCTTGGTGCTACAAAATGAAATAATAACAAGCTTGCATTCAAAGTAAAATATATCTTATGCTATTCAAAAACCTTGAAGCCATTAAATAAAAATATACCATAGCTTGATTACAAGAAAAAATTTACTTGGCACTTGCGCTTTGACATATTTGTCATGTTGTTCTTGAACGATATCATTTTAAATTATTTCCCCTCTCCATTTTTGTCACCCTCTCACTTCTCCTCCCTTTAACCCCTTCTTCTTCACCCCTCTTTCTCGACATTGTTTCTCTCCCTCAAATTTGAATCCTTCAAAATATCCCCTTTGGCATTTCCATCGTACACTTCACGTATGATTGCTAGTAAATAGTATTGTTACATGGATTTTGGACCAAAATATACTTCTTGGATTGTTTTTTGGGGTTGGAACAATCTGTATATTTTGAGGTATTTTAAAAAAGGAAGTTCATTAGAGACATATTCCGGTTTCAACTTTCACACCTAGAAAGTGAAAATACAAATAACAAAAAATTGTAGAAAATACAAAATGGGAATGAGAAATCACCTAAAGATACCATTAGTTTTTTGGATTAATATAATAAAGATGATAAAACCAAATCCATTATTGGTCTTGCTCTCCGATTAAAGTTACATCATGTCGACCTAGAAAATCATCTAAGGAAATTTAGGAGAGTAGAAATAAATTGTTTGGAGTAAAATTGGTTAATCTGCAAAGTTTCCTTTAAAGCTTTAACTATTTAAATGAAAGATGGATGATAAAGTCACCGTGTCAGCCATAAGCAATTTGAGGTCTCGTAGTGGATAGCTAGTAGAAGTCTTGAAGCTATAGTAGATGACAAAGATGCCAAAGTTATTTTATTAAAAAATTTACTATTTAAACACAACAATGTCATTTTTATTTATTGTGAGATACATTATCAATTTCTAGAAGATATGATTTCAACATTCTTATCTGAAGAAAAGAGAATGACTACAAGATATATAAAGAATGATCCCTAACATGAGAATATTGAATGTTATTACCATAAGAAAAAAATTCACATGATGTGGAATTGTAGCACTTGAGAAAAATATGTTCTTAAGGGAAAAATTAGAGGCATGCCTAATGAATTTAATGTAACCATTGTTGAAGATCTACTAGTAATTAAAAGTGATGAAAAATACATTGATGAAGAATACATCTTTTAATAGAAGACCCACACTTTGAATGTAGGGAGGTATCTATTTAGATGAATATTGGAATGGATGGTTGTTTAGTTAGTTCAAGAGTTTATGGATTTTGAGAATTATACTCATAGGCGGGGGCCATAAGAAAACTTGATGGAGCACTATAGATGGAGCTCAACAAGAGTGTTTAAACAATTTGAGAGGTTTGTAATTCATGATTTTGGGAAGGTATAATTTGGGAGCTACACCTTTGTGAAGGTTATGAGGCAACTTGATAGAACTCTATCTAGTCAAAGAACTATTTTTAAAGAGAGTTTTGAAGAATGCATGGCCCAGGACTAATTTTTTTATTTTAATCTTTTGTCAATATGTTTTTTTGCTTTGTGTAATGTAAGTCTTAAGAGGGGAAATTTAAATATAAGACTTATTCTATATTATCAAGTCACTATTTGTTATGTATTAACTAATGTACTATTGTAACAACCTCAACCATTTTGTAACTATATTTTGCATAGTGAAATGATATATACATAGTTTACAATGTGTGTAATCTGCTTCAACTTCATTCTTTTTGTCCAAGTATTTTAACAATAATATTATCTTATTACAATAAAGAGCCACCATAACCAAAATATAACACATAATATTAACCCTAATATAAGGAGGAAAATGAAAATTTTATTCATAGGTCCTCCACTTCCTCTCCTCTTCCTCTTGAGCTAAATTTTACATCTCTACAATTTTAGTTATTTAAAATATCAACTTTTGTTTTTCCTTTCCTTTGATTTTTGCTTTGGTGGAAAATTTTTATTTTAAGAGTTCATTATAAGCCTTATGTTTCTCTTCTCTTCAATGGCTAATAATAGATCACTCAACTCATAAATAGAGAGATCCCTAAAG
This sequence comes from Taxus wallichiana var. yunnanensis, assembly GCA_018340775.1. Classification (NCBI taxonomy): domain Eukaryota; kingdom Viridiplantae; phylum Streptophyta; class Pinopsida; order Cupressales; family Taxaceae; genus Taxus; species Taxus wallichiana. The sequence continues at coordinate 679,136,003 of CM031235.1, forward strand.
AGCTACATACTTGCCACCATATCAAGCCTCTTTAATGCACAAGTTTTTTCAATTTAATTACTACTTACATCTCCAAGTGACTGCATCTAACCAACAAAATCTTAAACCTCTATTAATTTAGATGTTTTCAATATTATTCTTAGTGTTTGTGTAATTTTGCAGCGGTTGCTTCTTCATTTGCATTTTTACAATATATTGTGCTTTATAATTTGTAGCAGCCCTAGTTCAAACAAAATTTGCTTCATCAATGGCTATAACTATTCTTTTCTAACTATTTCAATGTTTTTTATCAACACTTAGTTCTTCAATATCATTTTTTTCAAGTTTTCATTGACATCACATACATGGTTAAGAAAATCCTTTGATATGGATATATCCTTCATTCTACAATTTAATTATGTGTAAATTATTCCGTTATTTTTAGGAACAACAATGGTATTTTCCATGCATGAAGCCATTGAGTGTTGATGTTGATAAAGCCAATAAGTAATGGAGTTTAAAAACTAGAGAATAGAGAGACAACCTCAAGAAATCGGTGTCTTGTTTACCTTGTTCCAAAGTTGAGTCAACTTAACCAATTATTTTTATTACCATTTGGAGAGTACCATGCTTTAAGTGAGAAAATTACCATACACAACAAAAAATTATCTCCCATTTACAAATTTGTTAGGTCAGTTAGTATATTACCTTATAAATAACTCTTTAGAATTATTATTCTTTCTTGATAACCCACACACGACCACTTAAATTTTATGCCATCTAGCTATGCTTTCATCTTAGTTCATATGGGATTAGAATTTATGAAAATATATAAATGGTACCACTGAATTATTGATAATACAATTATTTCAATGTTGCCTTAGGAAACAACTTTCATCATAAAAATGATGGAATTTAACGCATTATGATGGCAAAGGTGGATTAAGGGTTGAGTGAATGACCAGAAACTCATACTTAGCCTAATTATGTAAGTGAAATATAAAAGAATTCATTCACTTTTTCAAATAAATGGAACTAATCCATTTAATGCCAATCTTAGACTCACTGATGTAACTTGTAGATCAACCGCATCACACATTGGATGACTCGTGGTTTATTTTTACACATGCTAAATACACCTAGATCCCACCTCAACTCGCTACAATCAACAAAGAATAGATTCCTTAATCTCTCCCTAATTGAACTCTTGGCTAAGTACTAGGATCTTTCATTTGTCCTTTTCTCTAATATTTGCCATGGTGGAAATGCTTGTATTAAGTGTTAACAATAAACCACTTTGTGGACCATCACATTACTATTATCATGGTTATTAGCTTAGCTATATATTTTAGTAGCCAATGTATCATGTGGTTAATGATTGTATTTTGGTTTTAAGTAAGTTTATTATGACTCTTTAATATATTTTCTTTGTTGATGGTTGAGTTAATTGCTAATTTATTGAGACTTTTTATCATATAAATATAATGATGTATGTTAGGAAAGAGTATTGTGTACCACATCCTCATATTGAACAAGTTGTACTTGAGTGCTACCTATAAATGAAGCATGGATTACTTTCATATTCTTATATGTTGTGAGGTGGTACATATTTACTAGTCTTTGATTGGTATTCTATGGTGGTGTAGTTTCCTCGTACATATTTTGGTGTTGTCCCTTTAAGGAATTTTGAGCCAAGTTTAAAGTTGGTTCAAAGATATCATTGATTGACAATAATTATTGTTGACGAGGCATTACATTATCATATTAAGTCTTTGTGCTAAAGGTAGTCATGAAACACAATGAAAAAATAAATTACAATGGTACAATGAGTTCAAGAAAAACATGACTAACACCATATGAGAAACAATTAATTAACCCCCAATAAAGGCGGGAGAAGAGACAATGTCAAGGGGAACCAAAAATTTATATGGTCTATAGTCAATTAGTGGAGTAATAAGAAAGAGAAAGGTTGAGACAAGAAAAAAATCTAAAAATCCCTTAAGTGAAGCAAGTTGTAGAAGCAAAATTGAAGTGAAAAATCCGAAGTGTAAGTAGAAGTTAAGAGGTGAAAACCATAAGCAAAAGGAAGAAAGGATTCAAATAGAACTTTCGGACCTGTTTTCCACTCAAAGTAAGGAGTGGGTAGAAATTTCTATAGCCCTTTAGGATGGAAGTTTGGACCTTGTCAACTAGGGTGGGTTAGAGGGTGGATCAAGAGTATTAAGTAAAGAGTTTGAGGTACTCCAAAGGACAAGTTGGAGGAGTATCATAAAAATATTACTAGAAAATTAAGAAAGATAATATAAAAATTTGTGCCAAATGAAGGGTTGGGCATGGGATGTGTCTATGCCAAGACAAAAAGGAACGTAAAACACATACCTTCTTAAGGAGAAGAATCATATATGAAGAGTGTGTCGAAGCAATATGTAACCATCTTCATATTAGCATATCAATTACATCTCTAGATAAGAAAAAGTTACCAAAATTCACTAGCAATGAATTCGAGGATCCCATATAACATTACTTGACATGTATTACAATATGGATTCCCAACATGCCCAAAGATAAACATATTTGATTGCGATGTTTTCCACCACACTTTGAGGAGTGGAAATTTATTGGTACAATAATGCACCAAACACTAATAAGGTAACATGGGAGAAAATAAGAAAATGATTCAATAATAAATCTAAGATCCCTAGATACAATAATGATATTGTCATGGAAATATATATTTACTTGGTGAGATGATTGGAAGTGGCCTATAATCTAGTGGACAACACACTAATGATGTTGTTTAACGTGTTATAACAATCGATCCACAATGAAAGAGTTATAAAAAATAAACTTTCTGCAACTTTGAATGTATATAAAATGAAAAACTATATGAGAAATGTGTTCCCAAATATCCATCTCTTTATTCAAAATAAGATACTTTATAGTTGTACAATGGAGAAGTTGAAAAGTTGTTAAAAATAGAACATGAAGGGTTCCAAATGGGAACCAAAAGGTCATCCTACATGGAGGAAACATGTGTCCACCTTAGGGGTGGAGTTGAATGGGAAGAAGTGGAAGAAATATAAAATTTATACTATTAGTATTACTTTTATTTTTAGTTTTCCTTGTTGGGGTCATGTCTCCTAGAATGTTGACTCAATTTGTGAATCAAGGATGCATTGGAAAGATGACACGTGAATTACAACAAAGCATCTTGACTAAGTGTGTCATGTTTGATCATGATAGATGAAGTATAAAAATGATTCGAAGACTAAAAATGAAAAATACAAAAAGTAAAAATTGCTAAAGATAAAATATGATAAATCATGTTTTCGATTGAATTCATTCCTCCTTGAGAAGCAATGGGCCTCATTTCTTATAGGTTTTGTACCAAGTGTAGAAATGTTTTCTCAATGTGATTTTTGGTGAACCACTTCCCTTGGTGTGACATCAACCTTACATTCACTTCTCAATAGAGTGTGATCTACAATAATTCATGTCCTTTCCCACCCTATGAATGATTTGAATGAAATTCACTAGTGTCACATAGTTTCAGTTTAGCTTTGTACTATGAAATTTCTCAATAACATTTGATGTTTCCAAGAGTGATTAAAATTATGGGTAGAGAAAATTATTATTGAAAACTAGATGCAACCCAGGGTAGGGTGGAAGATCAAGTTGAAATTCATTTCTAGCAACTTGTTTGGTGATGGTGTAAGACAAATATTGCATGGGTAAAAGTTTCTTGTATGGACACTTGAGTTGCTCTTTTTTAATATGTAACCAAATTTTTTCCTCACTTGGAACTGATGAGGAACCCAATGGAAATCATGACGTTGTTTGTAATTTTGAGTGGTCTTCTTTAGGAATCTCATGAACATGGTGGATGTGTTGAATTTTCTCCACAAATTTGGTTTCCTTCTCCACTAATTTTTAGGCATGGGAAGATTATTTATCTAGCATAAAGGGTAATGATACATAAATGGGAGTTAATTGTTGGAATTTGAGACATACCTAAAATGGACTATATCTTGTGGGCATATGAAAAGAACAGTTGTGGCTATGTTGGACATATACAATAATCTCATCCCATGTGTGTGGATATTTGGAGTGATACATCCAAAGGAAATAAACAATCATGTAGGTCACCACCTTCATGTTCCATATGTATATAGGTGGAGTGTAGTGGACATGTTCAATATTGTATTTGGCATGGACCATAGTGCAGACTAGAATATTCCCACCAATTTGGAATACCTATTTGACATTATGCTTCTTGGTAGGATAAAATGAACCCACACATGCTTTGCTTGGATCCCATTTTTATAAGGTGCTAGAATGGCCATTTTGAGAACACACAACCACCACAAAAATACAATCATGACCATGATTGGTAGCAAGAAGGCTTTGGCATGAAATCAATTGAGACAAAATCCTAAGGTGTTTCTAGAATCGTCCCCTTTTCTAAATTAGAAATTCTCAATAATATTTTTAAGTTGAGCTTGGATAACTCTCTATCTATGGGCATCTTAATAATATTATTATTAGAATTAAAATGTATTTTTAAATACTAAATCGGAAAAGAATGCCCTTAGCCTATTTTCATTATTTTTAGTTGGTTAAAAGGGGAAGGAAGGAAGTAAATTGATAATTTAATTTTAAGTGCTAAAGTAATTTTAATTATTAGTAATTTAATCATATTATTAAAAAGAGGAAAATTACATATAATTAATTGTTTTTAAATGCCCAAGTGGAACGACCCAAAAGGAGAAGTAAAAGGGGAAAAGTAAATGTTTAAAAAGAAATAAAGGGTCCAATATGGTGCGCTCCACAAGGAAAAAAAAAAAAGGCTATAAAGGAAAATTTTGGGACTCATTGTAAGGATCATTTGGTGAATTTGATATTTCTCTTTGTAAATTAGAGAATTGAGCTCTCATTTGCAGCCTTTGAGGACAAAAACCCTCATTGGATCCTATTGAAATGAAAAATCTCAATAATCACAACACTTGGGGTTGAAAAATCCTCATTTGTTCCATCATTGGCTTCATCTAAGAGTCGTAAGTGAGCTTAAAATTCTGAATTTTAGAATGGAAAGGGTTTCCATCTGTGTTAGGGAACAAATTCAAGCTAGGGTGCACTCTTTTGGAGTTGCCACATTCATTTCCAACTAGGGTGACCCATTTGGAGATTTTAGGACAAAATTTCAAGGGGTTTTTACAGTTAGAAAAATTTGATTTTAATTTTTTTGATAGATACCATTTTTGTGGTCATTTTAAGCTATCTTTTGCATTTTATCTCCTATTATTTCTAAAGATATGGATTTTGAAGTTTTCGTTGTTTTTGAGAAATTAATTAATGCAAAAAATTTGTATTTTATTGTTGATGCATTTATTTGCAATAACTATTCAATAGTTTCATGTTGATGATGTATTTATGAATATTTTTGTGTAGGAGATACCAAAATATAAATTTAACCCAAAGTTGCTTAGGGTTTTGTGGACCACAAACAAAGGTTGTTGCCCTAATTTTTGCATAAAATCAATTGTTGTCATAAAAATAATGTTTTCTACATATGGTTGTCATCATTTCCAGCAATGTTCCATTAGTTTTTGGGGAAACTCTAAATTCCACAAATAATGTTGTAAATTTTGAAGAAATTCATAGTGGCATATATAGTTTTCTTGTTGTTATGATTACTCATAGTTTTTAGATGTCACCTAGTCTATTCACACCTCAATCTATGATAAATTATGCATAAAAATAATTTATTCATGATTTTTTTGGAATCATGTATTTTCTAAGAAGAATGCAATGGTATGCAGTCATATTTTTTATTTTTAGTCAACTACTGACAGGTTTTCCTACAATATTTTATGCTTGCACTTAGTATGACTTGTTTTTACAAATTATTAAGTGTTTTATTATCATTATGTGATACCTTACATGTATATGGGGTACCCATTATGGAATTTTCTAAGACCCATACAAAGGAAAGTTTTTTCTTGAGATAATTCACACATGGATTAACCATATATACTTCTTGAAATCTATGCAGGAACTTACTTAGAACCTTTTGTAGTGTATTTTTACCGCTTGTGCCTTGATATTATGAGATATATTGTTCACTTCTTAAGTATATTCCCCATATGTATTTTTAATTCCCTTAACAACGAAATTTTCTTACAGATTAACTATTGGCCTCTCAAAATTGTTAGATTTATTGTATTTGAGAGGTGGAATGGGCCTAACCATGAAATTACTTATATGAGGGAGATCACCATCATAATGACTATAATGTTTGTGTTTAACTCCTATAGTTTTGAATATATCTTATTATTTAACACCATTTCCTTCTTTAATTAGTAGTCACAACATCTTGAAACCCATGTACTATGGTAATACTAAATAAAGTCCATATTACCTGTAACGCCCACAATTTACACACACAAATAAAACACTAAAATACCAGAATAATTTTTTTTGACTTACATTGTAGCACAAATGACACTACGGGAGATCACTTAGGACTACACATAGCACAAGATATGTGTTGTCAAAATTTCACCCCCGAGTAAATTTCAATAACATGCATCGTGAGTTTCTGATTCCGGAAAGTAGGTTGACCCGGAAAAATTGTGAAAATCGGCTAAGTCCTAGTCCTTGAAAGCAATAGGACGCGTGTGGGACGAAAAGGCGTAGATCGGCGAAAAGCCTCTAGGCAGTCCGGCAATAAGGACATCTCAGGGACATGAATGCAGACGCGGCGGCGCGAGAAGCGATCCGGCGAAGAGGAAGAAAAGCGACTAAGCTGTTGGCGGGACAATTGGGCAAGAGTACATGAAGTACGCGAACCTTGACGGATCGGCCGAAATAAGCACAAACAACCCGCTAAGCAAATGGGACATTTGGGCCGCGAGTACACGAACCGGCCGAGCCGGTGAAAAAGGTCAAGGCAGCCCGAAAGCGATGCAGGACATCCGGACAAAGGGACGCGTGGGGCGCGGATCGCCGAAGGAGCCGAAGGAGCAGCTTGATCAAGCGGCGCCACGTGTCATCGACCGAATGAGGACAAGGAAGCCCATTCGGGCGGATCGGAGGTTTATGTCCCAAACGGTTTGGGACATCCGAGACATAAAAATGTGAAGGCGTGAAAAGAGCTAGCGGGGCCGAAAACCAATGAGAAGCTGCCACGTGTCCTCATAAGAGAAAAGGTCCAAAAGTCAAAGGGGCGAGTTTTGAGCAGATCCAAACCAATGAGATAGTGCCACGTGTCCCATTTAGGGCCCACAAAAATTTCAAAGATAGCCCACCAAGAGGTGGAGGAGAGAGAGTTGCTTAGCGAATCGTGAGCTCGCCACGTGTCGTCCAGTGGCGAAGCGCGAAAATATTTCAAAATCCGTCTTGATACATTAGTGCTAAATCTTGGATCGTCATATCTTTTGATCCAAGAGCTCGATTTGCACGTTCCTTATATCAACGGAAAGATTGTGAGATTCTATACACGATTCCGGGTCAATCTTGCATCTTGGTTCAGTTTGGAGAGAAAATCAAGAAATGCCTCTGGCATGAAATAACAAGCGAAGTAATGCTTCAACAAACAACTTTAATGCAATGCAGACGAGACAGTTCACACGCTTTCATTGGCAGCGCCCGTTTTTCGATCCGCCACTTCGCCATGATGAGATGAATTGAATGCAACTTCCGGAGGTGGTTGGGGTAGATTTGGTTTTCCCTTCTCTCTTTCCTCTCTCATTCTTTCTATATATTGTAAAGAGGAGCTTCTTTTCAAGGTCGAACATTTTTCTGTTTTGCCTCTCCCTTCTTCTCCTCAGGTGAATTTGTGGATTTCGAACCTCTCATTTGAACTGTAATACTATTCTGCCTCATGGCATTCTGTAGTGTATTGTATCAATCTTTGGAGAAAATAATGCATGTCTGTGGATGATTCTCAGCCCTCTCTGTGTTCTTTTTACATCCTCCTGGTCTTTCACTGCAGGTTTTGTCATCTGTGCATGATCTTATATCACATTCAAATGGTCTGTGTTTACTGGAAAAATAGGTGTTCTTCATTCCTCGGTGCATCACCTCTATTAGCTTAGATTTATTTTTATGCATCTTCTTACCTTGTCTCCTTGGCGATTAGATTAGGTTTTGAGAAAACCCTCTACATATTTCGTGTGCATCCAACAGAGGAATAGGAACCAGACCTTCTCTGGAGAATCCTTTCTCATTTTCAAGTCCCACACTTAGAGAAAGGATTCAATGTTATGCAATCACACTGCTGGATGCCAAAATAATCAACCTAGAAACCTGATCTCGCATCTAGGAGTCTTTGTGATTTTGAATCAACAGCTTGAAATGACTTAGGTGGGACCTAGAGGTCTCATTTTTATTGCAGCAAAGTTGATATGCATCTGCTGCAATTTTCTTTCTTGAAAAGAGCTATTGTTTGCATATCTGGAAACTCCGAGAGGAAAATCAACTGGTTTCAGCGTCACAGCTGAAAGCTTATGAGAAGAATCACAAGGTCAAGAGTTGGAGAAGAGGAAGTGTTGTTTGAATACCTGTAATTATCTCCAAGAAGAAGGAAAAGAGGAAGGAGGATTCAAAGGTCTCCATCTCCACCAAACAGAACTCTCTCAACTCCTCCACCTGATCGGCCTTTCATTCAGTATTCAAGAGTTCTTCGACCAATCAGAATGGCGCAACCACTGAACCCCTATGTCAACTTCACAGGCAGCAGCCCACTTGCTCTCAATGCACAAAATCCAATCCCAGTTGCAGCATTGAAGAAAATTTCCATTTCATTTGGAGAAAATCAGACCACTCCTGGTGATCATGTCAAGGACATTGCTAACATTTGTGCAATCCATGAGATTGATGAGATGCAAGTAGCTGTCAAATTGCTGGCATCTTCATTCAAGGGGAAAGCATTGCAATGGTTTAGGAGCCTTGAAGCTGGCTCTATCACAAACTGGAATCAGCTGTGTATTGCACTTCATGATCAATTTGGAGAGAAGGGAGACAACTTGTCTCTTTTGGAGCAGCTGACAACCATCAAGAGAGCTTCCAATGAGCAGCTAACTGACTTCAACTTCAGATTTCAAAGGTCTTGGGACAGAATTCCAGTAGCAGTCAGGCCAACAGCAGAAGGTGCTTTTCTATATTACCTTAAAGCTTTAAATTCTGATATTTCTATGTTGGTTCAATCTATGGGAGGCACAACTATCCCTGCTACTTATAGTATTGCCATTAGAGCTGAAAATTGTTTGATTCATGCCGACAAGCTAGCTCCTAGGCCTCCAATGCCATTATATCCAAGTTTAGAGAGCCCAAGTACTAGTCAAGCACCTGTCCTAGCTCCTTCTCCCACTCCTAGAAATCAGAGTTCAAATGAAGCTTCCACTTCATCTCCAAGTGCCCCAAATGAGCTTCAAGAAGTCATGAAGCAACTGCAAAATTTAGGTAATGAGCTGGTCACACTCAAGAGACAGCAAGCTCAAGGTTTTAGACCTTCGTATCAGCCTCAAGCTCAACCTAATAGGCAGCTATATCAGCCTCAAAGGCCACCCAATCCAGCTGCAAATCAGAATCAAGCAAGGCTTCTTGCCATAGACCATTCCAAATTTCTATAATCCAAATACCATATCTCGCCTCTAAGGCATTAGTACTAGCAAAAAACAACATTGCCCAGGAGTATGATTGGTGTTTTCCATGTAATGAACCTCATAATCAATCCATGTGCTACAATGGTGCTTTGACTCAAGCTTTAATGGTAACAACTACTGGTGTGGAGGGTGAGAGCAGTCAAGAAAACAGCCAACAACAAGAAACATTCCAACAAAGAATCAGCCCCAAATGACACCACATTGGTAAATTGGCAAGAGGAGGATTTCGTGGCATGAATCGAAATTTCTCAAGGTGTTGCAGCCAACACAAGGTCAAAAAGGAGAAATTTGGGTGAAGAACAGCCATTAGCCCCAGCCAATCCACAACCTTCCACAGCTCCACAAATGATTGGCAAGCAAAACCCAGTTTCAAATGCACAAGGGCAGCCAAGAACAGCCCCTAGGCCAACTCAAATGCCAGCTGTTGCTGCCCACATACAAGGAATAAATGTGAAAACCAAAGGACAACAGAGAGATCCTTCATCACCATTCAGTATCATTGATCAGATGAAGAAGACAAACGTCAATATATCTATGTGGGAATCCCTATCCATCCCAGGCCAAAGAAATCTGCTGCAAGCTGCCATGAAGGATTGGCCAACTTCAAATCAGCAGGTCCAAATGCAAGAGAAGGTACTCACAAATGCTGCCCAGCCTGAAGGAAATCATGGAGCACAACAAGGTAGAATGTTGAAGCCTCCCCCTTTTTATGTTTCGTTAATCATTGGAAATCAGCTAGTGCATAATTGCATGATAGATTCCGGGGCAAGTAGCTCAGTAATGCCTAAACAGATAGCTGATCAGTTAGGGCTCTAGTATGAAATAACATCTAAGGGAGTAGTGCAGCTGGATGGGACAGCAATAAAGAACATTGGAGTGATTAGAAATTTGAATCTTACCTTGCATACATGTCCAAATGTTGTTGTCTTACAAGATATATCATCCATAGACCTTCCACCACTCTTTGCCCTATGTTTATCAAGGGACTTCACTGCCAAAATTGGGGGATATTTGTCCGCTGATTGGTCACACATGCTGTTTAGAATGAGGTATGGAACTAAGGCTACAATTAGGTCAGAACCTATTGCAAACTTCCACATTGAGCCCTATACTCCAAATCAGATTAATACCAATTGCTCAGCATTTGATCAAGAAGATCACCCAAGCACTGATGAAGCTGACACTAAGGTTGGAAGTATCCCAGATTTGACTCTTGATGAATGGGAAAACAAGGTGCATGCTTTTGATCCTTATCAAGGAATAGAAGGATCTCGAGCTAGAGTCTATTGTATACGAAGAAAGTCAACCTATTCCTAAGCATCACCAAGCCAAACCACAAGGATGACAATGAGGTGTAGTAGCTTTTTGATGGATCAAGGAGTAGACAAGGTGCGGGAGGTGGAGCCGTGCTTATTTAACCTCAAGGAGTAAGGTACTATTCAGATTTCAGATTTCAATTTGCATGCTCCAATAACACTGCTCGAATATGAAGCCTTGGTGCAAGGGATGCATTGGGCAATCAAAAATAAATAAAGAACTTGCAAGTTTTGGGGACAAAGTGAATTAATTGTAAATCGGTCAAGGACAACATGCTACCAAAATGATCTACTCGGGTGCTACAAGAACAGGTGTGGACCTCATGGAAGATTTTGAGGGCTTTGGTATCAAATCCATCCCTAGGAAAGAGAATCAAGTCATTGAGGCTTGCGGCAGGGCAGCCTTTGACATTGTAGAAAACATTCAACAAGACAAGGTACAGCCAAACATCCACGTGATTGTGAGGCCTTCAGTGCGGATAACAATGTCAGTTGGAAGGTATTTGAGAATGACCAGCAAATCATCCACTTCTTGCAAGAAGAAGCTGAGTTCTCAGTTAAGAATTAAGAAAAGTTGGAACAACAATATGGTGACCCAGGTGATACTGTTGAACCGACAAGCTGCCCAAGGACTTATCACTTTGGAGTCCATTTTCAACCCCAATGATCAGTTTAGAAAGGAGAAAGCAAACATTCAGGTCAAGAGAGAAGATTCGGTATCCATCTTGGTAGAAGAGAACAAGCCATTGCAAATTGGAAAGATGACAACTGAGCAAGAAAGGTGTGAGTTCATACAGCTATGTCAAGAATTCCCTGACGTGTTTTCTTGGAGCTATGAAGACTTGAAAGGTTTCAATCCTAACTTATCTCAAAGCATACCATTGAATTGGATCCAAATACTAAGCTGTCGGCGTAAATGAGACCACCAATCCACACATGGAGCCTCTCATGAGAAAAGAATTGACAAGGCTGATTGAGTCAAGAATCATATTCCCAATCAAGCATTCTAGTTGGGTTGCCAACTTAGTTCCATCGAGAAGAAGAGTGGAGAGATCAGGCGTGTGTTGACTTCGAGAGATCTGAATAGAGCCTCTCTCAAGGACCATTATCCACTCCCTTCCATGGAGCAAATATTGCAGGTCGTAGCTGGTTCAGAAAGGTTTTCATTACTTGATGGTTACTCAAGGCTTCAATCAGATTATGGTAAAGGAGGAAGACCAGTTCAAGACAGCCTTCACAACCAAATGGGGCACATATGCTTACAAGAAGATGCCATTTGGACTGTCAAACACTGGAGCAACATTCCAGTGAGCTATGGATATGGCATTCAAAGGCTTGATCAACAAGATAGTGCTGGTATACCTAGATGATATCACTGTCTTCTCAAAGAATGCTGCAGACCATCTCTTTCACCTCAGGCAAGTGTTTCAGAGGTGTAGAAAGTTCGAGTGTCCTTAAATCCTAAGAAGTGCATCTTTCTTACACATGAAGGGAAGCTCCTTGGCCATATTGTCTCCAAGGAAGGATTAGCAATTGATCCAGAGAGGGTTGAAGCCATAAGAGCTCTACCATTGCCTAGCCACAAGAAAGCCCTTCAGAGTTTCCTGGGAAGGATAAAATTTGTTCGGAGGTTTGTCCCAGATTTTGTAGCCCTTGTCAAGCCCATCACCAAAATGTTAAAGAAAAGCATGGCTTTCAAATGGACGGTAGAAGGCAAGGAGAGTTTTGAAGAAATCAAAGAAGCCATCTCCCAGAGGCACCCACTCTTATCAACCCAGACTTTTCCAAGGATTTCATCCTTTATGCATTTGGAGGTGATGACACTATTTCTTGCCATTCAGTGCAGCAGAACAAAGATAATGATGAACGATTGCCTTCTTCTTCACTAGAGCCTTGATGACTGTGAAGTAAGGTACTCTTTTATAGAAAAGCATGTGCTTGCGAGAATCGAAGCTTGAAGAAATTCAAGCATTTAGTCTCAAACAAAAGGGTCCATATTGGTCTCACATGTCAAGGTTAAGGACTTCCTCCTCAACAAGGATTTGAATGAGAAAATGGCGGGATGGATCACCCGTGTCATGGAGTATGACATTGAGATCAAGATCACCAAGTGGTAAGAGGCAAAGGTTTGTGTGAGCAGCTCGCTTCCAAACAACCGCATAACCCGTAAGATGAAGAAGATGCTTTCCTGCTTATTACAAGATGATCAAAAACAAGAAAATGATGATGTGTCCACTCCACTGTTGGACTCGAATATGATACATTTCCTCTGACGGGCATGTGCCCTCTAGAAATGAGCAAAGCAAAAAGAAGGTACTTCAGATTACAAGCAATTCCATATGTGCTTGTTGATGGTATTTTGTTTAAAAAAGACATCAACGGTGTTCTATTAAGATGCATTGGGACAGGTCAGGTTGAAAGGATCTTACACGAGTTCCATGACGGGGAGGCAAGAGGCCATTTCACCCCACAGTACTAGCGACTCTCAAAATCATGAAAGCTGGTTACTATTGGCCTACTGTATTCAATGATTACTACTCATGGGTTAAGAAATGCGAGAAATGTGCATTATTCACAGGGAAAGGAAGGTTAGCAGCACTGCCCCTTCATCCAATTTCAGTAGATCATCCATTCATGCAATGGGGATTGGACTTCATTGGAGTCATCAATCCCAATTCGAGTCAAGGCCACAAGTGGATTCTTACAGCGACAGACTATTTCACCAAGTGGACCGAAGCAGTAGCGCTCAAAGAGGCAAGTGAGTCTAACATACTAGACTTTTATGAAGAAATAAGCAACTGTGGTTCGGTGTGCCACCACCATCATATCGAGATAATGCATTAGCATTCATAGGTTCAAAAATTACAAATGGGCTCACATCAAGAATGGAATCTATTTGAGCACCTCTTTCAAATTATTTCCCGAGGGTAATGGGCAGTAGAGTCCACAAACAAGAATTTGCTAAAAATCATCAGAAGGACTCTGGATGAAAATCAAAGAACATGGCATACAAGGCTAAAATCAGCATTATGGGCTGACAGGATAACACCAAAGAGGTCTACAGGTAATTTTCCCTACAAGTTGGTCTATGGGAAGGAGGCGATGTGCCTATATCATTAGAATTGCCACTTGGAGCTCATGAAGCAATTTGAGTTATCGAGTTCGAACCAATGGAAGTCGGGTATGCGGAATTGATGGAATTAGAAGAAATCGAGAAAACAGCGATTCAGAGCGATTGAAAAGGATCAGCCTTAGTAAAAGATGGTTTGATAAGAGAGCAAGAGCAAGGACCTTCCGAGAAGGGGACCTAGTTCTGAAATGGGATGTAGATCGGGCAAAACCAGAAGGCATTCCAAGTTTGATGCCATCTGAGTGGTCCCTACATGGTCACGGGATGAAAAAAATAGTAATGCCTTCCAATTATGCTCATTGGATGGAAAGGAACTTCCGATTCGGTTACGGAATCTATCTTAAACATTTCTACTAAAAAGAAGGGTTTGCCCTTGTAAATATTAGTTTATATTTTTCTTAATTCCTCTAAGTGCGTATGCACATTGTCTGTGCTAAGTTAGGTTTCTATTTCCTAAGTGCTTTGCACAGTTTTTTTCTTTCGAGTTGTTTTTTTTGCGATTCGAGTGTTGCTTTGGAGAAGAAGTTGCATGATCGAGGCTCGTTTCGGTCATTGCTTATGACTCTATGCCCAATGGATCGCTAAAAGGCCACCGATCTTCTACCTAAGAGTGAGTGACCCACGAAGTCGTCAAAAATGTTGTCAAAATTTCACCCCCAGTGGTAAATTTCGATAACATGCATCGAGTTTTGATTCGAGGGCAAGTAGGTTGACCAAGAAAAAAATTGTGAAAATCGCTAAGTCCTAGTCCTTGAAATCAATAGGGACGTGTGGGACGAGAAAGGCACGGATCGGGTGAAAAGCCTCTAGGTAATCCGGGAAGCAATAAGGACATCAGGACAAAATGCATGCGGCGGGCGAGAAGCCGATCCGGTTGAAAGAGGAATAAAAATGACTAACTAGCTAAGCGGAACAAGTCGGGCAAGAGTACGTGAAGTGCGTGAAATCGTGAACGGCCGGATCGGCCGAAATAAGCACAAACAACCCGCTAAGCAAATGGGACATTTGGGCGCGCTGAGTACGCGAACCGCCGGCCGAGTTCGGCGGCGAAAAAAGGTCAAGGCAGCCCGAAAAGTCTTCCGGGACAAAGGGACGCGCGACGCGCGGATCAGCGAAGGAGCCGAAAGCCAATCAAGCAGCACCACGTGTCATCGGCCGAATGAGGGACAAGGAAGCCCATTCTAGGCGGATCGGAGGTTTATGTCCCAAATGGTTTGGGACATCCGGGACATAAAAACATGAAGGCGCGAAAAGAGCTAGCGGGGCCGAAAACCAATGAGAAGCCGCCACGTGTCCTCCACAAGAGAAAGGTCTAAAAAGTCAAAGGGCGAAGTTTTCGAGCACCGATCCGAACCAATGGGATAGTGCCACGTGTCCCAATTAGGGCCTGAGGAAATTTCAAAGATAGCCCACCAAGAGGTGGAGGAGAGAGAGTTGCTCGGCGAATCGAGCCACGCCCACGTGTCAGCTCCAGTGGCGAAGTGTGGGAAAATATTTCAAAATCCGTCTTGGTCATTTCCTCCAGTGCCCTAAATCTTGAGATCATCATATCTTTTGATCCGTAGCTCTGATTTGCACGTTCCTTATATCAACGGAAAGATTGTGAGATTCTCTCCACGATTCGGGTCAATCTTGCATCTTGGTTCAGTTTGGAGAGAGAAAATCAAGAAATGCCTCTGGCATGAAATAACAAGCAGAAGTAATGCTTCAACAAACAACTTTAATGCAGCAGACAGTTCGCCGCTTCTGTTAGGCAGCCCGCCATTTTGCCAGGATCCACCGCTTCTGCCATGATGAGATGAATTGAATGCAACCTGGAGGTGGTTGGGGTAGATTTGGTTTTCCCTTCTCTCTTTCCTCTCTCATTCTTTCTATATATTGTAAAGAGGAGCTTCTTTTCAAGGTCGAACATTTTTCTGTTTTGCCTCTCCCTTCTTCTCCTCAGGTGAATTTGTGGAATTCGAACCTCTCATTTGAACTGTAATACTATTCTGCCTCATGGCATTCTGTAGTGTATTGTATCAATCTTTGGAGCAAATAATGCATGTCTGTGGATGATTCTCAGCCCTCTCTGTGTTCTTTTTGCATCCTCCGGTCTTTCACCGTAGGTTTTGTCATCTCGTGCATGATCTTATATCACATTCAAATGGTCTCGTGTTTACTTTGGAAAAATAGGTGTTCTTCATTCCTCGGTGCATCACCTCTATTAGTTTAGATTTTTTTATGCATCTTCTTACCTTGTCTCCTTGTGCATTATATTAGGTTTTGAGAAACCCTCTGCATATTTCATGTGCATCCGAGCAGAGAATAGAACCAGCCTTCTCTGGAGAATCCTTTCTCATTTTTCAAGTCCCACACTTGGAGAAAGGATTCAATGTTATGCAATCACATTGGATGCCAAAATAATCAACCTAGAAACCTGATCTCGCATCCGTGGGTGCTACACAAACATTAACCCACATAGATAACATGAAAACACATGGTCCACATTAAGGCCGCACTTTTTTCAAATGACAAGGCACAACATAACGATTCAACTATAGTATAAAATTATAGATAGGGTCTTCCCATGGCATGATATTTTTAGGATTACACATTTATTTACTATCATGTTTCAACCTTTAACTTAAGTTATAGAAAGGCTCATAATGTGATAATCATACATTCCTTTTTCTTTTAGATTTCCTTTGTATTGTTTAACATTTAACTTATGGTGCAACTCATTAAATAAGGATCATCTACATTATTTCAATTACTTGTTTAATTCGCTCATTCGTTAATAGGGTATTTATTTGCACACAAGACTACTTACCTACACACAAGGCTACTAGGTGATATCCCTAGGATTCACTCCTAAGGGCATGCATCTTGATCTTATATCATACCTCCATTATGCAATAGAACAAGTGTGAGTCCAAAGGAGGGAAGGTTCACATCTTTTCTTGAGGATTTAGGGTCAAGTTTCTTTCATTCATTTATAAATTGATAATTGAGTTAGTACATAATAAGTATTATAGGAAATAGGTTCTTTATCCATAGAAAAGGTTTTAACCCCATTATCAGAAGATCATGTTTCACTTTCTTGTGGAATAAAATCCCACGATTACACTTCCCAAGGCCAAGAATCATTTATAATTTTACTATAGTTATGCTCCAACAATTAGTTAAGGATTCAAAGGCTCTAAACATGACAACATACTTCCTTATTTTCTTGTTTCTAGATTAGGTTTCTTGAGTATTGTTTTACGTCTGACTTAAGAGGTTTTATTTCTCCCTAACTAGGTTCATATATGTTTTGTAATGAATTTTGTAACCTATTGTTAACATGGGTATTTGTATCCTCATGAGACTATTAGTCCTGTCTTAAGGGATTTGTCTCTAAGAACATGATCACATAGTTTCACATCAGACATCCATTACCTAATAGGACTAATGAGAGAGCAAGATGGATTAGTTTATCGTCTTAAGGGTTTAGGTTTCACATTATATTTTACACAATGTGGGTCTCATTTCTCACCACAAGATATTTTAAACACAATATGAGAATGACCTAAAATTTCACTTTTTCCTAGCACACTGTATTATGGTTACATTCCCACAAAGTAGTCATAACTTAAAGTTGTTAAGTTTCAAAATTAACTCTTAATATTGTATCGTAGAACCCAAATGATAAATGAGATTGGGTATCGAGTTCATTTATGATCCCAAATCTTAAAGGTGACTTTCAAGGTTAGTGGGCGATCTTCGCCACTCAACACATGTGTCGGTCAAGAGGGTTTTACTATGTTTAATGTTGGTTTCCCAAGGAGTACTACCTTAAGAGAACACATTCTCCTTACTACACACACGATTACCAATCCTAGGAGGGGACCACATACTCAAGATAAAGTTTTACCATGTCATTCCTAACTTTTGGGTTCATAATGATGTTGCTAAACATATAGGCTATGACAATAAACTCAAACTTGGGATCTTATTTACTTAACTAGAAGGTTATATAGAGTTTAAAGATTTAATTTCATCCTAAGGTTTTAGTTTTATATGCTACAAAGAATCACATAGGAAGGGTAGTTATACACAAATTTTATACTAGGGTGGACTTGTTTCATTTAGATCTCTTTATTACATTTTTAAGGTAAGAAACAAAACACACCAATTATTTAATCATCAATTGCACACTAGAATTGCACTATAAGCTATTAAATTTAATTTCATTTAACACATATATCCAACTTTTACAATACAAAACTTGGGATCAAAATAACACCCATGTTTAGATGAACATTTCCCTTAAACACTAGCATCTTAAAAATGTTACAAAACTTCACTAATAAACCTTTCAATACTTCACAAAATGTTGAACTATCCTCTACAATTTCACTTAACATATATATCCAACCCCTTTTTTTACCATATGTAAATTTGAATCAAAATAACACCTATAGTTAAATGCACAATTCCCAAAAGCACCCCTAAAACTAGCATCTCATTCATATTACCAAATTTCAATAATGATTCTTTACTTGTAACATAACAATACATACATACATACACACACACACACATATATTTCCATTAACATACATAAATTACAATAATCCACATTGAATTATAACCACGTCATTTTTCCATCATACTTGCATCCTGCAAAACCATGTGAGCATGAAATCAATGATAAATCACTGGAATGGAATCCACCTAGATCTAGAATAATTAACGTTATTGGTTTTCCATTTATATTTTAGTAATAATACACATACAACAAGAAAGGGTTAGGGCATATATTCATTTCATTCCTTAACTAAGAGAGGAGAGAGAAATTTAAAATAGTTATTTACAATTTTTAATAAGTTTTCCATGATAGTTTGCTAACTTGACTAGGGTCCTACAACTTTCTTTTACATTTTCTAGTTGCAAAAACCCAATTTTGGCTTGGAGGCTAAGAAAGTGCGTTAAAAACTATCTTCTAATAAGAAAATTCATGACAGGAGAATTCCTACATGTCCACCTATATACCAATAATCCATAGGGACTGACATAATCCAGAAATGGTGAACGGTGTACAATTGGCAAATGGTTTTCCGAGCCACCGGTCATAATCGGTCAAGTTTGACCTAGTCAAATACCGACTAGAGGCCTACGAAAACCCTTTTCCACACTAGTTAGGTATGGGATTTTCCCAAACCGAAGGTTTCAGAACTTTTATAATAAAAATACTAGAGGTTTGTGAAGGCGGATAAGCATTTCGTTGTTCAAGGTCCAAACGGCGAGCCGATACGATATCTAACTTTCCAATTTTAACAACTTCCTAAAAGTGCAAAATAGGGTAATAGTTATCCTAAACGAAGCAGCGAAGAGAGTAAAAATGGCCAATTGGGATCAATCTAAATCTTGATGAGACTCTCCTCATAACAAGGAGCACATACGAAACTTGACATCTCTTTTGGGGCTCAAAGTGTTGTTTTACAAGTATCTGGAAATTGTATTTTTCTAACTTTGCAAGGTAGATAGAAATGGTTTTTAGATAAATCATCTTTCTTTCTCCAAAACCAATGGAAATGAGCACCAAGTTTTGACACCTTGGGTTTAGCAATGCATGAGGTTTTGGTCACGACACGGTTGAGGGTCAAATTGTAAGTCAGTAGCAAAATCATGAGTTGTTTTATTGATTGCACTAGTCATCTAGTTAAAATGTCCATTTTTTTGAGTATCTAATAGTTTAATATTTTTATTTTATTTCAAATGAATAACCAAATCATATGAAAATTATAAGAGATAAAGGTAAGGAGACATTGCTTGGAAATACTAGTGTCCTGAAGGGCAAGAGGTGCTCTGGGTGGGTTCATCTACATTCTCAGTAAAGCTCCAACTCTCTCTTAACATTCCTTCAAACAATTTATGTACGCTCACAACCCCTCCATCTGTACCATTCAAGACAAAATCCAAGGCCACGTATACACTAACCCTCTAAGCATGAAGAGCTCCACAACACCAATGAACTTCCCATAAAATTAACCATCTCATGTGGTGTTTTTGTCATGTTTTGTAACTATCGGAAACCTTTAAATCCTTCTCACTTATTGCATCTTGTACAACCACTATGTCATTAGAAACACAACTGATAATTTCTCTAGTAGAAAGACTCACCAAATGGGTATGATCTTCATAATATAACCTGTATTAAAGGTAGAACTAGATCAGACCAATATTAGACTGGACCAACCGACATCAAGACCGATGCTTAAAGATATATTAGTTTGAGAAAATAGACACTCAACTTCCCAGACTATTCAACTTGTCAGGTGGCTATTACCCTTCATAATATGACTTACATTAGATGCAGAACTAACTCAGTCAATATAAATAATCTCTTAGCCCCATATTCCATAGAGATTTTAATTTATACAAAATATCTTAGCAAATGGATACGTTATTGACAAAGATAAAAGGAGACTCATTGTCGAATCACAAATAGGGCAAATTTCTACACTCTAAATCCAACCACTACATCTCCATAATTTTTTGTTGTGTTTTATCTTATTCAACTAGTTCTTTACAAGTTCAATGTCCGAAGCCTCAACACCTACAATTTTTTCTCCATATTTGGCACATAGATATGTATTGTATATAAGTCCACCCAGAACTAATTTATCAACTTTCTTGTACATCTGATTTAATGGACCAATCTTTGTATCATGCTTGGAACTAGCAACAATGACAACAAATAGTTATCTAGGATTGATAATAGCTTGCACATGGTATAGCTAATCCCGCTGCATAAGCCCACATATGAGGGTATGTATTTAACAACATGGAATGTTGAACCATGAGGCTGCCATGACCCAAATGCATTTTCCTAAAAGTTTCTAAGGCATTTTCAACAAACCCAAATCATGCATATCTTGTAGTCAAATTTGTCTACAAAACCATGCTTTTTTAAGACATTCTCAAACAATTCATGTGTCTACCTATGCTTCCAAATTTTGCATACACGTCTACTGGGCCATTGCAACACAACATCTACAAAAATTCCTCTATCTTTTTTTTTCTTTACTCTTTGGATCGGATGTTCAAACCCTATTCTAGAGCTCACATTTTGGCACACGATGGGAATGCACAAGAAAATGTAAACTGATCGGAGTTGGATAGCCTATTTGTTTCATAGGTGAAATAGTGTGACTATTCATGAGGAAACCCATGTCTTCTATACACACTGCAACTATTTGTATTACTACTAAATTTACAATGTTAACTTGGGTTTCAGGTGGTTAATGCTTCTGGATCTGAAATAAAGTGTTGAGTTATTATTCAACAAGGGGAAAAGACAAGTCTGAATATCATGTGGATCCCCATGCCTTGCCAGAGCCCCCTTCCACATGGAATTTCTTAACATAGCCCCTGTCCTCCACTAATCTATTTTAAACTTCACCTACTCCGTCCTCTAAATTTAACACATTCTTTAATAAATTTTATTGCTAATGTTTTTCTTTTATATCCATCCTATTTCCCGTGTTTTGTTTTGTTTATTTGTTATTTCATTTATTTTATTCTATTATACGGGAGAAAAGGGGGCATTACATTACCTATGTATTATTTTGTGTTCTTCAAAAATAGTCAATGTGGCTTGAGTTATGAACCATTGTGATACACTTACATATTAGATTAGAATTTTTTTGAAGTAAAATATCATTTTACACAAAAATATCATTATATTCGACACAATTATTTTCTCATTATGACTTTTTATCTCTCTTAGAACAAATCTCATTATTTTCTTCTTTGTTACTTTTTAATTTTATTAGTCATGCTTGGATTTTTCTTCAATTACCAAGAAGATTTTCTATGGAATGTGTCATTTAGTCTCTCTCGGAATTGAAAGATTTTTGTATGAATGAATGAAATATTTTAATGACATGCATGAGAATAAAGAGTCTATGGGACCAAAAGAAATTGAAACATTAAGCTGATTTCAGATTCCTTGCAATATCAACTCTCCTACTGTGAATCTTGAGCACAAAACCAATGATCTTTTGAAGTTTTGTTTCTTCAAATGACTCATTTAAGTTTTCCACTTTTAATTCATTTTCATACTAGATACAAATATCATCATATGCTAAACACTCCATAATGAAATGCCATTCTGTTTCAACAACCCCTTTGTTGTAGAAAAGACAAGTTCTTGTTTCCTAATCCTCTTTGAAATAGTTCATCTACTAGTTTCACAATGAAGATGATGTGATCTAGTCCTCAACTGAGCCACTAGAATCCTTTCCTTACCTTTGATAACAGCCCCTAGGTAAGATTTTTCATCATTCTCCCAAGTGGGGTTAAATTCTTTGATATATTGTGCTTTCTTATGACCAAATATATTATGTCCACATGGCAGTCCAAAAATTCTCCATCACATAATTTTTATTTCCTTGTTGTTAGGACACTCCTGAAAATATATACCCATTTGTTCATCCATTTTTTGTTCTAATTCATCCAATTTTTCTTTCTGCGCTCTAGATTATCCTCTGTAACCATTTTGGGCCAACGTAGAATGTCCATGCTTTCAAATTTTTTAAAATAGCTTATCAACCAAGTTATTGCCGATGATTTGATCGGAAGGTACCCACTTCATCTAACAAGATATCATAAAAGATTGTTGATTTAACTTTAAGAGTGTTTTGATTAGATGTTTCTAGATTCTTTCTAATTGTCTCCATCCATGCTTTGACATGCTACTTCCTAAATCTCACAACCATAAAGAGAAACTAGAGTAACCAAGAATCCAAAAAGAGTTTCCTTAGTTTTCTAGTCCCAAAGCTCAACTTTCCTACACCTATTTTGAAGTAGGTAAGATGTTTTCCAACCTCCCCATTTCCTTTTTCTCTACATGTCTCCCAACTCATCTTTATTTGAAAATAAATCCCAATATATGTATATTCTCGTAACAATTTCCAATGGACTCCCTAAAAAAGAAAGTTAATTTGCTTCTCTTTCCTTTATAGGGAAAAACTCATGATTTTTGTTTTGCTAATGTTCACTTACATCCTGAATTCTTGGAAAAAGAATTCTAAATATTTTATATGATCCCTCAATCCTTGAGCTTTTTTTGCAATTAGGATAAGATCGTCGCGAATATAAGAGTAATTTCACCACATACGCGGCCAACCGTACACCTCCTCCTTTGGTTTTACGTAACTATTCTTCAAGATTTTCAATGTATAAAACAAACAAAGTGGGAGAAAGAGGTCATCCTTGTTTGACCCCAATGTCACTACCAAAACATTCAAACATACCTTCTCTAGTTTTGATTTTAGCTCGACATGCTCATAAAGTATATGTATTTCTTCTCTAAGCTAGTATGGAATCTCAAGTTCCTCCATCTCGTTCCAAAGTTTGTCTCTAGAAACCGTGTCAAAGGATTTCTTAAAATAAACAAAAGAACAAAAACTTCATCTCCTTGGGTATCCCATACCTTTTCAATTAAGTTCCTAAGAGTGGTGCAATGATCAATGGTTGAATGTTTATGTCGAAACATGCTTTTCCTTTTTCTCTTTTTCCCTCTCTTTCTTCCCAACTGCTGATTCTACGCTCTATCATTCCACCAAATAACTTACCAAAAAGAGGATTAATCATAATGGTTTGATAGTTAGAAGGATTATTGATATCTCCACTTTTAAATAGAGGAATAACAACACTAGTCATCCACTCTAGTGGGAACCCAACCTGAGTTACATCATTGATATTTTTTTTGATATGCGGAGTGAGCACCTCAACCCCCACTTAAAAATTCAGCCTCCAACCCATCAACATATTGAGCTTTACCATTTTATAGATTCTTTATGCTATGTTTTATTTCTTCCTCTGAGAAAATTTCAATTGAAGTATGAATTATGGGAGGAATATCCTTCTGTTGAGACCGCTCATAGAGAATCTTCACATATTATAACCAATGAGCTTCTGTGATATTGTTTTCTATGTGTGTTTTCTTTTGTTGCAACTCCCTCCAAAATCCTTTGGGATTGTGTTTTCCAAGAGAAATTAATTTTGACCTTCTTCTATTCACATAGCTTTCTTTTTTGTGTTGTACCAATCTCTCATATTTCTTTTTATTTTCTTTGTTCACGTCACTTTCCCTCATAGCTCTCTTGGAAGCCTTACACTCTTTTTCATACCACAGATTTTTGGAAAAGTATTTGCAGCTCCATTTCTAGGATTATATATTTTGCAAGAACTTAATGCCTTATGGATTAAAGGTATCAACAACTTAATACAAACATAACCCCTTGCCCCCTTGGGTGTATTTCTCTCTATATCATTTCTTGTCATCTGAAATTGTTGTTCAAGAGCAGCCACAAAGATTTCTGACGTTCTTTATTCAAAATGATTTTTCCTTGTTTTGGAGATGTCTCTTGCATGTGATGGACTTGTTTTCCTTGTTGCTGATTTGAAATGGTACCAAGCTTGACCAAGAGAGGTTTATGATCAGATTTGAGCTCAATAGGACAATCTCCAATTTCAAACTCGAGCAACCTACAAATAGAACTCTGAGTGCAGATTACATAGTCCACTACACTTTGGCCATTGTAAGTTTTGTAAGTGATACTACCAGATCTGGGCCAAGCCTTCATGCCATTACAAATAACCATGTCGTATAAGCTACATAAACCTAGAAGCTCAACCCCGAAATGTGTCACCCCTCCATTACCATCTTGAGATAGTCTTTCCCAAAACATGTCCTCTACTTCATTAAGACAAAGAGGATTTTCATCTCCACCTTTGGTGATGTCCACTTGAAAGATTGATTATTTGCAGTCCTTGCATTAAAATTCCCATCAAAATAATTTCCCTAGATGCACTAAACACATAAATGTATTTTTTTAGTGAAGTATATGGGTCTTCTATATCCAAATTTTTTTCTTATGTCTTTAAACCTTTTGGTGTAAAGTAACAAGCAACCAATCTAATTGTTGCCTTATTATCTAATATTTTTAGCCATATGTATTGCTTATTTACGTATTCATTTTCCACTTTGATGATCTCAAGCCATGATTCCTTGATTAGTATTGTGATTCCCCATTTCCTTTCCCTATTTCACTCCCTTCATTCCAAATCAAAATTTTCTTGTACCCCTTAAAATCTAGGCTTTGCAATCATCGTGCTCATGCATTTCTATAAGAATAATAATATCTCTCCCTCTACTTTGGGCCCCAAACTGGGTCCTCTTTTCCACGGATACCCCTACAATTCCAACTTACTATGTCCATGGGTTCCCGTGGGGCCCCATATTCCTATTTCTTGTTTGAAAAATGATCACCGATTTGGGTTTTTCCATTCCTTAATTGTGCCCATTTTCTTTCCTCTCTTTATTTTTCACTTTTTCCCATTCCATCTTTCGGTCTTCTTGTTGATCAAATGTTAAATCCTTGTTTAGATATATATGTGTGCCTCAAAGAGGTCCCTTGCTTTTAGGATAGCTTGCTTGTCTTCTACATTTCTCATGACAACTCACATATGTTGATCCTTTCCTCCTATTCTCCCGCCAATCCTATAAGATTGTTGTATATACCACTGTCCATTTCAAATTTTCTTTAAGGAAGTCCCTTGCCAATATGTCGAGTTCTTTCCTTTTCATTTAAATCTCTTAATCCTTTGATGATAAAATTTACTACTTTGTGTTGTTGGTATTTTTATTCTTTTATTTGAGTTTTGATGTCTTTACTCTATGAATTGCCTTTATTATTTTGATTATCCACTTACCAATTGTGACCGGAGTTTTGGCCTCTTCTATCCGATCTCTTAGCTAGTTTTCTTTTATT
Source organism: Taxus wallichiana var. yunnanensis (assembly GCA_018340775.1). NCBI lineage: Eukaryota > Viridiplantae > Streptophyta > Pinopsida > Cupressales > Taxaceae > Taxus > Taxus wallichiana. Next base: position 679,161,900 of record CM031235.1, read on the forward strand.
TCCATGTTTTTAATTGTTGGTTGGATTTCATTTATTTGAATTGTTTCATTTCCTTTTACCGATTTCGATGTTTTTTTCTCCCATGGGTTTTAAATTTCCTAAATCATGTTTTAGAATGACTAACTCTTGATTTCTTCTTTCCATGAGGTTTTGAAGATTTAACACCTTCTCTTTAAGAACTTTATTTTCCCTTTCTAACTTGTATCTATGTTCTACACATTCTTTTCTCTCATTGATTTTATAAAATTCTAAGTCTCTCTTTCATGCTCATGAGATCATTTACATAAAATTTTTAAGACCACATCAAAGGGGTAGATGTAGGGTTGAATTGTTTTTAGGATCTTGTACTACTTCCTCACCTTCATCCTGTTTGTTGCAATTTTTTCTATTTTTCTTAGTTTTGGATCCTCTCTACCCTCCTTATGTACTTGATTGTTTTCCTTGTATTTGATATTATTTGAAAAAAAATTCCCTTTGTTGTTTTTAATTTTCGGTAAAATCAAAGTAATATTTTTCTTCTAAGTTTGCCTTATATTTTTGGCATGCCTACGTTGTAAGATCCACTTACATTGCTTTGCATTCACAAAAACTAGCTTTTTCCCTGTACCCAATGCAAGAGTTTTAGAGTTTCCTATATTTCTTATAGTTTTGTTTGTCATTCATAAATGTGCCTCTAAAACAATATAAATCAGTAACCCCAAGTTCCGATTGTCTTTGAAACTCTCATGTTTAACCATGGTTTTCCTGACTTGTTTAAACCAACTTTGGAAAATAAATGTAAAGAAAAGCTAGCAAAGAATAAAGGAGTTTTGTGGGTCTACCTGTGTTTGTTGGCTTGTGCCCTAGAACTCCCCACTGCTTTACAAATATTTTCTTTTTTGTAAAACCTCAATCCCAAGCCCCTCTATTTTTATAGTATTTTGTCTAACTTTGTTTTTGCAATATTCTATTTTTTCCCCTCTGTTTTCACTTATCTTTTGATAAATCTATGCTACTTTCCTTCAATCATTGTAAAAACCTTCCTTCAATGCTTGTGATACCTACCTTTAATGCCTAATGTCTTCCTTGAATCTATTGTGCGCCTTGATCTTCTCAAGATTTACCACCCTCAAAATACCTAGTATGGACATATCATCTACTTCAATGCATGTGTCATCACTGTGTAGGTGGTGTTAAGATTTTTTCTTCACTCATATTTTTTTTCAATATGTTAGAATGCATTTGATCCATGTAGTCACCAAATTTTTGAAATTTGTTTTATTATAGAAACATCTTATTTTATCTCACCAAATTTAGAATTTATGGGGGATGTATATAGATATATATGTAATTCTATTGGTTCTTAGTGGCGAGGAGGTTGTATAATTATGTATTTTCCTTAGTCACTATTTCATAAAATATTTTTTTAAGGTACACATGCAAAAATTTGGAAAAAATTGACCATTATTTTCCAAAACATATTCTATTGAATAAAGTGGGTACTCCTTTACAACTTTCATTTTGGAAATAATCCATTTTTCCAAATTTTGATCTCTCATCTACTTTATCACCTATGTGAGGAACAAGTGGTTATCTTTCCTTTGTTCCCTTGTTCCTCATTAAGGTTGATAAGTTGATTGTTTAAAACCTATGTCATCTATGTCTTCCATGAATGTACTATTAGCATTGTTCTATTGTTCCATCTAACCTCTAAACAAAAACATAAAAACTATTTCAATATAATCTATTAAATTTTCCGCTAGCCAATAGAACTCATGAGAACTAGTTCTTGGTTCCATCGTGGAGCCAATTAATTGATTAAATTAACTCATAATATTTTTTCATAAAATTTCTACAGAGTTTGAGCATTCGCGACAATTTTGGAGGATATAAAAATGAAGACAATTCATTTAAACTATGCCCAATGAAAATTTTATCTCTTCTTCCCAATGTGCTCATGTTCCCTAGCCATTTATTTCCCTCCAAATCATCTTTCCACCACTGAAATTCAAAATTAAAATTACCTATAAGGATGTTTTTTTATCACTTCATTTTCATGCTCTCACCGAGTAATTCCATCTTTGGTTGTGCTATATTAGGCATTTTTATTTTCAATGATTCCATTTTCTATGGTGTTTGTAAAATCAATTCTTTTTCCAAATCCTTCTAAAGAAGTTGATTGAAATTTTAAACCATCAAAAAAAAGTTCCACTATGTTTGATACAAACCAATTTCCCCTCTTGAAACCATTATTCTTGAAATTGGGGATAGTGGCATTAAACATGAAAATTTACCCATGTTTTGGACAAGAACAGAGGCTGGTAAGAGAGCCACACTAGTAGAAAATATTTTTATCCATGGTCTAGCTCATTCGGTGGTTTTCCTAATTCAAAGTGCAATGTGCATATACCATATTGGCTTGTATTGGATGCTTTGATGTTGATACCAAATAACTTAGGGATCCATAAGAGCAAGTAAATGCCCAACTTGATGCTCATCATATCAACTTTGAATCATGGAATTTTTCTTGTAGCAAATGCCAAAATTGTAACTCTTGAAATGGCACAAAAGGAGTATGAGCTCACACCAAATAAATATCAGTCAATGATTGCCAAATCTTGGCTGAATAAGAAGAAGAAAGATCCCTCTAAGCTATGTAAAAATCTCTATAGAAATGATTTTTCTTATATTTATCACATACGATCACCCTTTTGGCTAGAGATATGGGACTCTCTTCCACCTGGGAATTTCATAATTGGATGTTTATTTTCATCAACCTCATTTGTGAGGGAAAAAAACTATAATTTGAGGAGAGACCATTTGTAAAATTTGACAAGCCAACTCACTTAGGGCAAGTACATGAAGATGGGGGCCAAAAGCGAGACACAATTTTGATTTTAAGTGATACGCAAGTGTGTTTTGGGAAAACTTGAATGCATTATGAATTTCTAGGATTGTAATTACAGGCCTAAACACAAGCGCATAATAATGTGCTCGTGTTCCTATTTTCTATGTGACATATGTGCTTATGGGAGGGATATATTTACTTTGAAATAAATGGTTTAAATATAATAAATAATAAAGTATAAAGATTAATAAAGTATAGAGATTAATAAAAGAAAATATTATATTTTAAATTTATTTTAGTAAATATAATAATTTAGGGTCACTTTGCACCTTATGAAACTAGTCTCACACTCCATCTATCATGGTTTCAAAGATATTTTTCGATTCTAATTTGGCCAATACATAGGTATTTTTCAGATTTCAACATTCAACCTAAGGCTTTTAGGGTTTAAATTCTACAATCTATATCTGTTTTGTGAAAGAATATAGTCATTGTTTAGGTTTTGGGGTCTTCTTGATTAGTTATCAACATTTGTAGGAGTTGTAGATGTGCCAAAACTATATATTTTAAACCTCACAACTCCCAAAGGTAGCAAAAATTTCTCAAAAATATGGACTCATGCAATTACTTATAACACATAATAAATCAAAACATGTATGTAAGTTTTTATCAATTCAAATAATCAAGGGAATAGTCATCATGAGGTAATGAAAATCTCCAACACATTTGCATGCATTCATCAACTCATAACAACCAATTTTAATCATTATCATTAGCATCTTGTTTATAGAAGTCTTTGCAACAAGCTCTATAGGTTCAAATATGCAAAAATGGAATAATCAACCTAAAACTTATCCTTTCAACCCCATATCCTGCTCTCACATTTTGTACACAAGCCCAATCAATTTTTAAAATGACTCATTTTCTTGCAAAACCTCATTTCCTTAGACTTCCACTCTATTCCTCCCATTAGCTTTAAGTGTCTTAATTCTAAATCCAGCCCAAATTTGGAATATTTTACTTCCATTTGCTCATTCGAACTCTTTATATTGTTTCACCATGCTCAAACTAACAAGAAACCATTAAAAAAATCAATAATTAATCAAATAAATCATTAATCCTCTCAAGATTAATCAATCCTACCTTGTTTTAGCTCTCAAGAGCCATTCCCATGTAAGATCCATGATTATGAACATCTATTCAAATCCACAAGTAAAAACAAACACCCTTATATACCCTTCGTACTCGAGTGTAAGGCATGACAATTTTCAAATTTCAACCCTTTAAACTTATCTTGTTATCACCTTTTCTAATTTTTAGCCTATTAACTCTCTTCTAGCTCTAGTCTTGTGCATTTTCTAGTGTAACTTTCAATCTAGGGGTTTCAAAGAATACTAATGGGTTTTCTAGATACCCGTTTATGCTTTCTCCTCTATACAAGATTTTAATATTTTATTCTTTGTAAAACATCCTCAAAACCCTTTGTCTTAGTCTCCTTTAGATCTTCAAACTGTGGATCAGAATTTGCATACTAATTGTCAATGATATCTTTGATTTTGACCAAAGAAAACTTAAAATTCCATCATATTCCTTTCAAGGACCTTGTCTTTGTTGATTCTTGCAAATTTGGGGTCTAAATTCCCTGATTTGGGTTTTAAAAACCTAAGCCCTAGTTGTACCTTGTCTTCAGTGATGGTGGAAATCATCTTAGGCTCACAAACAATGCATATTTTATGAGAGTGTTTCTAAACACTTAATCAATGCTTGGTAATGAACTCACATCTTGCAAGTCAAGGAGGTGTAATTTGTAGTGTTTTAGTACATTACAAAGGTTAAGAACATGGAATTCATTCTTGAACATTCCTCTAAGTTTCATTCAGGGTTAAATCCTTCTATTAAGAGGAGTAAACCTATCTCCATGAGGAGAAATTGAGAAAGAGGGTGTCCAGACATCATAAGCATGCTTTCACTTAGGTGACATCTTAAGAAGGGAGGTGAATTATGAGATGTATAAGAGATCATCATATTCAAATATAAAAAGTGAGGCTCAAGGAGTGAATTGATTATCATCATATATTGACTCTACCATTGTGTCCAAATCTCTTGAGTAACAAATAAAAATGAGCTAGTAAAGCTAATGAGGCATCCATGACCATTATGTTTTAAGGATCAATAAGTCACATATTATCATGAGAGGGATATGAGAAATAAGTGTATGGGCATCTTAAATCTGATTCCATTTAAGGAGGATTTTGAATCTTGGAAGGGTAAGAGGATGATATTCATATGAATATGTTTTCATGTGAATTGACTGACCCAAAAATGAAAAAAATTAAACCATGAAAAAGCCACAATTTGAAATCATCTCATACTCTCAAGTAATACATACCTCCCATATTGTTTTTAAACACTTAATTAGTGCTTGTTAATGATCTCAATATATTATAGAGGTCAGAACATGTGATTCACCTTCAAGTTCTAATTCCATGTAGATGAAATTGATCAAAAGGGTGTTTTCTTCAAAATGGTATTAAAGTCTTCTCCACAATAGTGTGACTCAAGAAGATTCCTAAAATTTTTATAACCCAATTCTAGGTAGATTTATCTTCTAAGAATCCTTATCGGTTGAGATATCAATATTTTCTTGTTGAAACCCCAAAATAGGGTTTTAGATAACCTGATAGGGAGAAAATATAGATCCTCGACTAGCTTTCCTTCAGTTCAACCTTCACCATGGCTTAGAGGAAATTCCTAACAAGGTTTTAAAGTTGTTTTAGTTTGCAAGGATGATTACCCAAGGTGATAAATTAATTTAGTAAGATTCAATGAAATATAAATTCCTCCGAGGCCTAAAAAGAACATTTTTGGCCATTCTCTAGATGGTAAACATAGTTCAAGAATGTTAATGGAAATTATAAAGCATCTAAGGGTGATTTTGAAGAGAATTAAAGGTGTCTGAAGTAATTTAGGAAAATTTAAGAAAGAAAATATGATTTAGGATCCATCTGTTCAACATCGGTATTCAAGGTGTAGGGAATGAGAGATTCAATGGTGAATGTTGTCTTCTATGGAAGATTCCAGGAGTTCCCAAATGAGTTTAGAAGGAAATAATATGCATCGAAATGTGTAATAGACAGTCACTTGGATAACGGGTGTAATCAGGAGATTCATGAGGTCTATGAAGGATCTAAAACATCAAGAACCTCATTAAAATTAAAGTCATTAAGGGAATGATCATCATGAGCATGATGAGAAAGGATCACCATGAGTGGTGATGGTAGTCATCTTGAGCTCACAAATGGTGCATATCTCTTGAGATTGTTTCTAAACACTTAATCAATACTTGGTAATGTGCTCACATCTTGTAATTCAGGAATGGATTTCATAGTGCTTCAATGTAGTTAGAGTTCAAGAAGATGGAGCTCACCCTAAAACATTCCTTCAAGTCTCATTTAGGGATCAATCCTTCCATATAGAGGAGGAAACCTATTTCCATGAGGATAAATCAAGTGAATATGTGTCCAGATACTATAATCATGTTTCCACTCATGTGACATCTTGGTCAAGGAAGTGAATTGTGAAGTTAAAAAGGGCATCATCATATTCAAAGGTGAAATGGGAAGATCATGGAGTAATTTTAGGATCATCATATCTTTAATCTACCATCATGTTAAAACCACTTCAAGGAATAAGAAAAAATGAGTTATTCAAGCTACAGAGGCATTTAGGCCCATCATGTGTGAAGGATCAAGGAATAATCTATCTCCAAGAGAGGCATATGAGCAAATAAGTGTATGAGTATCTTGAAGTTGATTTCATTTGAGGAGAATTATAGAGCTAGGAGGCGTAAGAGGATGATCTTCATAGAGAGTTCCATGTATGTAAGAATGAGAAATCGTCTGAGTTTCACTTGATGTCACTCACTTGGTAGTGTTCTTAAACACTCATTTGAAAATTGTAGTGTGATCACACTTTAAAGGGGGAAGGAAATTATAACTCTATAATTTAATTCAAATAGGTGTCCATAGAAAATAATCTCATTCAGCGAAAAATACTTCCAAATACATGGTGAATACCTATTTCGAGTAAGTGATAGATAATCGAAAATTTGTGATCACTAGGGTTAATGGTGGAGGCCTTGAAAAATAAGAGAGTGATCCTTACTCTTTCCTTATAATTATAAGAGATCATCCTATTATTATCACAATGTAGTTCTCATAATAGTGTTTCTAAACACTTAATTCCCCACTTGAGGTTTTGAAACATGATTTCAACACATGGTAATGTTGCACCATGTTGCATTGATGTTGTTGTCATTGATTTAAATGGCATTGATGGTTCTAGAAACATGTTTTCAACACATGGTAATGTTGCACCCTGTTGCATTGATGTTGTTGTCAATGATTTCAATGACATTAATGACAAAGGGATAGTGATATAACATGTATATCATATGGCATTCAATGGTGTTCAAAGGCTTCAAGTGGTTTCAAGTAGTTTCGGAAGGTTCCAAGTTGGTTTTGGGTAGTACAAGCTTATTCGGTAGGTGGTTGGTCTCTGAAGTCAAAGTACAAGTCATATGAGCATGGGAAAGCATTGGAAGATTTTCTACAGCATGTGTGAGAAAATTTTAGGCTCAACTCAGCCCCATGAGCCATATTTCTATATTGCACAAAATTTGGTTTCGAGAACTAACAATGTTCTTACATGAAAATGAGGTTGGTTAGAGCTCCATAGGAAAACATTTAGTTAACCAAAACTTGGTACATGTAGAGGTAAGTATTTTAATACTCCATGTAAAATTTTGTTAGATTATGTAATGGGGATTTTGAGTTCTTCATGTTTTTCCAAAACTGCCATCTTGGAAAATGCATTTAAAGGCTCTTGGCTTCTCAAAACTCAAGAAAAATCATAGTGCATCCTTTGGATAAATCATAGAATTAATTTTTAGAGGTCTCTAGGTTTGAGATGGTACAAAAAATTTCAAGTCATTATGTTTCAAGAAAGTTATGAGCATTTTACTGATAGGCTCTTTCTCCTTCCTAGCATGTGTTTTGAGCCTTCAAGATCAAGTTGAGTGTTTTTGTATCCTAATAAAATTTTTGAGTGTTGGATACTTCAAGGAAACCAAAAACATTCCTTCAAGCTCAGATGAGGTCAAACACAAGTTTCAAGATCAGTCTCTAAAGTAATTCTTTCAGTAGTCAGGCAATGGAAAGATTGTCTCCTCAGGCTTGGCTGGTACAAGCATGTGCAAGGCTAAAAATTTGTAAAGTGGTTGCAAAAAATGCCCAGACATTCTCAACATTCCAATCTCAAGATGCTTGATAATTTGAAGTGGTGATTTGATGAAATTCTAGGAGTGGAGTCATCTCTGACATGCTACCCTGGTAAGTGTAGTAAAGAAGTCTTGTTTAATTTCTTCTTGAGGTTAGATTTTCGAGTAGTTCCTCTAAAATGGTTGCTCTTGATAATCCTTGATCTCACTTATAGAGGCTACATTATTATTTCATATCTATACTATGGAGCTTTTTTTCAAGTGATGAAGATGTTGGTAGTTTTTTCTTATGTGCCAAGATTCTTGAAGACTAATGTGTGAAAAAAGCTTATAAATAAGTGAAAGGTGTTGTTTAAGCATTGATCACATGGTCTCAGATGATATAGAAATCTCATGAAGGGTGAATTAACCATTTTAAATCTATTACAAGACCCAAAAAGTGAGGAATCAATCTAAGCTTCTATACTAATGAGGAGCATTGTATTTTAACATTTTGTGCACAACTATTTCATCTTACTGGGAGAAAATGGAGTTGATTCAAGCATGTTTGTTGGCTTGAAAATATGGAGAGTGATCTAATGAAGTTACAGTTGAAGTAATTTTCATTTTTCGTTAAAAATTGAAGAATATATTAATTTTTCTTTGTCTCAAGTTGTCATAGAGTACATACCTTGATTCTAGGGTTTCTTGCTTCAAAATTCTATCAAATAAAATTTTTCAAGTAACCAAATTCAATAAAATTTTATACAGAGGTTTTCCATCTTTAATCAAACTTATTGGAAAATATTTGAGTAATTTTCATTCGGTATAGCTTTTTAATTCCATGACAGTCTATCTTGAAAATCCATCTTTGACGGTGAAAAGTTTTTTTCCTCGAATCCCTTGGTTGGTAAGTAATATCTTTGAATGAATTATTGATAAAGGTTTGTATAAGGTGGTAAATGGTTGAAGAGTGATCAAGGAGACTGAATGAGCTTGAAAATTATGGCATTTGATGTCCGAGTGCTTCAAGGAATGTTATCGGTGTAGTATTAACAGTGAATGTCATTTTCCTCTTGTTTCACGAAAATTTGAGCAAGTCAAGTTGTTTCTTGTTGGATTATGGTGTCAAGGAAGTGTACAAATATTTGAAGATACTTTGATATGTTTGAAAAATTATGTATTTTACTCAAGAGGTGTGACAATATTTATAACAGTGGTCCATTTTTAGTTTCCTTCCATGTAAAATCTTGAAGTTTAGTAGAAAGCATAATATCTTGACAACAAATGAACACAATACAAGGCTCTCTCTTCTAAGTTCAATTTTGTGTAATCTTGGATAATTTTGAAATACCCCCTTGAGTTCAAAGTTGATCAAACCATCTCTTGGTTGATGAAGAAGGTGTAGAGTCTCTTTTTGTCTTCTTGTAAAAATTTTCCTCTTAAAGTTCCAAGGATAAGTTAAAGTGTTTCTTATGCTCTCTCCAAGGAAGTCAAAATGTTTTGAAGAAGTTCAAGTTTTATCCTTTAGTTACAAACCAAAAGGTTAAAATCTAAGCTCAGACTTCTTGGAACTATTGATTAAAGAATACTTGTCTAAGATCACATGAGGAGTCTACGCAGGATAGAAGGCCCGGAACAAAGGCGCATAATGACAGGAAGGACCCACACATGGAAGGAAAGTTTAGATTTAAGGACTTATTTGATTTTGAGCATGAGTATCTATTTTTGGAATATGGCATGTGAAACACATCAATTATGTAGAGACATGAGCACCATTTTTCTATATTTGTATAATCGGTTCAAAGCGTCTATGCATGGAGATAAGCTAAGAATAGAATTGACACTTCAATTAACTGCAAGAGGACTATAGATAGCACACTTACATGTGTGGCTATGATTATAAATGGCATGTGGCTATCAATAGCATGTGACCTATTTCTGGAATAGTTAAGTGGTGAAGGGAAAGTCCCCACCCTATATATATGATGTTAGGTGCATAGTAGATATATGTGTATCACAGATAGCGGTGTATGTATGATTTTGGATGTATGAATGTGTGTATCAGATCCATATGCACATTCTGTAAGGAGATTTTGTATTTACTAATAGATGGAAGATATTGGCTGAATCTAAGTGTCATTCTGTAATTGAGTAGTGCATGTTAATGGTAAAATCATGATTACTGTTTAAGCTTGTTCTTTCATAGATCTATGGGTAGCATACATTGTAGAATGATGGATTAGTTATGAATCTATATATTTCTTCCTTCATCATGTTAACATCCTATTACAGCAACCCTAAAGAGGGACCTGGTACCTTTGTGTGCTTTGGGTGAGTGCTCAATCTAGGATGAGTGATGTGCCAACACAACTAGGGTGTTATCTTGTAAATTCTAGGCTACATCATTGGTTTCATTTCCAGGACCTCTTTTTCAGTTGTTTTCAGGATGGTTCGCGATGAAGATGTACCGGTTAACTCTAGAAAGTATTGAGGAATGGATACACGATCTAGAGGAAGAATATGCATGATGGTTCAGCAGTGGATCTGAGTTTAACACATGCACTTGGGTAGAACAGAACATGTATGACAGCTTATATGAGATCTTTTTCACTATCTTTCTAGTAGAACTATACGAGTGGCTTACTACTTATGCATCCTAGTGGAATTGGAGGTATCACGCACTTGTCTAGACACAGGAAGAATTTTAGGCCCTCTATGATGTTGATCTAATCTGGACTCACGCGGTGGATACATGGTTTCGTGGTGTTCTAAATAGTTATATTCTGGAATATTCAATTTTGATGTACTCTTTCCCAGAGGTCACTGAATTCCAATTTTTGCGGTATCCAAGAGGAACATATTTGTAGAGTATTCCATTGGCAATAAAGATCTTAATGGTAACTTTGAACCTGAGAGTAAACCGATGGCTAACTAAACTTCACCACATACAAAGGATGGTACAGGTTTGGTTTAAGATGGTAGACCTAGTGGTGGAGAAACAAATAGAGAAAAGGTGGCTTAAGTATAATGAGGCTCGTGAGAGGGAGATAGAGAAACAACGTTTAGTTGCAGAGAGTATGACATGGAGTAGAGAGATGGCTCGTGAAGGATTTACGGCTCACGTAGAAGATGTGGACCTAGAGCATTAGGAACTCCCCCATCTTTAAAAGCATGATAGAAATCCCTTCTCAGCCTCACACGGAAGTGAGCTAACAAATACTACTTGGACTACAAGCGCACATCTTAATCCACATGGTGACCTAGCCTTTATGCTTGGTTTTTCAGTATCCAGTATGATAAGTAACCAACAAACTAACTTATGAAGTAGGAAAGAAAGAGTAAGTCAGGGATCAAATACATCAATGGCAAGATAGATGGCTTCAATGTCATTTGGAGGAGAATTCTTAAGCGCATCATCCACATAGAATGTGAGCACATAGAATGTTGGATTCACCTCTAGAAGTGGAACTACCTCACATACTATAGGGGTTCTTTTTAGTACTACTATTGGAGCATAGGGGAGTACATCTATAGGCCTTATTCCAACTACAGTGGAAAATCAAGAGGATAGTTGGTTCCAGCTTTTGGTGGGTCTAGTGGTTCTAGAGGTAGAGGGAACACAGGAGGTTCTGAATCAGGTGGTCAAGGTCCGCAACAACCATAAAATATCTATATGGAGATGTCTCTTCGTCTCTTAAAGTATAGAGGTATAGAGGATGTTTTTGAACATGTGCATATGTGTGAAATCTTATGGCGCACTAAAGGGATTACAACTACTGAGTGAAAGGCAAGTTAATTCACTACTACATTATAGGGGTGCGCACACAGATGGTATAGGAAGTTTGACCCTGATTAAACTTGTGTGGATTATGCAACACTGAGGGATGATTTCTTGAAAGAGTTCCATATCCTTGAGTTTCAGTAGAAGAGTATAAGTGCGTTCAAAGATATAAAGAAAGGCACTACTGAGAGTGTATGTGAGTATGATGCTCATTTCAAGACACTTCCATCTAAGCTATCTTATGATATTCATGCTAGCCAACATGCACAATTGTTCATTAGAGGATTGATTACACCTTTTATAAGGTCACTGTCATATAAGACATACATGGATCTACACAAAGCACTTTGGAAGTGACTTTGTTTTTTGAGGTAGTTGGGAGCATTGACACTAGAGTTAGCCCATTTCTAGAAGCACGATTGCAGCTATGGCAAAGTAGTTAGAGAAGTTGTCAACAAATTCAGCCCATGAAATGCACACATGAATTTGGTGTACAAATTATGAAGTGGAAGGTCATACCAAGGATAGTTTCCCTCATAGATTTATACGCTCATTACTACTAGACTATGAGATTTTCCATTTGAATCATGATGTGAGTCACTGTCCTTTGTTACAATGCGTGATAAGGAAGAATGTATCTTGCTTTTGCAATATTTGTAGGTCCACGACCCATGATACTGAGGATTTTTGGTTGATTGGTCATATCTAGGTGTTTCACCTGATTCTTAGACATTTTCTTTGAAAATGATGAAACAGATAGGGTAACAGGCATAGGAGGAATACATTGAAATGATGGTTGATAGGTTGTTGCGTGCGTGTTGACTCCTTGATCCATAGCTGATCGTGAGAGCTTCCTTTTGGCTGGGAGGAACTACCTGAAATGGAACACAAGACCACCAAATAAAAGTTAAACAATATGTGCAGTGAACTGCCTAGCGTGTGCTAGATCTGGGAAGTGTGATACTTCCTAGATGGTTGTCAGTCCACTGTTTAAAACAATTTAATGCTGGTAATGAAGTAAATCCTATTATAATTAAAATGATTTAGGTATCTCATTTAAAACACAATAAGAAAGATCTAATCTAACAAGCTAGGTTAAAATAAGATCCGAAGGTCAAGTAACTAGTTTTGGTCTCTGCAAGTTTGACAGAGGTCTTAGGTAGGTCACAGAGTGATTAAGGGTGATGTGGGGATAGGTAGGTAGGTCATTGTTCTAGGTTGTATTGGAAAATATAGAGATTGATGCTAGTTAAGGGTGACCATGCCGGTTGGGGAGAACTGGTGCTGGTTACTGTGAAAAACTGGGAATGCCACATAATGAGCTTTGGATCTCCCTTATGATTGCACAAAGGACTAGGTTGGTCAAATGAGGTATTAAGTTGTTTGGATGGGATTTGGTGAGGTTTTAATGTGGATATGGAGGGGTGAGTATTAAAGGAGGTCAATGGGTGGCTAGGAGAACAAAGGATGAAGATATAATAATTAAATGAATGAACCAGAGGAGTAAACTATTCTCCTTACTTAAAATATGGTTTACAGGTGCCTGTGAGTGATGAATGAAGGTGCTAGTAAGAGGTTGAATGCTATTGAGGATCACCAAACATTAAAAGCTCCTGCATGGGCTGCATGTGCATTCCTTTTTGCTTGGTTGGATCAAATCTATGTTGGGTGGTTCTTTGGATGAATGTTGGATGTCTGTGCAAGAGAAAATTCTTGATCTCCTTCCTTGCATGTGTGTTCTCATGGAAACTTGTTCTCAAAAGATGTGTTATCTCTTAGGAATCCACCAACTTTTTCCAACCTTGAAAATAAGGTTGTTTTAATGATTAGAATGTGACCAACAACAGTTCCTGCTTAACTGGTGGCGGTTAAGGGTAATGTCGGTCGGTTAGTGTGGAATTTCCTAGGTTTACTAAATTAGGTAGATCCCCTTGATTTTATGGGATCTCGTGTCGTTAACCCATGGATTAGATTGGAAGCTTCTTGTAAGTATGCGGGAATGTGGTTAGAGGGAATGTAGGCATTGATTTTTAGGGTTTGGGTAAGACTTAGTTATGGAAAATTACTAAGAATAGGTCTTAGGGTGAGGTGGCTTGATGAGGTGTCTAGGTGAGGTGGATGTGTGGGCATTATCTAAATTAAGATATTTAAATAATAAATATGGTGAGGATAATGAATTAATTTAATTAAATTAATATTAGTGGGGTGAATGGGGCCATGGTTAAGTGAATGTGATGAAGGTGTTTATTTGTCGAGGGACCAAAGGGGAGTGTGACCTAATTTTAGTGTCTACATTTTTTCCCTTTTTTACGTAGCTTGTATTGGTAAGTGACACTAAAAAAATAAGATGTGGTTTCCCCATGTGTGGGTGAAGGTGATCCCCCTCAAACCAGGAACTGATGAGGTAGAAGGTAGAATCGGTGAGTGGTTTGATAAAAAGGTGAATGTGAGAAAGGGAAAGATGGGGAACAGGGGAAAAAGGAAAAAGGTCTACTCAGGTAATCTAGGTAATGGGTTAGGGTGAAAGGTAGTAACAAAAAATGCATGCACACGTATAAACTACACACACTACCGAGTTGAAGAGAAAGAAAACTCTACATCATCTAAGGTCGATAGGTTTATCCAAACAAGGTTGAGGTGATTCCGGTATCCAAGGTATAGGATATGGTCAGGAAACATGACATAGGTTAGGTGCAGGAACGTTTAGGTATGTTCCAGTACACCAAAGGTAGGGTCAGGATAAATAGTCATGGTAAGAGGCAAGGTAAGGTCATTAGGTCAATCAACATAGGTAACAATGCTGCAAAGTATAGTGAACACATGAGGTCAAAGGTCACTAGCGATGGTCTAGGTCCAAATATCTAGGTCACGGTGTGGGTAAGGCCAAGGTATGGGTAAAATAACAAGTCCCCAAAGGAGGACGAGGTTAGGTAGTAAATGATGAGGTCAGGAGGGTGAGGTAAATGGTTTGGGTAAAGGTTGGGTGTGGAAAAAAGAGTGACGGGCAGGGTAATAGGGTAAAATTTAGGGCAAGGTGCAAGAGAGGGTGACCGATGCCGGTCAAGGGTAATTGATGTCAATAGAGTGGAATCGATCATGGTAAGGTAGGGCACACAACCGATGCTGGTGAAGGTAAAACCAACATTGGTTAGGTTGGGTTTGTTATAAAAATAAAAAATCCATGTTTTTTTATTCATTTGTCATTTAGCGAATTGAGAAAATGACAAAGGAGAGAAAAAAGGGAAAAGTGTCCAAACGGAATGGAGTGGTGAGTTGGTGATCTGAGTAGTGGGTGATTGGTTGTAGAGAGGTGGGTCCATAGGATTGGTGGGCATGATTCAATTGGTTGGAGATGCGGGTAGAGATTTTGTGATGGTAGAGGCCAGAGAGGGATCGGGTGGGCCACCGGTGTAGTGGCAGACGTGCCACCATGATGATGGCAACACGATGAGGTAAGCATCCAACTCTTGTTGTATTTTGTTAAATAGATTAGGTGATTTGCAAATTGGGTTTTGGTTTTTTTTATTGTGGGTGGGGGAAAATAAAATTGGGAAGATGGGAGGCTAAATTAGGTCGAATAGGAGGGGGGAGAGAGATAAGTGGGAGAAGAGGGGAAGGAATGAGGTGTAGGGGGAGGTGTAGGTGATTTTAGGTGGGAGAAGTGTCAGGGTAGGAAGTTTTTGAGAAGGGAGGGTTTGGGGTCATGGGTTTTCACCACGATAGTGGCCGTGTGTCAATTGGGTTGAACCACATCGGTATTATTAAACTAGTATTGGTCACAAAATAGGTGACCAATGCCGGTTAGGGGTGACCGGGGTCGGTTAGAGAGAACCGACACCGGTCGGGTTTTGGAGAGTAAGGGGCCAAAAGTGCCACATGTTGGGTGGTTGAGATGGGTAGAGGTAAAATAGGGTGTAGAAAAATGATAGTGGGTGAGTATGGGTATGAGAAATGTAGATTAATTTTTGTTTGTATTGGATGCGGGGAGATCGGTTATGCATATGAGATAGGGTTCCATGCCTTCCAATGATAGTTTGTAAGCAACGACCCTAAGGAGTCATGTAACATGTGGAGGTAGGTGGGCCTAGTGGGGTCGACACTATCGGTATGTGGTCTAGCAACCTAGTCGATGGTTGCACTCATCGATAGATGGGATTCCGTGACCAACACATTCTACCTGCCAACATGGGTGAGATCACTATCACCCTAGAGGATGTGTTTAGGATTCTACAGTGACTACCCATATTGGGTACACAGGTCTATTCAATCTCCTCTGAGGCCTCAAAGGAGCTGATGCTGATGTGTTTAGAAAGGGGATGGCCTAGATGACCTTCCATAGCGCCAAATTGTGCTATGGAGAGATGTACCTAGCCCATCCGGAGGAGACGAGGCTAGTAGTTCTATTGATGGAGGTAGTGTGCTACTTTGCACTACTAGATGCAGAGGGTGGGTGGTTTCCTTAATCTTTGATGGGGTATTACACAACATGATGATAGACTAGACCCACTTTTCCTGGGTGCCAACATTCTGGTATAGCTATACAGGGAGTTATGGGCATATGGGCGGCTGCGCAGGTTCAACCTGTGATGTACCTTTTTACTTCATTATTGGGCTTATGAGCACATAGTTTGTGTGTGGCGGCCAATAGGGATGCCCCGAGTAGATGCATTTCCACTAAGATTGGTGCGGGTGGGGTACTGAAATGGGTGCCTGCTATTGGAGAGTGGAGATCAGACAGGCCCACACATGATGTGGCCTATTTCTGGTGTTTATTGGAGGGGTTGTCTAGAGTGGACATCATATGGAGGCCGTATGTGGACTTCCCATCATATAGGCATATGCATGATGAGCTAGCTGAGCTCCAGCTATTGAGATGGATATAGGGTCGCCATGTGCGGGAGCATGAGATGATCCCGGTTGATAGAGTTAGGTGATAGTTTGGATGCTATAGGACATACCTCCACCCTTCCCACAATACAAGAGAGATGACATGGAGAGGCCCTTACCTCTACCACAACCGATAGTGCCCATAGGGTAGGAGGAGCAGAGGTATGGATCGGTGGATTGATGATGCCGGGTCACAGACAGATATAGACAGTGGTGGGTGGCTCATTTACAAGCCATACCACCTAGGCTGGGGTAATAGGATCTAGCCACCATCACGGTGCGAGAGGGATGCCCTACAGGGGCAAGTGGCAACATTGATTACCCAGTTAGGTATGGTGCAAACACAACTTGCCAGCTCAGAGGTGGAGGTAGCGGAGTTACATGTACAGTGGCCAGTCTTCAAGCCCAGATGGCGGGGGTGGGGATGGAGATGGAGATGGGGATGATGGTTGGGTGGTTTCCTTACAGCACAGGTAATAGGGTTGTAGGGCCAGTTGGCCATAGCTCAAGAATAGATTAGGGCCTTACAGGCCTAGATATAGGCACAAGGGTAGAGGGCACCACCATAGGCACCGGGACAAGGTCCCAATTCACGGGAAGAGCGGGACCAGGTCCCATAGGATAGGTACAGGGGCGAGGCCTATGGGATGACCAAGAATATGCCTATATCTAGGTTACGTGATGCCTTAGGTGAGGCCAGATACTACTAAGATGTGCTAATGGAAGGGATAGACTTTCTATCCTATAAGAATACCGGCACAACAGGCCTCGAGTGAGAGGACTAGATCTCACACTCACAATGTAGAGAGTACAGGGGGGCATCTAGCTCTGAGGCCAGATCATGGAGAGGCCACCAGCTTACGGAGACTAGCTCAGGTGAGGTGCTTAGTAGGGACCCAATCACCACCTATGATGGATGGGGAGATATTAGCGAGGTCACCGAGACAGGCCTAGGAGGCGAGGGTATAGGCGACACAGATATGGAGGATGTGCACCGAGATGCCTGATATATGGCTCCTGATTGGTGATGTATTGTAGTCATTTTTTTATATATATCAGCTTGCATGCCAAAGATAGTGAGGATGTATGAGAGTTTTTGTATATTTTGAGCATATGCCAACCTACGCGCCAAAAAGATTTTATATTGGTTTATTATTTTATTATATATGACCGGCCGGCCTGCGTACGCATGCCAATGAATTTTGTATCAAGTATCATCTTGCTTGCAGACAATTTACTTAAGATAGACATGATGGGATATCCATGTATATTGTATTAAGACACACATATTTATTTATATGATGAGATGGATGAGATTCTTGATTTTGTCGGTGTTTTATGAGACTTTTAATTTTTTGTTGTGATATGGAGTTAGGTTGGTTGTAGGCATGGATCGAGTCAGGTTTGGTTTAGGCATGGATCGAGTCAAGTTGGTTTAGGCATGGATCAAGTCAGGTCTTAGGCATGGTTGAGTCAAGTTGGTTTAGGCATGGATCGTGTTAGGTTGGTTTAGGCATGGATCGATTCAGGTTTGTTTAGGCATGGTGGAGTCAGGTTGGTTTAGGCATGGATCGAGTTAGGTTGGTTTAGGCATGGTGGAGTCAGGTTGGTTTAGGCATGGTGGAGTCAAGTTGGTTTAGGCATGGATTGAGTCAGGTTGGTTTAGGCATGGATTGAGTTAGGTTGGTTTAGGCATGGTTTGGGTTAGGTTGGTTTAGGCATGGTGGAGTTAGGTTTGGTTTAGGCATGGTTGAGTTGAAATTGGTTGAAGTTGTGATTCATTAATTTATATAATGAATGATAATATGGGCTATTTTTAAGATGCTTTATAATATATGGATGATGATGGTAGTCATAATAAATGTATGTTGTGGTGATGATAAAAATGTTAAGCAACTTGTTATTTGTTTGGTTTAATTTCCAAGTTTTAGATATAAAAAGGAAACTAAGTAGGGTAGAATGTAATTTGAGGAAAATGAAAGATGAATTAGTTAGGGTAGAGAGTGGCTGAGCTAACCTCCAAGGGCCCCATGCCCTCAGAGTGCTTCCTACATAGTCTCGGTGAAAAGGGACCTCAGGCCGATGTAGTTCTCCCATGAGCTAGGGAAGAATATGAGGAGGTAGGAAAATGAGTTGGTAGGTTTTAGGCATGATTTGGGTTTAGGTCTGTTAGGTGTGGGTGGGTTATAGGAAAATTGGTATAGGTGATGTCAATTGTGGCAAAAGAAGAAGATTACCCCAAAGGTAAGCGTTGAGGACCAAGTCTTGTATAAGGTAATCAAAATGTAAATAAAGACGGTTAAAAGATAAGAAGGGGAAATAAAGCCACTTGATTGGTTAGGATCATACCAAGTATATCATACCTTGGAGGTGATGAATGTAAGACCCTAAAGACATTGCATGATTGAGTGTTCTAAGGTGAAAAGTAGTCACATGATCACCAAATGTCTTGGTTTCCAAGAGGTCCCTTGAGGCGGTAGGAAAATGGGGTGCAAAATGGTGAGAGGGGTGAAAGGTGGGTAATTTTATATGATATGAGGTGGCATGCTCTTTGGGCAAGAGATCCAAGGTCACAATGGGCAAGTCCATGACTAAAAAGTTGTTTGTTTTGACTTGTATTTGAGATAGACTGATTGATGCGGGAAGTCTATATGGGATGAGGAAATGAACTCCTTGAGGTCTTCGTGAAGTTGATCGATGCGGGAAGCTTCAGTCTCTCTCATTTTTTTGAAAGAGCTTTACATAGTTGTCCTTTGAGGGAGCAGTCTATTTATAACAACGATTGCTAGAGAGGAAGATTTCCTTTTGAGGGAGTCATATTTTTATTAGAAGTTTGACTCAAGGAGTTGGGTCCCATGTGGGGCTTTGAAGTCATGGACAAGACTAAGGTGAGGAAAAGGATTCTTGTTCAAAAAGTAGGGTGAAATCAACCATGGGATCTCATCTAAAGGTAGACAAAAAGTATCCATGAGAATCATGCTATGTGCAGTGCCATGATACACATATGCGAGAGAAGATAACAAGTGACGGGTACTCACATGATTCTTGTTTAATCATTGGTGAGGTGTAAGAAGTGGAGAGTGCTCAAGGGACGAGCATGGAAGGAGGAAAAAAGTGATGTAGGACTAAAATTCAACAATAGAATGGTCAAGATGCAAGGTGTTAAGGGGCTTAGGTTCAGGTTTACCATCGAGGAAGATAAACAATAAGCACCTGATCCATAAGTATGGGTCACGATGTATGGTCCAAGCCAATTAGGAGAAAATTTTCCCCGTTTACTTTTTTCTACTTTGGTTACATGTTGATTTTCTTTCAGGACAAGGTCACCGACTTGGAAGGTTCGTTCATGGACACGTTTGTTGTAGGCATGTTTGATACGTTTTTGGTAAACTTGAAGGTGATCAAGAGCGTTAAGATGATGTTCATCTAATAACTCAAGTTGTGCTAAATGGTCCTAACGAAATTCATCATCATTGAGCATGTCATGGAGAGAAATGCGGAGTGAGGGAATTTGGACTTTGAGAGGTAGAACAACCTGCATGCATAGACCCGAGAGAAAATAGTGTGGCTATAGTGGAAGTGTGATACTAGTGCGATATGCCCATTGGGCAAAAAGGAATGTGTGTATGTCAATCCTTCCCGAGTATCGTTAACCAATTTCATGAGAATTTTATTTAGGTTTTATTAGTGGATTCAGCTGCTTGTTGGTTTGTGGGTAATAAGGTGATAAAAACTTAGCTTTGAATGTCGAAGGCGTCGTAAATTTTTGTTATGTTTTTTTTTGAATTGTTTTCCATTATCAGTGATGAAGCGATGAGGAACACCAAAGTGACAAATGATGTGATGATTGATGAACTCATATATTTTCTTGGTTTTCATGGAGATGATTGGTATGGCCTTAACCCATTTTGTGTAGTATTCAAGTAGCGGTGATGATCCATTGATGTCATTGGGAAGAATGGGGTTAGATCTCTCTAACAAGATCCAAACCCCATTGAGAGAAGGGCCAAAGGTCACGGGTGACTGTAAAGGCATATTGGGTGTATGATGAAGGTTGGCATGTTGTTGGAATTTTACACAATGTTTGACATAATCACAACAATCATGGTTAAGATTCGGATAGTAATAGTTAAGGTGAATAATACGCTTAGCCATAACAAGGCCACTCAAGTGACCTCCACATATGCCATCATGAACTTCCTTAATTGTATAAGGAATTTCAGAACTCGTGAGGCATCGTAAGAGAATACCATCAAAGTCACCCTTATAGAGAAGGCCCCCCATGATGATGTAATGAGAGACATTTCTAAGGAAGGCACGTTGTCCATTACGGGTGAGATCAGGAGGTAAGATGGAGAGAGAAAGGTAGTTGGAGTATTGTTTATACCAAAGGTCACTCGGATCGGGGGTGGTTCCGATAGAGTAAACTTCACGAGGTAAATAAGAGGGTGATTGGAGTCATTGTATGGTGACAAAGATTTTAGAATCGGCGGGTGAAACGGGTATTTGAGAAGCCAAGCAAGCCATGGTATCTACAAATTTTTGGTTGAACGTGGGATGGTTTGAAGGGCGTAATAGTCAAAGGTGGTCAAAAGTATGTGGGTAAGTGATGTTTATACTTTAGGAAGTATCTTGGACATCATTAGCATATACCATTGATCAACTTGGTTTAGGGAATTAGCAATCACCTCAAAATTGATTGATTTGACATCAGGGCATAATCGTAGCATCTGGAATCTAGTTTCTTAAATTCACTAATTTGTTGTAAAATGGACAAAATTAGCTATTTAAAACTCAAAATTCAATGACTTGGTATTTTTTTAAAAAGTGGAAAGAGGATAATCCGTTTGCCCACAATTTGGATGACCATCAAAGATATAGTATTTTTTTCCTTTGGTGATAGGAGTTATATGCCACTATCTATCTTGGGATGGATTTTATTTTTATTTTTTTAGAATAATATTTTATTTTTATGATTTTTTCCGTGAAAGTGGTAGAAAACATCCGATAGAAAAAGACTTTCCGTTTTCCCGCCATAATGTAGAGTACTTCATCAAAAAATATGTTGAAAAGTCAAATAATTTTTTTTTGAACATGTATATAATTTCAAATGGTTGGGATAAGTATAAGTTTTATCACATTCTGATTAGTGAATTACAAATTTATAATCTTAATAAGGACAAAACATTCACAGAAAAATTTTGTCTTAAAGACCTACTATTTGTAAAAAGTTATAAAATGATATTTGATCCTAAGGTTCTATTCACTTTAAAATCAGTATTTCTACAAAGAGCTAATAGTCTGGAATATGATTAATGGTATCCATTTTTAGAGATAGTTTTTACTTTTAGCTATGGTTCCCCTCAAGTCATGAAGACTAAATTTGATGAGTAAGTTGTTTTTAATGTAAATCATTTTGAAGGTGTTTGATGTCCACTTAATTGTCCCCTAACTTGTGCACTTTCCCATGTCTATGATTTTATACTTTTGAAGTATCCCATTACCACATTGGTATATATCATTGACTTGGTTTATGACCATATTGAGAATCACTAGAGATGTTGATTGATTTGACATCTAGGCGTTCTTCTTATCCTATAAGCACTTCGTATTTGGCAATTTTGTTTTGTGTTTCAAAATCTAGTTTGAAAGACAAAGGCATGGGTTCACCATCAAATGAGGATAATACCAGCCCCACCCCCATGCCGACACTTGGAACCATCGAAGAAGAGTTTCATTTCATTTTATAGGCGGGTTCGTCCAAGAAAGGGTAGTAATTGACTCATTTGGAAAGTAAAGATTAGAGGGTTGATCCCCAGAAATAGGTGCATCGGCCAATTGGTTAGTGATAGCTTGGCCCTTGATGGACTTTTTATGAATGAATTTGAGGTCGAGATTAGCTAAAAAGAATAATAAAACATGCAACACGTTGATTTTGGTAAGGTTTAGCATACATGAAGTGTAAGGGTCGGTGTTGGTCACGACATAGGTTTTTTGGTTGAGTAGGTAATGACAGAGTTTTTTGGAAATGAAAACTAAGGCTAAGAAAAAAAATTCGATATGGGTGTATCGGGTTTCATATTCCAAAAAAAGTACGGCTTATGTAATAAACCACATGCTCCCTATGTTGTTCATCATGATGAGCGAGCATGGCTCCCAATGAATGATCGGTATCTGAGATGTATAGGTAGAAAGGTTTTTCATCTTTAGGTGGAATGAGTATGGGTGGTTGGAGAAGGTATTGTTTTAAGGCCTCAAAAGCTTTATGGCAGTCATCATTCCATTTAAAGGAGATATCCTTCTTAAGAAAATGATGAAATGGTTGACACCAATCGATAATTATGAAATGAAATGTCAAATAGATTGTCATTACCTTACAGAGCTACGGAGTTGTCTAAGATTAGTGGGTGGAGGCATTTCAAGAATGGCCTTGACTTTAGTAGGTTCAACTTCTATACCATGTAGGGAAATGATAAAGCCCAAGAGTTTTCCGAGAGAAACATGAAGACACACTTCTTTGGTGAAGGTGAACATAATATTTAATAAGGCGGTCAAAAATGGTTTTGAGGATAACGAGGTTCTCGGAGTGGCATTTAGATTTGGTGAGGATTTCATCCATGTAATCTTCCAATATATGATGCATGATATCATGGAAGATATAAGTCATAGCCCACTGATATGTGGCACCAGCATTTTTAACGCCAAAAGGCATGACTCGGTAGTAGAAGGTCCCCCAAGGGGTGATGAACGTAATTTTTGTTGACCCTCTAGGGGAAAGCAAGATTTGGTTGTAACCTGAGAATCCATCCATGAGTGATAGCATCTCGTGACTAGTGGTAAGGTCAACTAGTTGGTCAATACTAGGGTAGAGGGAAATCATCCTTTGGGTAGGCAAGGTTGAGGTCATGGAAGTCCATGCAAATGTGGAGTCCCCCTGTCACCTTAGTGATAGGGACAATGTTAGATATCCAATGAGGATAATCAATGGGTAATATGAAGGAAACGGATAAAAAGACGCTAAGTTTTCATTGAAGAGAAGGGAAATGTGAGGGTGCATTTTCCTCAGTTTTTATTTGATGGGTTTGGCATCGGGAATGGTTACGATATTATGGACCACTATGGTGGGGTCAATACCAGCATGTCTGCATAGGACCAAGCGAACGCGTGGTTATGATCTTTGAGAAAAGAAGTGATGGCTTCTTGTTCAGCAGCATCTAAAGATTGACCAATCTTTAGGATGTGTGGGTCATCCTGAGTATAGATGTTGATCTTGATAGTCGATTCATTCAACATGGTTTGCCTCTCAGAAGGTAACAACCAATGAATATATGAATCTTCTGCACCAAGGTAGGTGAGTATAGATTCATCATCCTGACATTGAACGATGTTAATGGAAGGTGTATCATCATCGATCATTTTAGGGTACAGAAGGGAAGAGAGGAAGGGGCCTCACCCTTGCGTTGATAAGTCAAAGGCCCCAAGGAAATAGTGTTTATGAATTTTTTTAGGAGGGATAGATTCTAGATCCATCGACTTCGTCGGCGAAGGTGGCGATGAAGGTGGAGTGGGTGAAGAAGGTGGAGAAGGGTTGATGTTCTCGATGGTTTCAATGTGGGCTTGCTTAGTAGGTGGTTCAAGAAAGCTGATACCACTATGGTCATTATGTTTTCGGGTGGTACATGGGATGATAGTATGGAATCCTTGTTCATAAAATCCAAAACCAAAACCCTTCCACGCACATCGGTGTAGGAAGGTGTGGGAGAAATGGCGATTGGTGAGAGACTAGAAGTCAGCAAAAAATGGGTGGGTTTGTGATGGTGGTTCGGGTGTGTAAGTGGTAGTATAAAGTCCCCATAGGTGAGACTGGTACGGAGATCCAGAGGGACCATAAAGGAGGTGTTCTCTTATGTGGTGATCATAGCGAGGGTGTTGGTGAAGGCTTATGACTCTTATAGAGTAAGGAACGTGTTAAAACTATATAGGTATACTCCCCCAGTGGCGTTGAAAATGCCTTCCAAGGGATCGGTGGTTGGTATGTGGGTAGCTAGAATATATGATGTGTCGAGGTTGACACGGAGGTGGAGCTAATGGATTGGGAGGCTGATGGGTTGGCCGTGGAGGTTGTGGCAGCGATAGGAATGGAGGAGGTATGTGCGGTTGAGATAGCAACCATACTAGCAAATGGAGGTGTAGGTGAAGTGGTAGTGGTCGAGGAGGTATATGCCTTAATGGGTATGAGCATGTCATTGGGTTGGTAGAGCATGTTGCATGTTTTAAAAGGTGATGGATCAGCTGGGATATTATAGGTGTGTCCTTCGTGTTCAAACTTTACATAATGATGCAAAGTGGAATGAACGCAACCCATGACATGAATCCAAGGTCCTGCCAAGCAACATGCTTATATTGAAATTACCCTCCAAGATGTAGAATAGATTTGGAACTATGCGGGGCCCACACAAACATGGAGAATTATAGTGCCTAGTGTAGAGGTGATAGCGTCATTGAATGAACGCAACATGATAGGATGTTTATGCATGCAATTGTCAAGTATGCGCATTTGAGCGAATGCATGGGATGAAATGATGTTAATGTTAGTGCCCCCATCAATCATTACATGTCGTACACATATATCATCAATGTGGATAGAGATGAAGAGGGCTAGGTCTAAGTCATCTGTTTGTTGTGGTGGCATCTCTTCCTCTGAGAAGCTAAGGGATGCTACTTGGTGAGTAGGGTGAGGTGTGGATAAAGGTGGTAATTTGGTGAGAGAGGCTACATGATGGGGTGTGATAATGGAGGCTACGGGTGTAGGGTCATTAGGTAAAACCTCAATAGATTGAAGAACCTCCATGAGAGCTTGACGATGGGATTTCAAGGTTTAGATGAGGTCATATAAGGACATTTTGAGGGGAGATTGGTGTAATTGTTTGAGCATGGTGTGATGTGTGACCCCATTAGAAATAGGGTATGTGGGTCCGCGATATAGTAATCTTAGGTGTGGGTGCAGATGGTATGTTGGGTATAGGATTGGTTGGTGGGTCAGTTGCCTTTTCCTTACCTTTATCCTTCTGAGCATGGGTAGTAACGTGGATCATGTTGATTTGAGGGGAGTTGGCAAATGAAGAAGGTGTAGGGTGAGTGGTATAATGACATGACGGGAAAAAACCTACCGAAGGAGAAAAACCCTGTGAGGTGAGCTGGGCACAATGAAATTTGGGTGATGGTGTGGTGAGTTCTCTTACGATGTGAACCATGTTAATTTTGAATCTTGGGGTGGTTCTAGGAGCGTGGTGGTGGAGGTCGTGGTTGTTACGGAGGTAGTGAGGGAAGGACTATGGGAATGGATTCCGTGTGAAGCAGGGTCCTCATCCAAAAGGTCATCATCATCAAAGTTGGATTCGAGGGGACAACCTGGATAAGGATGGTTTTCAAAGCATTGCATTTCTCCACATCGTGCCTTGGCACATGATGGTAGGCACAAATTTTATTGTCATCAAACCCTTTTGGCTTGAGTCCGAGGGGATTCATAAGGTCTAAGCGGTGGTAACATGATGCTAGAAGTCTCAAGGAGGTTAGTTAAGATTTTGGCATAGGACCCGCTAGTGGATCACAATGGGAAGTGAAAGTGGGTTTGGGTGTAGGTGTGGCTGATTGTTGAGGAATGGTCCTTGCAGGAGGGGGAGTGGGTTGAGCCATGGTTTTGGGTGTTGGAGTGGTCTTGGGTGTTGGTCGTGTTTGTTTGGGTAGGGGTATGGTAGATGAACGGGAAGGAGGGTGTATGGTTGCTTTGACTACCTTATTGGAGGGTAGCGGATTTTTGTTTTTGGGTTCCACCTTCTTGGGTAAAGGTGATATGGGTGTACGAGATATAGAGGTAAAATTAGATGGGGGAAGAGGGTGAGTTACCCACGTGGATAACGAAGGTGTTGTGAAGGTAGATGATGCGGGTTGAGTAGGGGGTGTGAGAGACAGAGATTGAAGTGTAGTGGGTAATGAAGAAGTTGCTGAGGGTATTGGAGGTATGGGTGGTAAAGATGTTGTAGGTGTAGGTGTAAGTCATGTTGGGCACTTGGGTAGGTTAGAGGTTTGTGAGGAAGGAGTGGGCTGTTGTGTTTTTGGTTTATTGATGGGTGGAAGTTTCTTGATCGTGTTGGGAGGTTGAGGTCCTAAAATAGATGGAAAGGGTGAAGGTGATGCAGGTATGATTGGCATGCGTTGGGTAATGAGTTCTATGGGTTTGGTTCTTCTGTTTGGGTGCCGGAGTAGGTTTGGTGTTGACTTTGGAGGATGTAGCTAAATCTAGTTTGATAGGTGGATGAGTAAGGTTGGTGGTTGGGGTGACCCCTAAGGTAGTAATAGGTTTAGTCGAGGAAGATGATGAAGGTGCGGGTTTGGATTTAGATGTATGTTGGGTTATGGGTAAGGGAGTATGTTGAGCAATGCAGAGGGTTATGGAAGAAGTAGTGATAGAGGTGGTTGTGCTTAGTTCAACTAGCCGGAATATTTTTAGGTAGATAGTGGAAGTATCAGCAAGTGACATCTACATTTGTGTTGAAACAAGAAGCAGAAGATGCCCCCACAATAAGGCTCTGTCCACATAATCTAGGCAATTGGCCAAACGTGAGAACAACATGTCTGTAGGTGATGTTGATGAGGACCCAATGGCTATTCCCATAAAATGTGTCTTAGAGACAGGAAATTCATTAGCTTCATCTTCCGTGGGTAAGAGAGTCGAAAGTAGGTCTACAGGATCTTGGGTAGCTGATGGAGAATGCTCACCTAGAGGCAAAGGTATCTCTATTGGATCTTTGATAGGTGGAGGAGAAAATGGGTGCTCCTTTGTAGGTGGAGAAGATGATGGGTGCCCCTCTATGGGTGGAGGTGATGATGGGTGCTCCTCTGTGGGTGGAGGAGATAAACAAGTATCTTCCATGGAATGAAGAAGTATTGTGGGTGACGGTTCCCTAGGTGGAGAAGAAAAAGGTGAAATGGTCTCGATATTAGTGAAGGGCTCCTCCATGGGTGAGGAAGGAGGTGAAAGGTGTTCCTCTATGGGTGGAGGAATAGGTGAGGTAGGTTCCAATGCAGAAGGAGGATTTCGGCTAGAATCTCCTCTATGGAAGGAATATGGGGTAATTGGGAAGCAACAAGTATGTCACTAAAAATAGCATGGACCGATGGCTATCATGAGTTGAGGTATCACCAGTTTGATCAGATGAAGGGGCATGATTGGGAAAGGGTTTCTTGAAGATATGTAGGTTTTGATTGGTAGGTGTGTTAGGATTATCCACAGTTAACTCACCTTTCTCGAGCATTTCTTGGACAATGTTTTTGAAAGTGATGCAATTTTCATCACTATGACCCTTTACTCGATGATAGTTATAGAAGTCATGTTCTTTATACCATGTGGGCATGGGGTGAGTAGGGTCAAAACCAATGTGTGGTTTTATAGGCGGAAGGGTGATGGCCCTAGCTTTGATGAGCTTTTCTAAGACAGAAGAGTAAGGCTCCCCAATTGGGGTGTATTTCATTGTTCTCATCTAAATTGAAAATTTTGGATGGGTGAGAGATTAGATGAGGGGGTAGCTTGATTTGACGGATGATCCGGATCGCTTTGAGTACCACTTCATTAGCGGTGCCCTTTTCTTTTGAATAATTGCTCTATGGTTTGGAAGAAGAAGAGGTATCATTCAACTTGAATGTCGAATTCTTATTGCGTAATTGGATTTTCTTCTCTTTGATTGCCCGAATCTCTAACTTTTGTGCCATGGTCAATGCTTCATCAAATGTTCGGAAAGTCTAGACCTATAGGGTTGGTGATATATGTCTAGCACAAGCCCGCGTGAAGAGCTTGAGGATTTCAGTTTGCGGTAGTTGGAAGGTGAGTTGATTGATCAGGCTACGCCAACGAGTGATAAAATCTATGATAGATTCATCATCATACTGATGCGTGGAGTATAGGTCAGTCATGGTAACCTTCTTGATGATATTGATGGAGAAGTGATCCAAGAAGGCTTGGGATACCTAATTAAATGAAAATATAGAGTGTCTAGGTAACCCACTATACCAATCTAATGCAGGTCCATTAGAGACATGGGAAAGGTCCTTAAGAGCAAAGCATCATCATGGGCGATTAGGTAGCACCCATGTGTGAACGACCACAAATGTTGTTCCGGGTCTTCCTTGCTTATTGAAACGATTGAATTTAGGCATTTCCCAATGCATGGGGTATGGGGAATAGGAATGGATGGGTGGATAGGCTCATTGCAAATTTCATCGTAGGTGAGGGTGTTGCGGGAGCCAAAAACTGATGCTTCCAATGTCTGCATCTTGTCCATCATTAATTTGATTAGGTTGTTGGTAGGTTGCGATGGTTGGGTGCCTCTTGTAGCGTAAGAGGGTTGGTGTTGGGCATGTAACAAGGGTGGCATTCTAGTATATGGTGTTGCCATGTAGGTAGATTGAGAAGGAGGTAGTGAAATAGGGGTACGTACCTGGAATGAATAATAGATGAAACAAGAGGTTACGATGATAGTACGTATATGGAGGTGGAAGGGTCATGGTGACCCTAGTGGCAATGGGGCTAATGATTGGGGAATAGAAAGGACCACATTTTGAAAGGGGTGGGGGTCACCGACACGGGAGGTGGTTGTGTAGCCATAGGTATATGCGAGACAATAGGGGTGGATGAGGTTGTGTTTTGAGTGGTTGTCAAAGGTATGGTGGATGTGGTGGGTGCAACGGATGTAGTAGACATGCAGTCATAGCGGGTATAGGACCTAGCTGTGAAACAACTAGGGGTAAGATAGATGCGGGCATCACGAAGCAAGATGGGGCTGATGCGGGTGTGGGAGTGAGAGTTAGGGGATAGATACGGGCATGTCATATATAAACTGACCCGAGGCATCTCGAGTGGATGAGTGGGAAAGGTAAAACTGTAAGGCAACAGGGTTTTGGTCAAGGAGTCATGCAAACTCCTCATCTCCAGTGGCAATAGTGATAGGTTGGATAGGATCCATGATAGGTGATAAAATGGAAGGTGGCGAAGGGCTAGGTGGGAATGGTTAACAACTAACATGGAATATCATTATCTCATTTTAGTGATTCTAGCTAAAATTAAGATAACCTAGAAATTTTTAAAATAAAAAATCTCCTAAAAATGCCCTTTTGAAGAGATTCTTAGGTTTTGAGTTTTAACAACATGAAAACATGTTTTTTATGTGCTACATGTCTATTGAATCCCAAAACATGAAACCCAAACTAGCCAAGATTTCGGGTTATTGGGACTCATGAGCATCATAACATAACTTGTAAAAAGCGTGTTACATGTTGATTGACTCCTGAAACCCAAAACCTGATATGTCCCTTTGTGTTAGGTTTTCGGAACCTTGGAACACCTAAGCATCTCATGTTTCATGTCATCTGTTTCTCGAAACCCGAAACCTAAATTGATAGCTAAATCCTTTGTATCGAGTTTTGGGCACTCCAAGCATGATGACATGGCATTAACTCTGAGTTATCATGTAGTTGGAACACGTGTCATGTGAAGTGTAATAAATGTAGGGTTTTTATAAATATATGGATTTACACGTCATTTTTATCTTTTTTACTTTTGGTTGCGTGGATTTTCTCATGCATGCTCTCTCAACCTTCGAACCTGATTTGATTTCGTGCTCGATTGTGTGATTCATTTTGATTATTTTTCAAATTTGCTGAAGGTATTTTCTTTGCCCTCCGCTTGTGAGTTTTGTTGGAAATTTTTTTGTGATGTTCTTTACATCTCTTCTCCTTCCTTTCTTGCTTTTTCTTCTAGGGTTAGGGTTTTAGTTTTCCTCTTCCTTTTTGGGTTGTATTCCAATAGAAATTATTAATTAAGAGTTCACCCTTAGGGTGTTTTCTGTTTATGCCTTGGAATATACCTTTGTGTTTTAAACAAAAGGAGAAGAATACAAAGTCTTAACTGTTGAAATGGTGGAAGGATTGCATGTTTTGACATCTCAAAACCCAAATCCCTTATTTCAGGTTTTATAGGGTGTTTTACAATCTCCAAGTTCCACATTGTTTCGAGACTTTCTAAGTGCGGACATCTAACATCCTTCGACATCCGATTTCCACTCTTTTGAGATTTTCCAATTGCTAGAAATCCAACATCATCCGACATCCGATTTCTAGTGTGTCGGGTCTTGCGAGGTGCTCAACATCTTTCGATTCTCGTAGTGTGTAAGGTTTTGCAGCATCTTGGACATATACTAAGTTCTAACACTCTCTCTCCAATGTGTCAGGTTTTGTAAAGTGTCTAACAAGACCTAAGTTCTGACACTCTTTCTACAGTGTGTCGGGTTTCATCAGGTGCTTTACAAGTCCTAAAATCTGGATAGTGTGGCGGGTCTATGGGGTTGCTCAACAAGCTTCCAAGTCTGATTTCTCAGATAGGAGTTGTCTAGGTGTTCTTTCTTTAGGATTTCTCATGTCGGATCCTAGATCATCTAAAGACAAGTCAGACAGGTCAGGGAAGATGAAATATAAGTATCGGAAGATGGAATCCCCCTCCTATATAGATTGCAATTACGAAATCCAAGATATAGAACTCGGTAACATTGACATGGAGGATTTCTAGAATAGAACCAAGGATTCTTCTCAAAGTCCCTGGATGAAAGCAATAACCATCAAAGTGGCCTCCCTCTTGCATCAGATTCCCAATGTCTACTCAATGCCTTGAGTTCATTTTTTCTTGTGCTTCCCATTATGACTCGGACTCTCACTTAGTGAAAAATCAAGCAGGAGAAGTCATAGTGAAGTTGGACGGGGGTTATTTTGATGACCTCTTAAGATTACCCAACTTTCAAGAATATGTTGATGTAGATCTCAAGTCAGCACAGAAATCTTGGGACAAAGATCAAGAAGACTGCATCAGGCATGTGAATAGAAAGTTCTTGATCAAGGCCAAACTAGCTATCTCAAGGTTTCCCAAGTTTATCCTCAGGAGTGATTTCATCCTTGAAATCAGTGACATCATCACCTTGTTGAGTCGAGTATTTGGACTCCCTAAGTTAAGGGACTTCCAAGGATGGATGTATCAATTCATGGTGATTATGAAGAAGAACAAACAAGGGATCGATTGGAGTAGTCTCATAAGTGATGAGATTGATTCCCAGATGAAGATAGTCTTGACTACGGGAAAATTCTATATGTCATCGTATGTCACCTATGTAGCAGCTGACATGAGAAATTATCCAGGATTGGATGCAAAAGGAGATAGGGCTACTAAACACATATATTGGTACCTCCTCACCGACATTGACAGGTTTTGAAGATTACTTCGAAGAGTGAACGATGCTTTCTTTTATGAAAATATCTATAGGATAAACCCTGATCCAAGGAAAAGAAGAGTCTCTGATGAAGCATGGGCCGAAGTATAAAAATGGGGTTGTATCTTCTTACAGTTCAAGAAGTTCACATACCTTCGGGTGGTCATGTATCTAAGTGATCCTTTCAGATTTCCTAGATTCCCAGGTGATAAGCTGATCCTAATGGAATTGGTAAGATAGTTGTTGGATTTCCACAAATTCCAACAAAGCAAACACAAGGCTTTTGTATCCTTCCCCATTTCCATTGGAAGATACACGTGCTCGATGGTGGTCAAAGCTAAGAATGTAGTGCACGAGCTTCAGGACAAATTGAAGAAGCACATGAAGCACAAAGATGGATTTGATTTTTGAGGAGTCCTTAAGTCATACGGGACTTTATATCTACATGTTCCCAACATAGAAGATATTTGGGTTGATCTTCGGGATGAAGTTTCCATCCAAAGAAAATATAATAGCAGGTTGAAAATTGAAGAAATCTAGATGCTAGATTTATCTAACATCCCAAAAGGCACTAAAGACAATTAGAGTTTCCTTGATGCCTCGTATGACGGGTTAAATGAAAATCAATATGTATTCTCGGCCATTAATTGGTCCATTCTTTGAAAGCTTCTATCACGGGAAGAGATACTCAAATTCTCACCACATGTACTAAGGTGTGGCTCATTTCTTGGGAATGAGTTATAAAGAAGGGAATTTTGCAAAGTTAGATGCTTTGGAAGAGGGACCTCAAAGGAAAAAGGAAAAGGATAATAACCCTTCCAAAAGGCCAAGTGAAGGTTAAGTTTGTAAGAAAGGGAGAAGATCAAGTAACTACACCAAAGGCCACCCTCCCACAAATAGTTGAGGTTCTTGATTGATCTCCACAATCATAACAAGGGAATCTTCCTTTAGGAGAAGAGATTATTCAACCTTCCATTCCTCCTTTGGTAGATAGTTCATCAAAGGTAAGTCTTCCTCCCACTTCTCAAGCTCTAATTCTGGAATCCTTACCTCCTCCCATTCAACCTTCCGTGCCTCATATTTCTTCACCAAGTTCCTCAGCCATGGCTAGTATCTTCTCTGGCCTCTCACCTCTTCCTACTGGACCCCAATTAATTGTGGACATGCCTCCTCCTACATGCCTTTATTCCCGAAATCCATTACCACAGGCACTACACTTATGGTGGTTACCACTCCACAAGCTAATCCTCCTCCACCTGAAGATGTGACCATAACACCTGCAATGGAAGCAACTTCTTCCAATACACCTCAATGGTTGGTAGATCAGACTCTGAGGAAGAGGAAGGTAGTTGTCCCATTACCAGCCTTTGATTTCAGTTCCCTCAAGGTCACTCCCACTAAGTCAGCTAAGAAACCCAAAACAGTCTCAAGGATTTCAGTGGATGCCTCAGGGCATAAATTTGCAGAGATTGCTACTCCCACAGCTGATAAAACTAAGGATGACATAATGGTCACAGATTATCAAATCACAAGGGTGGATCTAGGGAAAGTAACAACAGAGGGAGCATAGCAGGATGCATAAGATGCCATGAATGTGTTGTGCCAGAAGTTGAGGGAAACTAAGGCAAACAGAGATGAGTTAAAAGAGAAAGTACAACAGCTAACAAAAGTGCTACTCAAGCTCTCAAATCCTCCTGAGTCAACACCATCATCCTCTACTCCTATCGGGTTTGATTTCTCATCGGTACCCATGATCGAGAAGATTAATGAAAAGGGGAGAACGGTTGATGAATGGACCCAAAGGCTACTCCTGCAAGGAAAAGAAGTCATCGAAGACACTGTGGAAGTCTACCAATCCTTAGAGGATATAAAGAAGGATGGAGAGAAAATGGATGATGAGTTTTTCAGCAGAAATCGGAACCTAGAGTTGACTTTCGAAGCTCTCCAAATGCTGAAATAGGTTCCATCCTGCATCTTGGTCAAAGAAGGCATCATTCCACATGGGGATAAACATTTTTAGCTAACCAAAGCCATCAGATTTAGAATAAAGATTCTCAATGAAGCTTGTAGCAAATTGAGAGAATCAAGAGATCAATTGGTCGATGGCAAGAATGAATTAGAAGAAGAACTAGTCAAAATTTGTGCTAAAATGTTGAGTGAAAGCAAGGAGTATCCTTCCTATTTATGATATTTACAAACAGATCCAAGAATGCATTCAGCATGAACCAACTTATGGATTTGGCATGGAAATCATTAAAAGTTTGTGAAAATTGAGCATTCTTTGGAGACCCTAGGGAACTCAACAAGATATTGAAAAAGCTTCCTGGAAATGCTAGTGATACTCGAAACATGTGAAGTTCTAAGCGATCATTCCACCATGCACGATGAGAATGAGATGCGGGTATAATCCAAAGATTCCAAGAATTTTGGGACAAGTAGTCTTTGGAGGAAGATAAAGATGATGATACGAGAATAAGCACAATGCGACATGTCATTTCAATCTTGAAATTGAAATGTCTTTTTCATTTTTGTTTCACCACATGGGAAGCAAACTTTGACTTGATCTCTTGCGTGAGAGTCAAGTAAAATAGGACTCTCTTTTAAAAGACTATTTTCTAGGATTTATCCTATTTTGTCTCAACTCCTTTTATTATAAATAAGGGATGCTTATGCATTCCAAAGGGTTGAGATTTTTGGAATATTGAGAACTATTGTGAAGAAGAAAAACTTTGTGTTTTTTTCAATCATTTAAGGAATAGAAATCAATGCTATTTTTACAAACTTTGTGTTATGAGATTCATCTCTCTTAAGATATTGTTCGTATGTTCATATGTTCATGTTCATCTTAAGCTATTCTTTGTTTAGCGTTCTCAATCATTTTAATTGTTTCAAACATTACATTACATTTGTTATCTAGAACTCGTATGATTATTTCGTGATTTGTGTTTGCTTGAAATAAAATACGTTCCCATCATTTCCTTCCCATTGTGTATTATTTTCTGATGTATTCCATTTTAGAAAACAACATCTTTACCTAGTGTGGATCTGAATTTTGGGATTCTATCCCAACCCCAATGGTTAGATTAATGTGAATACTGTACATATTATTTCTGTTGTGTTTTAGATTAGTAATAAACAGGCAGCCTCACCTGTTTTTGAGGAGGGATTTAATCCCATACACTATGGTTGAACCTCATATTTTGGTGTGACAAAATATCCAGCCAACATTTTTGGTGACTCTACTAGGGAAATACGGATTGAGAAGACTAAACTTATCCTTTTGGTGTCTGGCGACTCCATATTTGCCTTATTTTCAAGAAGATCCATTTTCCAGTTCAAACTAGCCAGGAAGATCTTCACTCGGTTAAGCCAAGCCAAGGGTGAAACTGATCCATTTTTAATCTACTTTAATAGCATAATTTTAGACTTTCACCCAATAGTTTCTACGTAACTTTTTGGGCAAGAAGTTATTTTCCCATCCGAAGGAATCAAATTCCTTAAGAACCAAAAGTTTCTGCAACTTGTTAGGCATTATTCTTGTCAGATATTCAAATTCCTATACGCACTTCATTTAGGAGAATGGTAGCACAACATGTGCTTTGGGGCATAGCTATTGGTCCTCTTTCCCTTATTCCATCATTGCATGACCTACCTCATGGATCACGGAAGAATATTCCTAAGTTCAACAAAGTGATAGAAAATAACATTCTGACGAACACATTGCCTCATTCTTTGTTGCATATGGTGTTCTTGGGGTTTCTCATGAAGATGTCTCTGTCGACTCTTCGTTGAAACATTACATGGCATGGTAGAGGAATGGTTTTACCATCTCCCAAATGCATGTATTACCAACTGGGCTACCATGAGATCTATATTTAAAGCAAGGTTTAAACCAGCTGAAGATTCTCACACCTTACTAGCAAAACTTACACACATGAAGAAGGAGCCTTATGACCCCATGCGGGACTTCATAGCCAAATTCAACAAGATGATCCGTAAGATTATAGATCTTGTTGTTCCTAATCTTGAAAATTAGAAGTGTTTCTTCATCAATGCTCAACCTCCGGATGTGAGCTTCTTGTTAAGAAGATCTGTTATCCTCGATTTGGCCACTACTCAAGCTACGGCCACCGAAATAGAAGATGATCTTATTCTGGCTGGAAAGATCAGAAAATAATCATCCAAACCTAAAAATTAGAGTTCTTCTCAGAGTACTACTGATCCAATGATTTAGAAGATGGCTAATAACTTGATCACTTTGAAAAATCAAATGTCTCAACAGGTGAGCAATGTTCCATATCGGGATATTCCTAGATGGAATTTCAATAATACTAATGGCGCTCCCACAAGAGATAGACCACAGTTGACTGCTACTCAACCAAGACTGGCTATTGAAGCTCCTCTTGTTAATGCTACAATGGAGATAGTCAAAGAAGATGAAGAACCAGAAGAACAAGATTCTCATGAAGCTTTTGAAGCTTCGGGATATGTTGATGAGTCATATGATGATTCAGCTGGTGACTCCAGCATTGGGTATTTGGAATACGAGGAAGATGGATGTGAACATGATGGTCAGTCATTTGCGTATTTACTCGATCCCAATCTTAGAATCCTAGAAAACTCGGTTGAAGGCTCTAAGGAGAAGAATAAAGAAGCTCCCATGGTCATGGCCAAGAGAGGCTCTCCTATCTCAGCACAAACTGAAAAGGAGACAACTAAAAAGGTAACAACTTCTTCTTATTCTCCTTCTCCTGCTCCCAAGACCAGTACCTCAGCTCAAACCAATATAACCAGAACTGAACCTACCATCATTCCTTCATATACTACTTTTGACATTATTGACCATGCAAAAGAACTAAGATCCAAATGTCAGAAGTAGAATATCTTCAGTCAAATCCTGAGCAATTTGAAAAGCTTTCCAAATTCATTAGAAGTAAGGCTGTTGTTCCTTCATCTTCAAAAGGCATTTTGTCAAGTCCTACTCAACCTTCGCCTTTGACCAATATGACCTTTGTTTCTTCTTCAGGAAAGATCAAACCATTTTATTTGTCTTTACTCATAAACGGGTTCAAACTCAGCAATTGCATAATTGACTTAGGAGCTTCTGATAATGTGATGCCTCGCAAAAGTAGCTCATGCCCTTGGACTTACTTTTACTAAATCATACGAGACGGTGTTACTCCATGGAAACCAAGCAAGTTCCTTTGATTGGTCAAATCAAAGATGCATAATTTGCATTTGTCACCTTCCCGGAAAAGAGAGTAAAAATGACCATTCTGGTTGTTGATATCCCAGTTGCTTACGGTATTCTCTTAGGGAAGAGGTTTTTGTAAAGATGTCGGAGGGGAGATCAATATGGACTAGACCAAGGCTAAAATTATAGTTAATGGAGTTCCTCGTATTCTCCATCCTGAGCCTCAAGCGAAGTATTTAGTCACTAAATCTGATGACCCCAAGGCTCAAATTCTTTTTGAAGATGCTGGCTTAGGGAATTATTTCATGACATCAGAGATACCAACTGTGAATGTTAAGGAAGAGGATCCTAATGGTATTTGGACCCTTGAGTTCGATGGGAGCTGTTCAACTATTGGATCAGGTGCTGGCATAGTTCTTATATCTCTAGATTTTGAGATCTTTCCCTTTGCTTTCAAGTTGTAGTTTGATAATACTAATAACACAACTAAATATGAGGCTTTGTTATTAGGATTAGAAATGGCAAGACAAGAGGGAATCTAAAACCTTAAAGTTTAGGGAGACATGGAGCTCATTGTAAATCAAGTAAAAGGGGTTTATCAAGTCAAAAATGATCACCTAAAGCATTACAGAAACAAAGTATGGGACAACATAGAATGCTTTGATGCTTTTTCTATCAAGGTAGTTTTGAGGGATTATAATGACAAAGTTGATTCATTAGCCGTGTCTACATCTCTTCTCCTTCCTCATCCACAGTTCAAACAAGACATGTACACCATTGATATTGTGTACCATCCCAGTGTTCTAGATAATTCAACACATTGGCAAGTATTCAATGATGATCAACAGGTACTGTCTTTCCTTGAAAAAAGCCGACAATTTTAGTGAACTATATTTCGAAGGATCAAAATCAGCTTTCCACGAATCTGTTTCAATTTCATATCAAGAGATTGATGGTGAGTTCATTTAGCTTAAAGGAAACAAGATTCCCAAGGGATTGGTTTCTCTGGAAGGTTTGTTTGACAAGCATGATCGGTTTATTCAGGATAAAAGGCAAGTTGAAGGTGCTTCCTTGTCAGAAGTAGATCAAGTTAACCTGGGTTCCACTGATCAACCGTAAATGGTAAACATCGGTAAATGTTATTCACCAGAGGAAAAGAAATATTCTCTTCACTCTTGAAGAGATACATGGACATCCTAGCGTGGTCATACGCAGATCTAAAGTCTTTCAAGCCCAAGGATGTGTAACATAGCATTCCCTTGAAGCCTGAAGTTAAACCCCACAAGAAAAAGTAGAGACATTACAACCCCAAGATCTCAAGGACTATTCTTGCAGAAATTTAGAAAATGTTAGATGCAAGGATTATCTTTCCGATCCATCATTCCACCTGGGTTGCGAACATTGTCCCTGTGAGAAAGAAGAACGGTGAAATCCAGATTTGTGTTGACTTCTAGAATCTCAACCAGTCTTCATTAAAGGAAAATTATTCATTGCCCATCATGGACCAGGTATTACAGATGGTCACTGGGGTAGAAATGTTATCCATGCTTGATGATTTTTAGGATATAATCAGGTTGAGGTAGTTGTTGAAGATCAACATAAAACAACATTGACCACTCCATGGGGAACCTTTGCTTACACAAGGATGCCTTTTGGTTTGATCAATGCCGGGCCACATTTCAGACAACTATGGACTTAGCTTTAGGGATTTAATGGGCAAGGTCATAGTTGTGTATTTGGATGACTTGACGGTCTTCTCTAAAAAATGAAGTGATCATTATGATCACTTGGAACATGTACTCTTAAGATGCAGATGTCATGGGATTTCATTAAATCCTAAAAATTCCATGTTTGGAGTGACAGAAGGAAAGTTGTTGGGACATATTGTGACTAGAGAAGGAACCAAGATCGACCCAAAGATGGTGAATTCCATTCAAAGCCTTACCCTACCCACAAGCAAAACTGGGTGCACTCCTTTTCGAGAAGGTTAATTTCCTAAGAAGATTTGTACCTAATTTTATAGATAAAACAAAGGATATCCTTGGGATCATGAAAGGAAAAACTCCATTTCGATGGAGCACTGAAGGGAAGCTTACTTTCAAAGAAGTCAAAAAGGTAATTGCACATGCCCCTATTCTAGTATGTCCAAACTTCAAGAAATATTTCATCATGTATAGCTATGCTTCCGCTCATACAGTATCAACCATCTTGATGCAGGAAAATGAAGAAGGAATTGAAGCTCCCATCACTTTCATGAGTTTCCCATTGAAATAACACAAATTGAAAATGTCACAAATTGAAAAGCATGCTTATGCGGTGGTGAGAGCAGTGAAACATTTTAGGTATTACATGTTGAGTTCTCATACCCTTGTTCTCATTCCCGACGATCTGTGCTTAAATCCATTTTGACTCAACAAGAGCTGGGTAGTCAATGGGGTACTAGATAGATAAAGTCTAAGAGTATGACTTAGACATTAGACCTACTAAGTTGGTATGAGGAAGGGGCCATGTGCATTGATTACGTAGAAAATAATGCTAAGAAAGAACGTGAAAAAACTGAAGATACCTCTTTGGAATTGCCCATGGTGCTTTTTGTGAGCACAACCAACGAATGGTACATAGATATTGCTTTCTTTCTGACTTATGGTGAATTCCCCCACATTTAAGCCAAAAGGAGAAGAGGAAAGTTAAGTTAAGATCCGCAAGATACATTCTGTGGGATAATGGAATGTACAAGAAAGGTATTGATGGTGTATTCCTGCACTATGTTGATAAGTCACATCAGGTGAGGTTGCTAGAGTCATTCCATAATCTAGCATGCGAGGACATTTCTCTTCCTCCATGATAGCTTATAAGATCCTACGGGCTAGGTACTATTGGCCTACTCTCTTTTGAGACTCAGCAGAATGGGTGTCCAAATGTGAAGCTTGTCAACATTTTGTTGGTCACCCTAAGTTAGCAGCTCTTCCCTTGAAGCCTGTGGTCATTGAAGAACCTTTTCGCCAGTGGGGAATTGATTTCATTAGAGTATTGAATCCTACCTCTAGTGTGGGACACAACTACGTGCTCACCGCCATAGACTATTTCACCAAGTGGGTGGAAGTTGCACCCATCAAGCAGGTAACCTCTGAAGCTGTCTGCAACTTCCTCAAAGAAAATATAATTGTCAGATTTGGTGTGCCTCACAAGATTGTTGCCGAAAATGCCTCCAATTTTTCATCCCACAAGTTGATAGAATTTTGTTACGTATTTGGGATCATGTTGGCTCATTCATTTGATTACTACCCTCAAGGAAATGGCCAAGCTAAATCAAGCAACAAAACCTGGTGACCATAATCAAAAAGTTGGTTGATGAGAATCGGAGGACATGGCACAAAGCATTGTGGGCTTATCGGATTACCCCTAAAGGTGTGTATGGGATGTCTTCATTCCAAGTGATGTATGGGATTAATGCTTTGAGATACCTATCTCCGTGGAATTACTAACCTTACAGTTGGCTAAAGCAATTAAGGATGAAACTTTTCAAAGTTCTATCGAGAAAAGGATAATGTACCTAGCCAGGCTAGAAGAAGAATGGAGAAAGGTGGTGGATCACATCACAGACCATCTAGATCAAATTCAAAAGAATATTTGACAAGAAATCAAAGCAACATGATTTCCAAGTTGGAGATCTAGTACTTCTCTGGGATAAGAGAAGAGAGTAGAAAGGGATGCATGGAAAGTTTGATTCTTTATGGAAAGGACCTTTCAAAATACATCAGCTGAATGGTGAAAATAGCTTCTATCTATCATACCTTGATGGAGAGTTTCTCCCTCTACCTTTCAGTGGTCAACATCTAAAGTTGTTCCATCAGTAATGTAAGATGCTCTCTTGCATTGTACATAATTTGCTTTCTATCATGTGTTTGCTTTTTGTTTTCTTTCTTTCTTTCTTTGTTTTTGGTTTTCTTCTTTCTTCAGACTCTATAGCCCAATGGATAAAACTAGATATTTTGAGTTCTCTTCCTTTGATGTCACCAAGAAAGTCCCCAACTGGAGCTAGCTGTTATCTCATTTTAGTGATTCCAGCTAAAATTAAGATAACCTAGAAATTTTTAAAAATAAAAAATCTCCTAAAAAATGCCCTTTTGATGAGATTCTTGGGTTTTTGGGTTTTAACAACATGAAAACATGTTTTTTATGTGTTACATGTCGATTGACTCCCAAAACTCGAAACCCGAAACTAGCCAATATTTCAAGTTTTCGGACTCATGAGCATCGGAACATGACTTGCAAAAAGCATGTTACATGTTGATTGACTCCCGAAACCCAAAACCCGATATGTCCCTTTTGATAATAATGGTATAGCTCTGATACCAAATGATAATAATGGTATAGCTTAGATACCAAATGATAGAATAGAATAAGATTGCAATGACCAAAGAGGGATGGAAGCCTCACAAATATTATTGATCATGAAATCAGATTACATTACAATGCAAGAGCTGTAATATTTATAGATATTAGACAGCCTCATATGGATAGACATGACACCCTAGCAGACACCAACTACGAGATGATAAGACCCATCTCACATGCACATGTAATTACTACTAATACCAATATTGAATGTTATCCAACATAACAATATTGAATGCAAGTCACTAGACTAGAGTGCACATGTTGCACATTATTAAATAAAAGACAATGCAATAAAATGCAATAAATATGCCTATGCTAAATTATGCTAACATTCCCCCCCTTAATTTTGCATAGTTTCCAATGAAGTGGAGAGGAACTCTCTAAAAAGTGTGAATTTGTCACGTGCAAGTGACTTAGTGAAAACATCTCGCCTTCTGTATTCATTTGTAGGATGTAAACGGAGTCAGTATGTTGTGCTTCAAGACATGCTCGCGTATGAAATGAACTTGTACTTCAATATGCTTGGTTCTCTCATGAAATACTGGATTGCAAACAAGCTTCTGAACTCCTTCATTATCAACATATACTGGAGTAGATTTCTATTGTGGTAGACCAATTCCTTCCAGTATTCGGCGTAGCCATATTGCTTCACAAACAACTTCACTGCAGCTCGATACTCTATTTCACAGAAGAGCGAGAAACAAATTTTTGTTTCTTGCTTCCCCATGATATCGGTCCAGATCCCATAAAGAAGACGAAGCCTGATGTTGACTTCCTATCATCCATGTTTCCTGCATGATCTGAATCTGAATATCCTATCAAGAAGAAGTTTTCGTTCTTCTTGTACTCTAGACCAAGGTCAACTGTACCCTTTAGATATCTTAGTATTCTCTTTGCTGCTTTCCAATGACATATTTTTGGTTCTTGCATGAAGCGTGATAAATAGCTGATTGCAAATCTGATATCTGGTCTAGTATATGTCAGGTAAATGAGACTCCCGATCAACTGCCGATAGAGAGTTGCATTCACCGGTGGTGATGGATCGAATGAGATAACTAAAGTCTCACTTCCATAGGTGTAGCAATAGGAGTGCAATCCATCATCCTGAATTTCTCGAGCGTTGTCTTGGTGTATTTCAACTGCGACACAAAGATATGATTCTCTTTTTGCCATACTTCCAACCCAAGACAATAGTGCATGAGCCCGAGATCTGTCATGTCGAACGATCGATTAAAATCCTTCTTTGTTGCATCGATCATCTTCACAGAACTTCCTGTAATGACTAGATCATTGACATAAACAACCACAATGACAATCTCCCCCCCTTGCTTTTTGAGGTAGAGATTGGGGTCATAAGGATTCCTTTCGAATCCATGACTTATGAGATGCTCATCAATTTTGATGTACCATGCCCGGGTGCCTGTTTTAGGCCATATAGAGATTTTATGAGTCTGCATACCATCATCTCTTTTCCTGGTATTACATAACCCTCTGGCTGAGTCATATAGACTTCTTCTTGCAAATCTCCATTAAGAAAGGCACTTTTCACATCCATTTGGTGGACTTTCCAACCAAATTGTGCAACTAGAGCAAAGATCATCCTGATTGTCTTGATCTTGGTTGTGGGAGCAAATGTCTCCTCATAATCAATGCCTTCTTGTTGTGCATACCCCTTTGCTACAAGCCTTGCTTTATACTTGTCAATAGTCCCATCTGATTTGTACTTAGTCTTGAATATCCATCTGCATCCAATGGGTTTCTTCCCTGGTGGAAGGTCGACAAGTTGCCATGTGTTGTTCTTCATCACTGACTGATACTCTGAATCCATGGCATCTTTCCAAGCTTTTGATTGTAGGGCTTCCTGAACT
Source organism: Taxus wallichiana var. yunnanensis (assembly GCA_018340775.1). Lineage (NCBI taxonomy): Eukaryota > Viridiplantae > Streptophyta > Pinopsida > Cupressales > Taxaceae > Taxus > Taxus wallichiana. Next base: position 679,205,426 of record CM031235.1, read on the forward strand.
GTAGATGGCTCAACTATTTCAACAACTCTGCTCATTAGGGCATAATTGACCTCTTCACGAGCTTGACTACGAGTTCTAGGTCCAGGATTGGATGATGTGCTAGGTGCTTCATCCAAATTTGCATCTCTTATTAATTGAGTATACCATTTAGGTAACTTCTTAGCTATTCCATTGGCTTGTGGTGGATCCAATTTTTCACCATCATCCAATTCATCACTATCATCTTTAGTGGGAACATCAAATTTTGTCTTCACAAGAGGTGTATTCTGCATGTTTGTTGAGTCGTTGAGTGGAGCATCTACTTGTTTCTTCTCAAAGAACTCAACATCCCTACTTGTGTATACTTTCTTTGCTTTCGAGATCCCATAATCTGTACCCAAGTGCTTCTTCACTGTATCCAATGAATATCAGTTTCTCAGCTTTCATATCCAACTTGTTCCTATTCTTCTTGGGTATGTGCATGCTAGCTTTACACCCAAATACTCTTAGGTGTGCAATTGATGGTTTCCAATTTGACCATGCTTCTTGAGGTGTCACTCCTTCAAGAGCTACTTTGTGGGCACTCTGTTCAACAAATAGACTACAGTTCTTGCAGCTTTTACCCAAAATGTCTTTGTTAAACCTGAGTCGTCAATCATACATCACACCATTTCCATGATAGTACGATTCCTTCTCTCAACTATACCATTCTACTGTGGTGTGTGAGTAGGAGGCATTTGTCGATGAATCCCATGAGCTTCCAGGTAAGTCTTGAACTCATTGCTTGTGAATTCCCCCCTCGATCTAAGCGGAGAGTTTTGATCTTGCGACCAACTTCATTCTCAACAAGTGCTTTGAACTTCTGAAATGTCTCAAAGGCTTGACTCTTGTTTCTTAGACAATATATCCACATCTTTCTTGAGTAGTCATCAACAGAGCATGAAGTATTGACATCCGAATGACTTGGTCGCATGGGCCCGCAAAGATCGGTGTGCACCAAATCAAGCTTTCCCTTAGCTCTATATGTGTTCTTCTGGAAGGGTACTCTGTGTTGCTTTCCAACTAGGCAATTGTGACACTTGTCAGTGTTGTGCTTGAGTGTAGGAAATCCTTTCACCATGTTTCCCTTTTGAAGTGTTTGAGATAGCCAAAACGATGTGACCATATCTGCGATGCCATAGTTCTGCAGATTGTGTGTCTTTGGCCACTAGAGCTTGATCATCCTTGTGGACAAAATCAAGTTGGAACATGTGTCCCACATTGGAGGCTCTTGCTACAATCTTGGAACCTCTTGACTTATCTCTTATCAAACACACTTTTTCTCCATTATTACTGTCAAAATCCAACTTCAAGTTGTGATCAAGGAGTTGACTAACTAATAGAAAATTCTTGGTCAACCTAGGTACATACAATACATTTGTGATTTTGCAGTCATGCTTTCCAAGAGGTAGTGAAATGTTTCCAATCCCCTTGACACTGTATGATGAGTCATCACCTAATGACACATGGTTCTTGTTAGGTGAGTCACGTAGTGTGTAGAACCAATCCTTGCGTCCAGTCATGTGTCGAGTTACACCCGAGTCAACATACCAGATATCTTGTGTGGACTTGGTTTCTTCATCAAATTGAGCAGAATACATGTGGTGTCCTTCATCTGAATCATCCTCATGTTCAGCAATGTACCCTTGTTGTTTGGGTTTTCTTTGCCAATTACCATTTTTCTGCCCTTGATTGTTGTTGTTGTTGGACTTCCCTTTATTTGAATTATTGTTACCCTGATGGTTATTGGGTTTTGAATTGCTTGATGAACCCTTTTTGTAGGAATTGTACCAACAATCTTTGATGTCATGTCCCCCTCTATTACAAATGGGACACTTCTTGGTGTTGTCTCGTTGACTTTGGTTTTGTTGGGACTTCTTGTTATTGGACTGAAATCTCCCCTTTCCTTTATGATTGGAAGATAGTGCTTGCTCATCTTCATGATCTTTGTTGTTCATTGCCTCTTCTTGTTGGAGTAGATTGACCAACTTCTCAAAGGTGACTGTGTGTTCACTCATATTGATAGTTGTCACAAAGATTCTATAGGAAGGAGGAAGTGCTCGCAACACAATTGGTACGAGGTCTTCATCACTTATCTCTTTTCCCAATGCCAATAGAGATGCCCTCAAAGTAGCAACTCGTCTCAAAAAAACTTCAACCTTCTCATTGTGCTTGAACTTGAGAGTATGCAGTTGTGATAGTAGGTTGAGGATGGCATTCTTGTTCTTTGCCTCATAGACTGTGCTCAACTTATCCCATGCATCCTTAGCCGATGTGGCATCTCTAATGTGGGGTTGCACATCGTCTATTACACTAAACAAGATGATCAACTTGGCCTTTTGATTGGCCCTGTCAAATTGAACTTGTTGTCTTCCATCATCAAGTGATCTTGTTGTTTTCCATCTACAACTGTCCATAGGTCTTCAAACTCAAGTAACATCTTGATCTTCGGTTTCCATGCAGCATAGTTGTCTCCTCTAAGCAATTGTGAATCTGGAAAGAAGAACTTTGGTGCTTGTGCACCCATTTCTGCAATCTAAATTTCTGAAACTCTGAATTTCTGACAAAGGTAAGGCTCTTATCACTCTAGGTTTATGGTCTCCCTCTCAATATACCGTCAGGCCGATATACCAAACCTTTCTATATATGCTCCCTTCCGATATACCCGTCGGTACGTGGAAGAAGATCACCCTTTCAATATACCCATTAGTATGGAAAGAGGTGTTAACGCACGTGAAAGAATTTAGTATGTGGTACTTAGACAATATGGAGAGGGGTTTGTGCAAGCACAAACGGATGGGAGGGCTCAAATGTGTGTGTATTGTGTCCTTATTACTCCCCATCGATTTTATAGGGTCGATGCCCGAGGCACATTTTAGGCAGCTGTGTTAGGCGTTAAGTGCAGTAGTAGTCGTGATGGCATCACCCGTAAGCGCTTCCCAGAGGCACCGTATATACCGAACGCTGCTATGAGATCAAAGATCTCGTGTGATAGAACCAAACATAAAATAAAAAATGTGCACTTTTTTTTCACTTTATGCACCAAGATTAGTACAACATCCTCTCAAAGTACATCAAAATGAAGTTTTTGTGTCCCCCCTCTTTACAAAAAAGGGTCTAGAATCACAAAATACACAATTTAGGCCAAAAATATTTTTTACCCCCCCAATAGGTGTTTTTCCGCTAAATTTAGTGGTGGCTCTAAATGTGTTTGGTGAGCTTCTAAATTTGGAAATCTCCCAAAATTTATTAATTTCTCCAAATTTTCCAAAAAAATAATTTAAGAAAAAATATGGAGAGAGTGGGAATTGAACCGCTGACCTGTTTGTTCCCAAGATCCAAACAAACAATCTGAATATTGTTTTCACCTTTTCTCACAAACCGTGATCTAAGTTTTTCTAAAATTTTGACAGCAGCATCATACAATATTTTTCTTAAAACCCACAAAATTTTAGAAGAATCGGAATCTTATTTTTTGAGATCTTACCAATTTACCAGCTAGATCTGATTTTTTTAGAAAAAAATGATCCGACTTGTACAGACTTTTCGTCACATGTAGAGGCCGAATCTGAAGATGATGTAAACTGAAAAGTTGTGCATCCTTCTTATCTTTCTAGAAAAAAAAATGGCACATCAATCCGACATTGTATGAAAAAATTTACGTCCTTTTTTCTAAGAGCTATCTGCTGGAATTTTGTTGACGGGACTGCTTCAACCTTTGCTCCCGAATTCTTCACACCTCCACTTTCAGATCTGATTTTTTTTTTAGATCTGATCATTTTTTTTTTTTTTTGATCTGCAATTTTTTTCAAGATCTCTCTCCCTTTTTTTTTTTTTTAAGATCTCTTTTTTTTTTCACAAATCTTTTTTTTTTTTTAGATCTGTAATTTTTTCCAAGATCTTTCTCTTTTTTTAAAGATCTCCAAATCTGAAATATTCCGCCAATATGTTAGATCAATTGGCTATGCCAATGACTAATAAAAAAATTTACCTTCCAAATAAGTGGATAGGTCAAATTTTAGTTGATGGATGCTTGGGAGGAATGGAGGCTGCAGGATGCTTCAATGGCTCTCCTTTGATGCAGATCTTCTTCTCCAATGGATCCTCTCCAATAGTGCTCCTCTTCAACCTTGCTTGGATAGAACCTGCTCTGATACCAAATGATAATAATGGTATAGCTCTGATACCAAATGATAATAATGGTATAGCTTAGATACCAAATGATAGAATAGAATAAGATTACGAATGACCAAAAAGGGACAAAGCCTCACAAATATTATTGATCATGAAATCAATTACATTACAATGCAAGAGCCGTAATATTTATAGATATTAGACAAACCTCATATGGATAGACATGACACCCTAGCAGAGACACCAACTATGAGATGATAAGACCCATCTCACATGCACATGAAATTACTTACTAATACCAATATTGAATGTTATCCAACATAACAATATTGAATGCAAGTCACTAGACTAGAGTGCACATGTTGCACATTATTAAATAAAAGACAATGCAATAAAATGCAATAAATATGCCTATGCTAAATTATGCTAACACCTTTGTGTCAGGTTTTGAAACCTTAGAACACCTAAGGATCTCATGTTTCATGTCATATGTTTCTCGAAACGCGAAACTTGAATTGATAGCTAAATCCTTTGTATCGGGTTTTCGGGCACTCCAAGCATGATGACATGGCATTAACTTTGAGTTGTCGTGGTTGGCACACGTGTCATGTGAAGTGTAATAAATGTAGGGGTTTTTATAAATAGTTGGATTTACACGTCATTTTTATCTTTTGTACTTTTGGTTGCATGGATTTTCTCATGCATGCTCTCTCAACCTTCGAACCCGATTTGATTTCGTGCTCAATTGCGTGATTCATTTTTGATTATTTTTCAAATTTGTTGAAGGTATTTTCTCTGCCCTCTGCTTGTGAGTTTTGTTGAAAATGTTTTTGTGATGTTCTTTACATCTCTTCTCCTTCCTTTCCTATTTTTCTTCTAGGTTTAGGGTTTTAGTTTTCCTCTTCTTTTTTGGGTTGTATTCCAATAGAAATTATTATTTAAGAGTTCACCCTTAGGGTGTTTTCTATTATATGTCTTGGAATATACCTTTTTATGTTTTAAACAAAAGGATAAGAATATAAAGTCCTAACCGTTGAAATGGCGTAAAGGATTGCATGTTTTGACATCTCAAAAACCCAAATCCCTTATTTTGGGTTTTGCAGGGTGTTTTACAATCTCCAAGTTCTGCATTGTTTCAAGAATTTCTAACTATCGTCCTTCGACATCCGATTTCCAAGTTTTAAGATTTTCCAAGTGCCATACATCAAACATTATCCAACATCTGATTTCTAGTGTTCCGGGTCTTGCGAGGTGCTCAACATCTTCTTATTTTCGCAATGTTTCAGTTTTGTAGCATGTTGGACATATACTAAGTTTTGACACTCTCTCCATTGTGTCGGTTTCTGAAGTGTCCGAATAAGACCTAAGTTTTGACACTCTTTCTCCAAAGGTGTGTCGGGTTTCATCAGGTGCTTTACCATTCCTAAAATCTGGATAGTGTGTCGGTTTGTGGGGTTGCTCAGCAATCTTCCAAGTCCATTGCTTGGATAGGAGTTGTCTAGGTGTTCTTTCTTCAGGATTTCTCATGTCGGATCCTGGATCATCTAAAGACAAGTCGAAAAGTCGGGAAGATGAAATACAAGTATCAGAAGATGGAATCCCCCTCCTATATAGATTGCAATTACAACATCCGAGATACGGAACTCGGTAACATTGACATGGAGGATTTTTGGAACAGAACCAAGGATTCTTCTCAGAGTCCCTAGATGAAGGCAATAACCAATAGTGGCCTCCCTCTTGCAGCAGGATTCCCAATGTCTGCTCAATGCCCTGAGTTCATTTTGGCTTGTGCTTCCCATTATGACTTAGACTCTCGCTCAATGAAAAATCAAGCAGGAGAAGTCATAGTGAAGTTGGACGGGGTTATTTTGATGAACTCTTAAGATTACCAAACTTTCACGAATATGTTGACGTAGATCTCAAGTCATCACAGAAATCCTAGGACAAATATCAAGAAGATACATCGAGGCATGTGAATAGAAAGTTCTTGATCAAGGCCAAGCCATCTGTCTCACCATTTCCCAAGTTTGTCCCCAGCAGTGATTTCATCCTTGTAATCAGCGACATCATCACCTTGTTGAGTCAAGTATTTGAAATCTTGAGTCAAGGGACTTCCAAGGATGGATGTATCAATTCATGGTGATTATGAAGAAGAACAAACAAGGGATCGATTGGAGTAGTCTCATAAGTGATGAGATTGATTCCTAGATGAAGACAGTCTTGACTACGGGAAAATTCTATATGTCATCGTATGTCACCTATGCAGCAGCTTGGCATGAGAAATTATCTAGGATTGGATGCAAAAGAGATAGGGATACAAAACACATATATCGGTACCTCCTTAATGAGATAATGATAGTTTATGAAGATAAGTTCAGAAGAGTGAACGATGCTTTCTTTTATGAAAATATCTGCAAGATGAACCCTGATCTAAGGAAAAGAAGAGTCTTTGATGAAGCATGGGCTAAAGTATCAAAATGGGGTTGTATCTTCTTATAGTTCAAGAAGTTCACATACCTTCGGGTGGTCATGTATCCAGGTGATCCTTTCAAATTGCCCATATTCCCAGGTGATAAGCTGATCCTAATGGAATTAGTAAGACAGTTGTTGGATTTCCACAAATTCCAACAAAGCGAACATAAGGTTGTCGTATCCTTCCCCATTTCTATTAGAAGATACACGTGCTCAATGGTGGTCAAAGCTAAGAATGTAGTGCATGAGCTTCAGGACAAATTGAAGAAGCACATGAAGCACAGAGATGGATTTGATTTTCAGGAGTCCTTAAGTCATACGGGACTTCATATCTACATTTTCCCAACATAGAAGATCTTTGGGTTGATCTTCGGGATGAAGTTTTCATCCGAAGAAAATATAATAGCAGGTTGAAAATTGAAGAAATATAGATGTTGGATTTATCTGACATCCCAAAAGGCACTAAAGACAATGAGAGTGTCCTTGATGCCTTGTATGATGGGTTAAATGAAGATCAATATGTATTCCCGGCCATTGATTGGTCCATTGCTGAGAAATCTTCTATCACGGAAAGAGCTACTCAAATTCTCGCCCGTACTAAGGCGAGGCTCATTTCTTGGGGAATGAGTTATAAAGAAGGGACTTTTGCAAAGTTAGACACTTTGGTAGAGGGACCCTCAAAAGGAAAAAAGGAAAAGGATAAGAACCCTTCCAAAAGGCCAATGAAGGTTAAGTTTGTAAGAAAGGGAGAAGATCAAGTAACTACACCAGTGGCCACTCTCCCACAAACAATTGAGGTTCTTGATTCACCTCCATAACCAAAACAAGGGAATCTTCCTTCAGGAGAAGAGATTATTCAGCCTTCCATTCCTCCTTTGGTAGATAGTTCATCAGAGGTAAGTCTTCCTCCCACTTCTCAAGCTCTAATTCTGGAATCCTTGCCTCCTCCCATTCAACCTTCCGTGCCTCATATTTCTTCACCAAGTTCCTCAGCCATGGCTAGTATCTTCTCTAGCCTCTCACCTCTTCCCACTGGACCCTAGTTAACTGTGGACATGCCTCCTCCTACTACGCCTTTATTCCCTGAATCCACTACCATGGGCACTACACTTACGGTGGTTACCACTCCACAAGCTAATCCTCCTCCACCTGAAGATGTGACCATAACACCTGTAATGGAAGCAAATTCTTCCAATATACCTCAATGGTTAGTAGATCAAACTTCGAGGAAGAGGAATGTAGTTGTCCCATTACCAGCCTTTGATTTCAGCTTACCTCAAGGCCAATCCCACTAAGCCGGCTAAGAAACCCAAAATAGCCTCAAGGATTTCAGTGGATGCCTCACGGCATAAATTTGCAGAGATTGCTACTCCCGCAGCTGATAAAACTAAGGATGACATAATGGTCACAGATTATCAAATCACAAGGGTGGATCTTTGGAAAGTAACAAAAAGGGAGCACGAAGGATGCACAAGATGCCATGTATGTGTTGTGCTAGAAAAGCTAGGGAAACTAAGGAAAAAAGGGATGAGTTAAAAGAGAAATTATAGCAGAATGAATGAAGTGCTACTCAAGCTCTCAAAGCCTCCCGAGTCAACACCATAATCTTGAGTCAACACCATCATCCTCTACTTTTATCGAGTTTGATTTCTCATCGGTACCCATAATTGAGAAGATTAATGAAAAGGGGAGAATGGTTGATGAATGGACCCAAAGGCTGCTCTGCGCAAGGAAAAGAAGTCATCGAAGATAATGTGGAAGTATACCAATCCTTAGAGGATATAAAGAAGGATGGAGAGAAAATGGATGATGATTTTTCAGCAGAAATCAGGAACCTAGAGTTGACTTTCGAAGCTCTCTAAATATTGAAACAGGTTCCATCCCACATCTTGGTCAAAGAAGGCATCATTCCACATGGGGATAAACACTTTCAGCTAACCAAAGCCATCAGATTCAGAATAAATATTCTCAATGAAGCTTGCAGAAAATTGAGAGAATCAAGAGATCAATTGGTCGATGGCAAAGGACTTATAAGAAGAGCTAGTCAAAATCTATGCTAAAGTGTTGAGTGAAAGCTCGAGTATCCTACCTATTGATGATCTTTACAAATAGATTCAAGAATCCCTTCAACATGAACCAACTTATGGATTCGGCATGTAAATCATTGACAAGTTTGTGAAAATTGAGCATTCTTTGGAGACCCTGAGGAAACTCAACAAGAGATTGAAAAATCTTCCTCGCAACACTAGTGATACTCAGGAAACATGTGAAGTTCTGATTGATCATTCCACCGCACTTTGATGAGAATGAGATGTAGGGTATAATATGAAGATTCTAAGAATTTTGGATAAGCGAGCTTTGTTGGAGGAAGATAAAGATGATGATACATAATAAGCACAATGCGACATGTCATTTCAATCTTGAAATCGACATGTCTTTTTCATTTTGTTTCGTCACATAGGAAGCAAACTTTGACTTGATCTCCTCCATGAGAGTCAAGAAAATAGAACTCTCTTTTAAAATACTATTTTCTAGGATTTATCCTATTATGTCTCAACTCCTTTTATTATAATTGAGGGATGCTTATGCATTCCAAAGGGTTGAGATTTTTGAATATTGAGAACTATTGTGAAGAAGAAAAACTTTGTGTTTTCTTTTAATCATTTAAGGAATAGAAATCGATGTTATTTTTGTAAACTTTGTGTTGTGAGATTCATCTCTCTTAAGATATTGTTCTTATGTTCAGATCTTAAGCTATTCTTTGTTTAGCGTTCTCAATCATTTTAATTGTTTCAAACATTACATTACATTTTCTATCTAGAAATCGTATGATTATTTCGTGATCTATTTTTCTCGAAATAAAATACATTCCCATCATTTCCTTTCCATGGTGTATTCTTTTTTCCTTTCTATCCATTCCATTTCAGAAAATAGCAACATCTTTACCTAGTGTGGATCTAAATTTTGGGATTCTATCCCAACCCTAGTGGTTAGATTAGTGTGAATATTGTACCATATTATTTCTACCTGTGTGTTTTAGATTAGTAATAAATGATAGCCTCACCTATTTTTGAGGAGGGATTTAATCCCATGCATTGTGGTTGAACCTCATATTTTGATGTGACAAAATATCCAACCAACAAATATGAGTGTGCTTTCTTGTCTTTGGATTAACACCATGTGAACAAGTACTGATCAGGTTGGGCTGCTTCTCTGTAAATGACACAGAAAAATAGTAAGAACAGGTGAAACAGGTGGTAAAAAGTGGATTAGGTACCAAATTTTAGTTGGAAAGTAACACAAAGCTAATCGATGTCGGTCAAGTTAAACCAATTCGTTAGGGGTAACCACTCGACTTACGGTCACTTATGGGAAATGGATAGTTGGTCAAAAACAAGGTATAAGGCCAAATTTGATAGGTATGCCAAATACTAATGAGATTTACTAGGTCAATGGGAATGATGATAGTGACAAAGACTCTGAATAGTCAAATAAGGTGAATAGGTGTCCTTTTTGGTGGGTTAACTAAAATTACAGGTGAACCAATTAGTTGGGTATAACTAACGGCAGTCGAGAGGGTAATCGATGACATACTCTTGACCGACACCGGTCACTGTGAAATTGAAATAGTGATGAAAGAAAAGTGGTTGTGAATTAAAATCTGATGTGGAATCAAACCCAGAATTCTAAGAATGATGAGAATGTGGTCTAGGCACACTCAGAAGAAGCCGGAATACACCAACTATGATGAGGAGCATGCAAGGAGAAACAAGAAGAATGAAGAACGTGACCTCTCACCTCAAAACAGCAAGCCAAGCAGAAACACTAAGAAAATGTGATCCTAAGAGTGCCTTTTCTATTATGTTTGTTTAGCTTATGCTATTTAAGGACTAACTCATGAACTATAGAATAGAATTTTTTGTGAGGATGGCTTCCTACAAAGAAGGAGATCTAAAAATGAGGTTTGGTATGTTATGGTGGGGCGGGATTCGCTCACGAAGTATGACTCGACAGAGCAACGAGTGGGAGTACCCGCCATCCTCATATCGGTGCGATCATTGAGAGGCATTCCCAGGAAAGATGTTGTTTAAGAATATGTATTTTTTTGAATTTGTGCAATTTGGCAAGACTCGGAGAGAGAGAGAGAGAGATGTGCTTTCTACGATTCGTTTGTCAACCATCGATTGCAAATGACTTCCAACATATAGGTTGCCCTCAATTAATGTGAGCTAATGCGATAAATCATAATGAAATGTAATGATTTTTAAGCCCAAATCGAAATATGAAGTTTGATGACACAAATAGATATAGAGGAAGAGGGATGCTCTTTCACTAAAATGTAGAAAACAAGAAGAAATGGTTCCTTTTAAGTACACCAAAAGAAAGGTTTCTTTTAGAGAAAATAGAAATAAAAAGAACGTTACCAAGGAAGAAAATTAATGTGTATACTTTTTAGAGGGAACCAAACACACAAATTTTCCTAGGAATGAATAAAATGCAAGGAACCCTTTTGAATGGGTCCCATAAGATTCTAAAATGTTTCACCTGATTCTTAGACATTTTCTTTGAAAATGATGAAACATATAGGGTAACAGGCATAGGAGGAATACATGTTGAAATGATGGTTGATAGGTTGTTGTACGCGTGTTGACTCCTTGATCCACAGCTAATCGTGAGAGATTCCTTTTGGTTGGGAGGAACTACCTGAAATGGAACACAAGACCACCAAATAAAAGTTAAACAATATGTGTAGTGAACTGCCTAGTGTGTGCTAGATCCAAGAAGTGTGATACTTCCTACAATTCTTAGTATCCCTATACAAATTTTCCCACGGGTGTTAGTCCACCTTTCCATAATAGCCTCATGTTTAAAACAATTTAATGCTAGTAATGAAGTAAATCCTATTGTAATTAAAATGATTTAGGTATCTCATTTAAAACACAATAAGAAAGATCTAATCTAACAAGCTAGGTTAAAATAAGATCCAAAGTTCAAGTAATTGGTTCTGGGTCTCTGCAAGTCTGACAGAGGTCTTAGGCAGGTCACAGGTGATTAAGGGTGATGCGGGGATAGGTGGGTAGGTCACTATTCAGGTTGTATTGGAAAATACAGAGACTAATGCTGGTTAAGGGTGACCGACGCCGAGTTGGGGAGAACCGGTGCCGATTATTGTGAAAAACTAGGAATGCCACAGAATGAGCTTTGGATCTCCCTTATGATTGCACAAAGGACTAGGTTGGTTGAAATGAGGTATTAAGTTGTTTGGATGGGATTTGGCAAGGTTTTAATGGGGATATGGAGGGGTGAGTATTAAAGGAGGTCAATGGGTGGCTAGGAGAACAAAGGATGAAGATACAATAATTAAATGAATGAACCAGAGGAGTAAACTATTCTACTTACTTGAAATCTGGTTTTGGGTGCCTGTGAGTGATGAATGAAGGTGTTGGTAAGAGGTTGAATGCTATTGAGGATCACCAAATGTTGGAAAGCTCCAACATGGGCTGTATAATTCAGATTAAGAGCAAAAATAGGACACCAAATAACACAATATTTCAGAATAATGATCTCAATATGCAATTAGAATAGCTTCACCACTTCGAGGGGGCAACCTCCAAACCATATAATAAGACTCAAATGCTCAAATGATCATGAAATAATACCTATAATCCCCTATATATACTATTCATATGCTATGGCCATCACCAAGGCCAACCTATTAAGCATGAGAAAGTATAAATGATATAATAAAATGATATGGTAAGCCACAAGTCGGCTACTCATATCCTAATACAAGCAATAGGTTAAGGGCGTAGCATGCCCTTCCCCTTAAAACCAAAATTGTCCTCAACATTGAATAATCCTGGATGTTGTTGTAGAAAACCTTCATCCTCCCAGGTGGCATCTTCTATGCTCAGATTCTTCCACTTGATCAGATATTCCTTAATGTCTCTAGTTCTCAACCTCTTAGTACGTGTTTGCATAATCTTCTCTAGCTCCAAAATGATTCTTCCTTCCTCATCAAGTTCTAGTAACTCTGTCTGGGCTTCAAATTTCTGTCCAATAACCTTCTTCAGGCATGAAACATGGAATATTGGGTGTATGTGTGAAGATGGAGGCAACTCTAGTTTATAAGCAACACTACCAATTTTCTGTAGAACCTGATAAGGGCCATAATATTTAGGAGCAAGTTTGTTTTCCTTTTTTGTTGCTTTAGAGACATTTTTTTGTAAGGATGGAGATGTACAAAAACTTAGTCACCAATTTCAAAATGTCTTTCACTACGGTGTTGATCTGCTTGTTGTTTCATCCTGTTTTGTGCTAATGTTAAATTCTCCTTCAAACTAGCCAAAACCTATTGTTGATGTTGAATGTGTTCCTCAACATCTCTGACCTTAGTTTGCACCCTCAAGGAGGAAGTGATAGAAGGTGGATGGTAACCATATAATGCTAAAAATGGGGTCATTTGAGAAGAGGTATGAAAAGATGTGTTATACCACCATTCTACCAGTGGTAGCCATTTAATCCACCTTTCTTGCTTATCTGATACAAAACAACGTAAATACCCCTCTAAGCATTTGTTGACCACTTCTATTTTCCCATCAGTTTGAGGATGATAAGATGAACTATGAGCTAGCTGAGTACCCAAACATGAAAATAATTCCATCCAAAAATTACTTGTGAAAATAGGATCATGATCACTTACAATTATCTTTAGGGTTCCATGTAGCCTTTGAACTATCTCCAAAAAAATAGTTGTGACTGTACTAGCTGCAAATGGATGTGATAGGGAACAAAAATGGGCATATTTTGTGAGCCTATCCACAATCACATAAATAACAATCTTACCCTCCGACCAAGGAAATCCGGTGATGAAATCCATGGAGACCTCCCATCTCTCGGCTAGGAATTAGTAAGGGTTGTAACAGACCTGGTGTCTTAATTGTTTCCCCTTTGTTCTGTTGGCACACTAAACACTCTGATACAAATTTTTACATCCCCCTTGAGTCCTTCCCAAAATAATTATCTTTTTATTCTATGATATGTCTTCAAAAACCTAGAGTGTCCTCCAATAGGTGAGGCATGTAGCTCTGCAAGAATCTTATGCTTCAACTCAGAATCTTTACTCAAGTATAACCTATCCTTGTACCATAGGGCATTACCTTTCCACTCAAATTTTTAGATGTCATAGATCCTTTCTTGATATTCTATATTAGAGATTGTGTATCCTTATCTTGATTCCATTCCAATCTTGCTTCATCCACCCAATCGGCCGTCAACATGGACATTCCACATAGTAAGGCATCTACGGATGTATCCCTTCTGGACAACGCATCAACTACTACATTTTCTTTACCCTTTTTGTATATGATTTCAAAATCATAACCCAACATTTTTTTACCCACTTTTTTGTTCCTCGAGATGATAACCTTTGCTCCAAAAATTATTTGAGACTATCATGATCGTTTTTACCTTGAAGTGTCTACCCATGAGATAGGGCCTCCATTACTTGACCACATGAAGAATAGCCATCATTTCTTTCTCATAGATAGGTTTGAGAAGATATTTTCCTTTGAATTGGTGACTCTCAAATGCAATTGGTCTTCCTTCCTACATTAGAACTACTCCCAATCCTAATCCTGAAGTGTCACATTCAACAATGAAGGTTTTTGAGAAGTTGGGAGTAGCCAAAACTGGGGTGTTGCACATGGCTTCCTTCAGCTGCTCAAAGGATTTAGTGGCTACGTATGTCCAATGGAAGGCATCCTTATTTAGCAATGCAATGAGTGGGGTTGTTATTCTACCATATCCCCACACAAATCTTTTGTAGTACCCTGTTAGTCCTAGGAACCCACAAAGATTTTTTACATTTTTGGGCCTTAGCGATTCCACCATAGCTTTGATCTTCTGAGGATCAACTTTGACACCTTCATGGGATACAATATGACCCAAGTACTCTACCTCTTGTACACCAAAATAAAATTTGGATTTCTTTGCATACAGAGTATGTTTCTCCAAAACTTCCAACACATTATTTACATATTCTAAGTGTTCTTCCCATGTCTTACTATAAATCAATATGTCATTAAAGAAAACTAATACAAATTTCCTTAAAAACGGCCTAAAAATAGTGTTCATCAAGATTTGAAAGGTTGAGGGTGCATTTGTAAGACCAAAAGGCATTACCAAAAACTCATAATGGCCCTCATGAGTCCTGAAAGCCATTTTATGAACATCTTCCTCTTTTATCCTAATTTGATGGTACCCCGAACGAAGATCTAATTTTGTGAAATAAATAGCACCATGCAATTCATCAAGTAAATCATCAATTACTGGAATAGGAAACTTATCTTTAATGGTGTACTTGTTGAGTTCTTAGTAATCTGGACACATCCTCCATGTTTCATCCTTCTTACGTACCATGACCACTGGTGAAGAATATGCACTCTGGTTATGCTTGATGATACCTGCCTTCAACATTTCCTCCACCATTTTCTCGATCTCACTTTTCTGGGAATATGGGTATCTGTATGGTCTGATGTTAGGTGTTTGGCTCCCTAGAATCAACTGAATGGCATGATCATGATCCCTAACTAGTGGTAGTCCCTTTGGAATTACATCAAAAACAGATGAGTGAGCATCCACAATCTTCTGAAGATCGGGTGGCATTGAAGACTCTGTATTTTTTACTTCTATGGAAAATAGCTTTGCTATAAATCCATCCACTCCTTTTCTAAGAACCTTCTGCATCTGATGAGAGCTAATAATCTGTGGAGACTTAGCTACCATCCCATTTAATTGTATTTTCCTTCCATCTGAATGAAATCACATGAACAATTCTTGGAAATTCATCTCTATAGTACCTAAGGTTGTGAGCCATTGGACCCCAAAACAATATCTTCCCCTCCCATAGAAATAGCAAACATAGGTGATTCTAACATGTAGTCTCCCATGGAAAGCTTGATACTATCAAACTTTCCTATTCACTGACTATCCCACCATCCGCAATCATAACTTGCATTTCTAGAGATGGGTAAATAAAACAATTGAGGCGGGCAGCTAACTTACTATTTATGAAGTTATGAGTACTCCCCGAGTCAATCAACACCGTCACCTTCTATTTTTTGAGATAGCCAATAACCTTTAGTGTTTGAGGAGTACTAATACCTTGATGCATGGCAAGAAATTGTAGGTTGGCGATCCTCTACTTCATCTTCTACTGGTTCCTCAGCCTCTCCTATAATTTTAGCTTCCTCATCATCCTCATTACCTCCATCAATATAGAACAACTTCTTCTCATCACATTTATGTCCCGGTCCATATTTGCTATCACAGTTAAAACATAATCCTTTTGCTCTCTTTTCTTCCATTTGTTGAGGAGTCAGTCTAATTGGCCTAACAAATGAAGGGGAAGAGATACTACGACTCTGGTGTTAATGAAAGGTGCCCTCCTACTACAAAGAACTTTTTCCTCTACACAACATGCCATGATAATAGAATCAGAAAGCTTGATTGGATTAAACATACGTACCTCATGCTCGATGTGGTCCTTAAGACCCCCAAGAAATAGGTCATTCAGATTCTCTTCTGGAATATTCTCCACCCTTAAGGATAGGTTTTGGAATTGATGCACATAATCTTTGACTGATCCTATTTGCCATAACTTTGCTAATTGACTAAAGTAGTTCTCTGAAACACTGTAACTATAGTGCAATTGCAACTCCTTGGTAAAAACTGTCCAAGTGACACCTAGACCATTCTTCTACCTCTGAGCACATAACCATACCAAACAAATTGGTCGGGTTCAAGATATAGGGATGCCAATGTCACCTTTTTCCTAATGGTGTTTGATGTAACTCAAATAAGTTCTCCATTTGATTTATCCAATTCAAGGGATCCTTACCATCAAATTTGTGCATATCCACTTTCGGCATCATGTTCTGTGGTTGCGAATAAGTTTGATTCTAATGGGACTAGAAAAGTGATCCAATATGGTTAGTTTGTCCATGATTTTGAATTGAAGGTCCTCCTTGGTTGATATGGGCCAAATTTGGGCCATACTGGTTACCCTTTACATGTTGCATGATATCATCCAACCGATGATTGATTTGGGCTATGTCTCCTTTAGAGGCCATCTCAGATTGTACATTTCACAACTCATACTCAAGTTGGCTCACCTTATGATCAACTGAGGTAAACCATAGTGTTGAGGAATCTGTATTTACCCCTTCTGACTCCATCTCTTCAATCACTACCCCATCTTTATCTGGGGTTTTACCCGAGTAACCGGATTCTTTTTGCTCTTATGGAAGGCCCCGCCATGATGTCAAACCTTAGGGTTTAGGGTTTCAATACAATTTTGGCTGAATAGGAAAAAACACAGAGAAGATACTAATACTAGTTTTTTTAGATTTCGAAAATGTAAAGAACTTGAAAATTTTCCACAATTTTCACCCTAGGGAGTGATTTTATGAAAAACCATAAATTTGTAATAACTTTTGAAAAATAAATCAAAAAAGTATGAAATTTTTAGGGAACCTTACTTGAAATGTTTTGCAACTTTGGTAAAAATATCTCCCACCAATTCGCTCTGGTTCGTAATATGTGGTGGAAACAA
The DNA here is from genome assembly GCA_018340775.1 of Taxus wallichiana var. yunnanensis. Classification (NCBI taxonomy): domain Eukaryota; kingdom Viridiplantae; phylum Streptophyta; class Pinopsida; order Cupressales; family Taxaceae; genus Taxus; species Taxus wallichiana. The sequence continues at coordinate 679,222,665 of CM031235.1, forward strand.
AAAATTAGGGTTTTTGCCCTAATTTTGGCCCAGATCGCAGCTCTGATACCACTTGTAATGAAATTACTTGTATAATTCAGATTAAGAGAAACAATAGAACATAAAATAACACAATATTTCATAATAATGATCTCAATATGCAATTAGAATAGCTTCACCACTTCGAGGGGGCAACCTCCAAACCATATAATAAGACTCAAATGCTCAAATGATCATGAAATACTACCTATAATCCCCTATATATACTATTCATATGCTATGGCCATCACCAAGGCCAACCTATTAAGCATGAGAAAGTATAAATGATATAATAAAATTATATGGTAAGCCACAAGTCAGCTACTCATATCCTAATACAAGCAATAGGTTAAGGGCATAACAATGTTGGTAAGAGGTTGAATGTTGTTGAGGATCACCAAACGTTGGAAATCTCCTACATGGTCTACGCATCCACGCTTCCTTTTTTCCTGGTTGGATCAAATCTATGTTGGGTGGTTGTTGGATGAATGTTGGATGTCTGTGCAAGAGAAAATGCTTGATCTCCTTCCTTGCATGTGTGTTCTCATGGAAACTTGTTCTCAAAAGATGTGTTATCTCTCAGGAATCCACCAACCTTTTGCCAACCTCGAAAATAAGGTTGTTTTGGGGATTAAAAGGTGACCGGAAGTGGTTAAGGGTAATTGACATCGGTTAGGGTGAGATTTCCTAGGTTTACTAAACTAGGTAGATCCCCTTGATTTTTTAGGATCTCGTGTCGTTAACCCGCGGATTAGACTGGAAGCTTCTTGTAAGTATGCGGGAATGTGGTTAGAGGGAATGTAGGCATTGATTTTTAGGGTTTGGGTAAGACTTAGTTAGTTATGGCAACTTACTAAGAATAGGTCTTAGGGTGAGGTGGCTTGATGAGGTGTCTAGGTGAGGTGGATGTGTGGGAATTATCTAAATTAAGATATTTAAATAATAAATATGGTGAGGATAATGAATTAATTTAATTAAATTAATATTAGTGGGGTGAATGGGGCCATGGTTAAGTGAATGTGATGAAGGTGTTTATTTTTCGAGGGACCAAAGGGGAGTGTGACCTAATTTTATTGTCTACACCAAGATGTTATAGACATTGGAGTTTGATAGACAAGTATAACAGATAATTCTAAGGGTAGGAATGAGCACCAAGATCGGGATCATAATCAAATGTGCTATAATAGGAATGAGGGTTTTGAAGGAGGTCGTGGAAGGGGATGTGGATATCGTGGTGGATATGGAGGACGAGGCCGAGGTGGAGGAAGAGGAGAGTTCCCTCATGGAACATGTTATACGTGTGGATCTCCTAACCACTACAGGCACAAATTTCCTCAGAATATTGCATGTTCTTTCTATGGAAAGAGCCATAGCTATGAAGAGTTCTCGAGACTTATATGAGCATCCGAGTACGCAACATAAGCAGGAAAATAAAGGCATCAGTGAAAAGTTAATATCATAATTACATAAAGAAAATTCAAATCTTACTCTTTATTCTTGCTCAATACATATCCATTTAAATAGGAGATGTTGTTCCTATATTTAAGGAGATATAATCTCCATAAATATCTCCACACATAACTCCTAAAACAACTCCATGCTATTATACGTGAGATTTTGTTTTCTCACAAAACTAATATTGTTAATGATTTGTTTACTCAACAACTCATAACAATATTTACTCACTCCACTCATAATTACATTTACAATAATGTAATTAATTATTACAACACATATTATATTATCCTAGATAATATAATCACTTACATAATATTCTATGTTCACACTACAACATAGATATTCCTAACATTCGCCCCCTTAGTGTGAACATGGGGTAAGAGCTCCTGAAACATCAACCTTGTCGGAGTATTCATCAAGCTCACTCGATCTTGCTATCTGGATCTTGCTTCGCTAATGATCATCCTTGTCGTATGAACATCTTCATCGACCGATCACCTTCCACCGAAGTACCTTCCACCGAAGTATGGCGCTCGAGAGGACCGCATTTACGGCGGTCCGAGGACCGTGTAGATGATTTTCCCCTGTAAGCCGTTGTAGTCATGCGCTTTGCTTCTTCCACACCAAATAGACACTCAGAACTGTTGTTAGTCTATGTGAACACATTAAAATCAAAACATGAAACTAGTTTCACCCCTTGTGTATAAACACACCACATAACTGAAATAAAATATCACCACATGCACATGCGACCCCATCGTTGGTGAATGACGAGAGGACGCTGATTTTCCTCCTTCCTCCATTGCCTCCTTCCTCCAACGAGAAAAGAGTCTACCATAGAAATCCTCATCACTAGGACATGAAAGTTCTTCATCGAGTGAGTAGACTTCCCAATCAGTTTTACTACTTCAGCTAGAAGGGCTTTCTGATCTATCTTGTCATCAAGAAGATCCTGAGCTCTCTTTTTACAGTTCAGTATTACATGCCCAATCTCATTACAATAAAAACATTTTATTTTTCCATGTGAAGGAACCTTCTTTGGTTTATGTTTTTCCTTCTTAGATGAGGAGCTCGGTTTGTTTCCTACATATAGTACTTCTTCATGTTCTTCATGATTGCTTTGTTCTAACAATGTAGAAATCACTCCTTCTAGACTAATAGTAATTTTACTCAAAGTAAATACAATATTTGAGTAACTCTTAGGCATGCTATTAAGAAGAATAGCTTTAGATCATCATCTTTTACATGTTCTTTAATTCCAAATTGCTGATTTAGCAAAGAAACGAAACTTACTTATATGATCTGCCATTTTGAGTTCTCTTCCATTTTCAACCCGTACAAGTGTTGCTTCAATGTAGTCTTTGCCATTTCAGCTTCGTAACCAAACAATTTGTTAAGAGACTCCCAAATTTCTTTTGCGAGATTTTGTGAAATCCACATGATGTAGATAGGCTTTTGATAAGCCCGCACTAATGGTACCCAATGCTCTCTGATCTTTGCATTCCATTTTGCCAATTCATTTCCTCCAAAGTGGGTGGAGTTGAATTAGACTTCACCACATCCCATAGATCCTTTTCTATTAAATGTAATTGCATCCAGTAGTTGCCATGTATGGAAATTTTGTCCTTCAAACTTTTCAATCGTGATTTAGTTTCTCCATTATTTTGTACAATACTGATAAAAAATACAAAATTGAATCAAGTACTTTAAAATTTTATATTGAATACCTTTTAACCTCCAAGCAAGTCAAGAACTTGTATTAACAATTCAACATTATTGAAAATTGGAGAAAACTTTCAGTAGAAGAATTGATGTGCTTAATTTGATAGCTGCATAGTAAAATCCGTATTTCTTCCAAAATACGTTCTGGGTTCTTCTGAAATTTCTTCTGTAGTTTCTTGACCAGCACGTGATTCTGCACACAAAATTATAGAAAAACCCACATCTGGAAACGAAAACTATAATATATTCTTTGAGACGGATCTGATCATGAAAGCACTGAAATTTCTTGCATCAAACTCCGCTCATTACCAAATGAAAAGTTAATATCATAATTACATAAAGAAAATTCGAAATCTTACTCTTTATTCTTGCTCAATACATATCCATTTAAATAGGAGATGTTGTTCCTATATTTAAGGAGATATAATCTCCATAAATATCTCCACACATAACTCCTAAAACAACTCCATGCTATTATACGTGAGATTTTGTTTTCTCACAAAACTAATATTGTTAATGATTTGTTTACTCAACAACTCATAACAATATTTACTCACCCACTCATAATTACATTTACAATAATGTAATTAATTATTACAACACATATTATATTATCCTAGATAATATAATCACTTACATAATATTCTATGTTCACACTACAACATAGATATTCCTAACATCAGATGGTTAGAATCCAACACACGGTTGAAGACCAATGGATGCCCAAGATAATGGAAGACCCCGAGGCATTAACAAATGAAGATTACTACATGCGTTGAAGCAAAGACACGCAAGAGAGGCATTGCAATAGAATCCTATGATTTCCAAGGAGGAGGTTTTGCATGCGAGGTACCTAGATCTTTCCGATCGAAGGAAGTCTACCAGGATACCATGTAAGTGCTAAGGAATATTCAAGGTGAGATACAGTACCTAAAGGAGCGTTAAGAAAGAATCGGAGATAGTCCAAACTGATATAAATGATTTGCAGGGAAGTGTGCAAGATGTTGTGCTAGGAGAACATTATTCCACTATTAGGAAGTTGGTTGCAATGGAACACTCCACACGCAAGTTTGAGGCCGATGATAGATTCTCGCATGCAAATATTCCTCCCGATAAGCATTGACTATCACAAAGAAATTACTCTGAATGTTGTTGTGGATGGGTGGTTGTTGAGCAACATATTGATCGATACAGTGCAGAAGTAAATGTGTTGACATTAGATGCATTGGTGCAAATGGGGAGGCCTCCATCAGCATCCATCATCTAATGTGTTATTTATGGAAAAATGAACTAAGGCCACACCCATAGGAGTTTTGAAAGATGCATATATCACTATACAAGGGGCCAAGTTCACTGGGGATTTTGAGGTATTAGCACTTGCAGAAGAAGACAATTTTCTAGCCTTGCTTGGATGCCCTTGGTGTTATGCGAATAATGCTGACTTGAGATTCAATAAGGGGTATGTCAGCTTTGAAAACAAGGAGGAAAGGGTTGTGATACCTTTGACAGATGGAAAGTCTATGCCATATGTTGAGCCTCTAAGTGAGGAGGATTTAAACAGAGTTTATGTACGCGCTATACAGGACCCAGAGGTTAATGAGACATCAAAATAAGGTATCCTACAGTGGGAGGATTCTCATTCCATTAGTGATACTACGAGTATTGCTTGTGAAAATTGGTCTCATGGTACATATGAATTAGTTGGATGCGAGGTGAAAAGTGTGGTTACACAAAAGAATGGATTTCATTCAATTCGACGATGGGCAACATAGTACCTTGGTTTACAGGACAAAATATCTTCCTTCCTTTACAAGGCCATGGAAACAAAGTGGTCGATCAAGTTATAAGGAGAGATATGTTAGTATATACACTACATGGGACAACAGCGCGTTGGTGGGTAGTCCACAAAGATAATCTTATAAACTGGGAAGAGATTGGAATAGCCTTGATTACTTGGGTTTATAAGGAACAATGCATCGATGAAAATCTGCACTTATCATGGTGATCAACCTATTCAACATCACATTCGGTAGTGTGAGAGACTCGGACAATAGGTAAGGAAGCATTACCCCTTCACTCTGGGTGCATAGATTATATTACATGCTATAAGGATGCGCATGTGCTTGGTATGTATATGAAGAACTACATAGAGAAACCGGAACCTGTAAGATTTTACTACGGGTATGATCTAGACGTTTGACTACTTCTCAACTAAACCTCCTATAGCAGAGGCATTAAAATTTGTCAAACGCTTAACTATGGGAGATAGTGAAAAGTAGAAGAGCATATTCAAGAATTATTTGGTGAGGCAGAGTTCAGAGCATGTTTTGAAAAGGAAGAAGAAATAGACTCCAAACTACTTGAACAAAATTTCCTTGAGAAAGAGAAAGGAAAAATGGTCTACATCGTGGACGACGAGGAAGATGAGAACCTAGATATTGAACATTCACATGGGGTGCGTGAGGTCTTGGATAGTGCAGACATGGATGCGCGTGCCTATCATGAACCCATGAAGACAATGAAGGTTAATATAGGTTTGGAGGCTGAGCTTAAGGAGGCCATAATTGGAGATTACTGGTCGGACTCGAGGTAGCAACAATCGAGTTACTCAGGGGTTATCAGACTCATTCCCTCGAGGATATCATGAACTCAAAGGCGTACATGAATCACTTGGGAAATGAAGATCAAAATTAAGGATGATGCACGGCTAGTTAGAAAGAGACCTTACAAAATGAATCCTAATTTGTGCGAAAAGGTGAAAGAGGAAATTGATAAAATGTTGAAATTTGGAATTATCAAGCCCCTTGATGAGTCAGAATGGGTTAGCCCAATGGTGATTAGTATCAAGAAGGACAGATGGATTAGGATATGTGTGGACTATAGGGAGTTGAATGTTGCATGCGTCATAGATCCATTCCCTACGCCATTCACTAGAGGAAATACTAGAAGGAGTTATAGGGCGCGAAATATATTCTTTCACAGATGGATTTTTTGGGTATCATCAGGTTAGGATCACTTAGGAGGATCAAGAAAAGACAACATTTACTACTAAATGGGGCAGTTTTTCCTATACTTTGTGATGCCCTTTGGATTGAAAAATGTGCCTATTGTATTCTCACGCATAGTTGTTCAGGCATTCAAATATTTTATTCACAAATTCTTATAGGTCTACCTAGATGATTGGATAGTATATGGGCTTGTGAAAGATCATTATGACAATCTGTGATTAATGTTTGAATGATGCAGACAATTGAGTATCTCTTTGAACATCAAGAAGTGTATATTTGCTACACCATTTGGGATATTGTTAGGACATATAATTTGCAAGGAAGGTTTGCTAGTTGATCCAACCAAGGTTGTAGTCATTTTAGGCCTGGAAGTGCCTACCAGTCAAAGTGAGGTGCGTGGATTTTTAGGTCATACATGATATTATAGAAAATTCATCAAAGGGTATGCTAGAATTTTTGTACCCTTGGAAGAATTACTGAAGGGGAAAGGTACATTTTATTGGGGAGAACCACAGTAGTGCACGTTTGAGATATTAAAGAGAAACTTACTATCGTGCCCATTCTGCACTTTCCCTCATGGGATAATCCATTTAATGTACATGTGGATGCTTTTGGTATGGCCATTGGCGATGTGTTTGCTCAACCTAGTGAAGGTATTATGGATCATCCAATCTATTTTACTTGTAGGAAGTTGGCTCCTACTGAAAGGAATTATACAACTACAAAGTGCAAAGCTTTGTCAATGATCTACGCATTGTAAAAATTTTGATAGTACTTATTAGCAACACCATTTGTGTTTTATATAGATCATATGGCATTGAAGTACTTGGTAAACAAACTTGTATTACAGGCGCATATGTAGATGGGTGCTCCTATTTCAAGAGTTTGACTTCATAGTTGTGGTGAAGCTAGGGAAAAGCAATTCTAGACCAGACCATTTATCTAGAATCAATTCAAGAGAGGATACACAGACAATTAAAGAAACAGTGACAAATGCACAGTTATACTGGTTACAATGCACCCATGGAATTAGAAGACATTTTTGTCTTTCTACGAACATGTATGACACTAGAAGGAATGAAATCATTAGAAAAGAAGTAGCTTGTTATACGTATGGCACCATTTATGTTAATCAGTGGTGACCTTTACAAGCTAGGAAGAGATGAAGTATTACGTCATTGTGTGTTAGAGCATGAGTGCAAGGATATCATGGAAGAAGCTCATGGTGGTATTGCAGGAGGCCATTATGTAGGTGATGCGACTACCCAAAAGATCCTAATTGCTGGATTATGGTGGGAGACACTGTATAAAGACTGTAAAGATTATTGTAAGGCGTGTGATCATTGTCAGCGCCTAGGAAAAATAGGGCAAATAGATTAGATTCCTTTGAGACTAATTATTAATACATAACTATTTGAGAAATGGGCCATTGATTTTGTAGGACATATTTCTCTAGTCACGTGTAAGAATGGATCACACTATATCATTACTTGCACAAATTACTCACACGGTGGGTAGAAGCACCTACGAAAGACTCGTATGGCAGCTATAATAGCTAGGTTTCTATGGGAGAATTTTCTTACATGCTATGGGTGTCCTTTAAGCTTAACAAGTGATAGAGATAAACACTTTCCGAATGAGACCATCAAGATCCTATTAGACGAGTTTATGGTTTCACACCATAAAACTACACCTTACAATCCTCAGGAAAATGGAATCTGTTGAGGCTTTCAACAAAATTTTGGGCCAAACTTTGACAAAAATATGTGATGTTGACGAAAGGATTGGGATGAAAAAGTGTCATTTGTGAATTAGGCATATAGAACAACTTACAAGATATTGAAAAAGGCCACACCATTTTAGTTCGTGTTTTACGTGGAAGTTGTTCTTCCTATAGAATTTATGTTACCTTCTTTGCACTTTACACGCACCGGAGTTTTAGCCGATGAACAAGATTTAGAAGAACATATTGAAAAAATGACTCAATCGGATGAGTGACGAGCCATAGCACGATGGATTTAGAAGCAAGAAAAGGCCAGGCAAAAGGCATGGCATGACAAAAACATAAGGGGTAAGAAGTTTGAGATTGGACAAATGGTACTTCTTTATGACTCAAAGTTCTTGTGCCATCCAGCAAGCTCAAAGTACATTGGTTGGGGTCGTATGTTATCACTTCTATACTTGAATCATGTGCTTACGAGTTAGAAGCACTTGATGGAACACGGCTACCCAGTTACTTTAACGGATTAGGTTAAAGCCCTACTATAAATAAGTCTTCTTGTTTTTTTAATAAGGCAATATTTCCATTTAGTTTAGGTTTTCAATCCTATATTTCCTTAACGTATTTCCTTCATTATCACTATGCTTTGTCAATTTAGTTGTTTTTATAATAAGCACGCTTGCACTCTTAAGCTAATTACTATATGAAGAATGTTTATGCACAAAGGAATACACATACTTTTCGTGTGGGGTGGTTGTCGTTGTCCAAGAAGAAGATGGTGGGATTTGAAAGGTGAAAGGAATAAGCTGCTATAGGTGTGCTTTAAGTCAAAAGAAGATTGTTTCTCAAAAGTGACCAAGGATGGAGATGAATGAAAGAATAGTATAATGTGAGGTAAGTAGAGGCCATGATAGCTACCAGAGAAGGTACAATGATGTGGTACTCAGGTGAAAGAGCGTGAGCGCAATAAGAGAAGTCTCAGAACCAGAGGGTAGGAAGGCGCGCTAGAAGGTTATAGTTGGGTGTGAAGATGTACCACATGGAATGAATTGGTTTGGTCAATGAATGAAGGGATATTTGGTAGGTGAGGAGTAATAAATGCATCAAAATTTGAAAATTTTATATAAGGATGGGATGTGGATTCATTTTTAACATTGTGACTAACAGTATTTGAGAGAAGAGCCAAGTGCGAAGAGCCAAGTGATCGAGTTGAGGTGTGAAGGGTGTGAAACCAAGAGTGACAACCAGATCTGTGTGATAAGAAGCTTAAATCCCTGTGGTGAAGGGTTTGAGTGAAGCAGGGAGATAGAAAAGAGTTAGGTTATGAAGTTTCCACCTAGGGCATAATTGAATCGAGCTAGGGTTTGATTTATAGAGTTATAGGGTTGAAGAGGAGACAATTACAAGGTAGAAATGGCACCAAAGAAGGCATCTATAGTAGCGGTAAAAGGAAAGAAGAAGGTAGTCATTGAGGAAGAAGAGATGGCACCCGAAAGCCATTTTTCAAAATGTAATACCCAAGAAGATTCATCATCGGCCAAGAGTGGGATTCACCCATTAGAAAGAGAAAAGTGAGTGAATATAATCACAAGAATTTAGAGAACAAGAAGGAGCTCGATTCCTTGCTCATGGCTAGAACAAACAAGCGCACGGTAGATGACATGCTAGTATATGACGATGTGGGTGAAAATATTTTAAAGAGAATTGGGGTCTATCAGTTGTATGAGCTTCCATATTTTGGGAAGTATGAGCCCTTGTACAGTGGCTCATGAGTAGGGTACACAAAGACTTCTTCTACTTTGCAGGATGCAGAGTTAGAATTTCATCTACACTTGTCTCATCAGTGATATGTCTGAAGGCCATAGGGGAAGACATAAAAGGTGACCTTGTAGATAAAGCCACGATTTTAAAGACCAAACAAGAGTTGGGATACCTGAAGGGTCCATGCAAAATGGACATAGATAAATTGAATAATTTTCTGATTATACAAACTACAACACACCTTGTTACTAGGTTAAATGATCGGGAGCAAAGTGGTCCCGTGTAAACATTATGTGGTTACATGTGGCGCGCAAGATGTCGAAAGGGACAATCTACAACATTAAGGCTATATTGCAAAGAAAATAGTCAAAGAAGCACGCATAGGAGGGAAGATCAGCTTTGGGGCTGTTCTTCTATCATTGGTCTTCATGGAAATCAGTGAGTACCAGATGGACCAAAGGAGAAAATATGGGAATACCCCATGGAGAACAAGTCCCCAACTGAAAGATTCAGCAAATACCTATGCAAGGGGACCATGACAGACAAAGTAAAACAAAGGGCGGAGAAGTGGTATGACAGGCTCCGCACGACATTTGGGGAAGAGTGGTGCATCCCAAAGGACCTACCAACAGTGGTAGGGAAACAAGTTTAGTTTGTTGTATATCAACATTTCTACATTGTGTGCTTTCTAATGAAAGATGGAGTTTGGAGCCCTTGGTGCAAGTTACCTTACACATTCACTGCAAGGTATTTTCAAGAATCTGTTCATATATTTACAGACACGCGCCGACTGATCTTCAATGTAGATAAGGTAGACTACGACTACCATACATTGAGGAAGAAGTATGTATATCCTGGCAGAAGCACTTATACAGAGAGAATCATTTTAGAGGTTTTGAATATCAAACCAATAAGCTTGGTCAGTAAGGAGACTTGGGGCAACATTGGTGTATCTCTAGTTGAAGCCAAAAATGGAGAATAACAAATATGTGGAAGGTGAGTTTGCACTTCCAGCACCACCAAAGGGAAAGCATACAATGGAGAACATCCCAACGCTTAAGCCCATAGAGCCAATTGAAGTGCAGGATGAGGAGGAGGAGCATGAAGATAGTGGTGGTTTGGAGCATAGGGGTAGGAGACATCCTACAAGTCAAAGTGAAGTTGAGCATGTTATTACCCCACCTCAGCCACAAGAGGGGGATGAAGAGGACTTAAATGTGGTCTAAGGGGAGCATAGGTTTAAAAGAGTATTCAGGAGAACAAGGACCCAAGGTGCTACTCTAACCACTGTGCGCAAATCACCCTAAATCTCCCCACAAAAGGAAGTGACCGCGTAGAGAAGGAGGAAGCTGAAGTTGAATGAGGAGGCGAAGAGTTAGAGGAGAGCACACCTACATCTCCTACACTTCCAAAGCACACAGAAGAATAGGGTGAGGCATCAAAGGAGAAGGAAGAAGAAGAGTAAAATACCGAGGAAACAACTGTAGAGGATATTCAAGACATGGAGATGCAAGTCTCAAATTTGGAGGATAGAGTTCCTAAGCAAAAAGGTCTAAAAGGACAAGTGTTGACCACATTCCACTCGCCATGGGGTATGTAGAGAGGACATAGGAAAACTATACATGCCCACTTCCAGAGCACGATCGTGTAGAAATATTTATTTTGATAGGGAGTTGATGGATGAAGATATGGTGACCGTGCGCACTAGAAAGTAACTATCATGGTCGATGCATACCCACATGGATGAGCCTAACTTTGATGTGTGTGAAGAGTCATGTGTTTCAAGGTGATTGAAGAAGGCACCTCAGGCTAGACACATGATAGTAAATCCTACTGTCATGTCAGATGAGCAGGTCAACAATGCACTAGTGAAAGTTTCTGCAGAGGTGGCTAGAAGAAACATGGAAAAATCTGCCACAATCAAAGCGTTGCACAAAGAGTTGAAGACAAAGGATGTAGAGATAGCGTGCATAACATAGGAAAGGGACTTCACGCAGAAGAAGAATGAAGTGTTCATAAGCATCGCAGAGGAGATTAGGGACAATGTAATTAAAGCAAGGCCACACTTGGAACCCAAGGTACCACAGATATTTCCTTCAGCGATACACTATGTGGGAAATTTTGTGGACTTGGTGCTCGAAGATGAAACTCTGCGTATGCAAGTGCTAGAAATATCGAAAAAGAATTTGAATGGGGGAAAGCATCTGTGATGAGAAAAATTACATCTTATGAAGGGTTGTTGTAGGCATTACAAGAAGTATTAAAGAATTCAAATCAAAATTTAAATATATGCACATCTCTAGAGGCTCTCGTCAACATTAAGACCTTAGAAGAGAATAATGAGGTCTAGAAAGCCATGAAAGATGAGACATTGGGCCACGTAGAAAGGTTTTCAATGGTTAAACAAAAGCGTGAGGCCCTGGCAGTAGCATAAGAACCACACAAGACTTATCTGGAAGAGCTTGGAAAGCCAATTGCGTAGAAGATGGAACTTTTGGAAGGAAGAATGACATCCATGTCTAGTGTTGTGTTGTTTCAAAAATGAGAAAGGTGAAATTGTGAGGGATGAGTTGGAATCCATTGCTGTGGACATCCTAGAAAAGTAGAGCAGGCACTCACTGAATGGCAGGTTTTGGAGGCTGCAATAAAAGAGGAGTATCCAGAGCTGATACTACAAACTGATACAGAGGAGGTTGCTTAAATAACCTCATATAAATTATTTATTTATCCACATTCTTTCATTCTTATTCTTTCCTTCAAATTTTTGAGATACCCATTGTCGGACGACAATGAGATTAGTGTGGGGTAATGTTGATCAAAGAATACTTGTCTAAGATCACATGAGGATTCCGTGTAGGATAGAAGGCCTAAAACCAAGGGCACGGAAGGACAGGAAGGACCCACGCGTGGAAGGAAAGTTCAGATTTCAGGACTTAGCTGATTTTGAGCATGAGGATATATTTTTGGAAGATGGCGTGTGGAACACATCAACGATGCAGAGACACGCATGCCATGCATTGTCTATATTTGGAGAAGCGGTTCAAAGCATCTATGCATGGAGATAAGCTAAGAATAGAATTGACACTTCAGTTAACTGTAAGAGGACTATAGATAGTGCACTTGCATGTGTGGCTATGATTGTAAACGGCATGTGGCTATCAATAGCATGTGACCTATTTCTAGAATAGTTAAGTGGTGAAGGGAAAGTCCCCACCCTATATATATATATATATATATATATATATATATATATATATATATATATATGATGTTAGGTGCATAGTAGATATATGTGTATCACAGAGAGCAGTGTATGTATGATTCTGGATGTATGAATGTGTGTATCAGATCCATACGTGCATTGATATAGATTGAAAATATTGTAAGGAGCTTCTATATTTACTAATATATGGAAGATATTGGCTGAATCTAAGTGTCATTCTATGTAATTGAGTAGTGCATGTTAATGGTTAAATCATGATTACTATTTAAGCTTGTTCTTTCATAGATCTGTGGGTAGCATGCATTGTAGAATGATGGATTAGTTATGAATCTATATGTTTCTTCCTTCATCATGTTAACATCCTATTACAACAACCCTAAAGAGGGACCTAGTACCTTTGCGTGCTTCGGGTGAGCACTCAGTCTAGGTTGAGTGATGTGCCAGTGCGACTAGGGTGTTATCTTACAAATTCTAGGCTACATCAGAATAAAGATGAGATAGATGAATTTTTTTGGAATTTGAAGCGATAATGAAACAAAGAAATGCATTAAAGATAGAGATGAAATGAAATAGAAATTGAAGGTGTGAGATCGAGAAGGTGTAAAGAAAAAGAAGTTTAAAAGGTAATAAAAATGAAATGAAACAAAGGGAGATGTGAATGAAGCTTGAAATAGTGAAGTGTATGATAATTGATGTCAAAGTATACTCAGAAGAAAAGATAACCAAGATGACTATGACTATCGGATATCTATGAATAAGTTTGACAAGATTTGGGGACTATAATATACCCTAATGGACACATTTGTTGTAAGAGAACCTGAAATTTAAAGTAACGAATCACTCAACATAGGATAGTGAATAAGAAATCATATATGATGTTTGAAATAGATGATTTTTTGGTATCAAAAGTGAAGAAATACAAGTGACTAAGATATACAAAGAATAGTGGGCATAAATAAAGAAACATGACAAAATGGAAATGGGAAGAAGATGAAGATATTAGATCCGAATGATAGTGCATATGAATGATTAGGAAATTGATAACTAGACTACTTGTATGACAACTAAAGAAAGGAAATATAGTGAGAATAGAGCTTAGAATTGATCTCACAGAGCGAGTAGTTAAAACCATTTATCAATACATATTAAAGTGAGCATATGATCGTGTCCAAGGAAGTATATTTCATGCAAGTAAATTTGTTGAAATTGAGAGCACACTTGAAATTCTTAGTAAGTGAAAGAATTCAAAGGTTGAAAAGACAATAGAGATGAGTTCTTCCACATTAGATAGAAAATTTAGGGTCACCATCCGATGTTCATGGTGCATCAAACTAAAGAGTGATAATATTTTTATTGTTCAAGTTGAGTTGAAGCTCATTTGTACCAAGGAGTTATTACTTCCTCGGGTTCATTATAAGAAGCCTGCGGTAAATCGAGGTGGAAAATCCACAACGAATATACTTGAAACCACTTCCTCTGGAAAGGAAAATTTTTTGGGATTTCAGAGTCAAATTTTCTCCTATCATTTTATTAAGGGGGAGCACTCAACATTTTTTTGGTGTCGGGTGACAAAAAAAAACTTCATTTTTTTGGTTTTCTACAACCCCCTTGTCGCTCATCAACAACACTCATTTTTCTCCCATCTATAACCCTCCCTTGTCATGTGTCAACAACCCTCTTTTCATGCATCAACACCTTCTCTTACCGCACCTCAACAAAATTATATTGTCTCTCGTCTCTGAAATGAAAATATTCCTTATCATGCGTCAGTGACACTTTCTTGTTGCAAGTCTACAATAACCATTCTCGAGCATTTGACCCACATTTTTTCTTCTTGTAATTTACAATTAATTCGGATGGTACCTCAGTAAGTTACTAGTATACTACTAGGTGAATTACCTAGGTTTATATAGGAGTAGTTTTCAATGGTAGGTGAAGTTGACCCCTAAAAAAAATTATACTAGAAATTTTAGGTGAATAGTACACTGACCTACTCCAAAAAAATTCCTTTTCAAATTTTCCTAAAATGGAATATTCACCAAATTATGAATATTCACCACTAAAAAAATTCACACTTCCTCAGCAGTGGTAGTTTTAGAATTTTAGTGGTAGCTAACTAAATCATCGATGAAGTTGTTACTTCCTTTACCAAGTTGTAGCTTGAGTGGATACTGAGGTTGTAGCCTCAAGAGTTGATTTGTATCTCAACAAATCATTGTAACCTTTTTCCACATAGTGCACTGGTTCAGTGGTTTTTCTCCCAATTTAGGTTTCCCACTTAAAAATACTTGTCTCCTATATATGAGTTGATGGTTGCTCTCTTTTGAATTAATTTTCAGTTTAATTAATTGATTTATTTAGTTTGTAAAAGTTGAATTGAACATTGATTCACCCCCTTCTCAGTGTTCCAATTTCTAACAATTGGTATCAAAGCAGGCCTTGGTGAAGTGAGTCTAATAGCTCAAGGGAGATCCAGTGAATTCAACTATGGAAAGAAACCAAGAAAATGGATTCTCTACTTCCAAATCACCTCTGTTCAATGGGTCAAACTATGCTTTCTAGAGTGTCAGGATGAAAACTTACCTAATTTCACTTGGGTTTCATGTTTGGGATTTAATTTATAGTGGCTATACTATTCCAAAGAACACCTCCCACTAAAAAGTAGGGAAGACAACAACTAAAAACAATTCTAAGGCTATGAATTTAATTCTTGGTGGGTTAGTTTTTTTATTATTATTGGTAAATAGTTTTTGAAAGGGACTATACCCTTTTACAACAGTGCTCAAAAGCAAAATTTTACCCCAAAAATCCCAACAACGAAAAAAAAACTACCAAGAACCAACAAAAACAAAATAGCTGCTATAAAAATAGCAAAAAAACAACTTAACAGCAACACAACTGCCCAACAACTATGCAGTTGGCCATTTGCCCAGATGTAACAATAATAGCACCAAAAACAACAAGAATCAAACCTTGTCCAGAGTGGTGGGGGATTTAGATTTGACATTTCCCTTCTTTTTCCTATCCACCACTGTCCATTCTAGATTTCCTGCATCTAATGCAAACGAAGCATCTACAATGGATTTGATGGGGATGTGACCCATAGGAGCCGAAACTTCCTTAAACACTGAATCAACAATCTGCGGAGCATAGTCTGTAGGTAGTTTCTCTATGTTGGTCTGTGAATCAACCACGACGGGTGAGTCAACTTGCAAGGGGGCACTAGAATGCTCAGCCAGATCTGAGTCAATTGTGAGATGTTCAGGAAGATAATCCTTCCACCAGGTAGTATTGGTCTTTCATTTGGAATGTTCACAATCATTTGTAGCATGACCAGTTTGGAAGCAACGCCGACATCTGAAGGCAAGTCTCTCATAGTCAATCCTCTGTACCCAGAGCCTTTCTCCAATCTGAAGATTGATTTCTGCTGGTAAGAGTTTGGAGGTATCAATATCAACCAGGATTCGAGAAAACGTAGTATGTGTTTGAATGGAGGTCTTACCATCAACTGCCACACATGAGCCAAGAGTATCTCCTATAGCAATGAGACAAGATCTGTTCCAAAGTTGTAATGGAAGTCCTGGTAAACGAACCCAAATTGGGTAGGTATCAAAAGACTCCTTTAACGGGTCGAAGGATGGAAACCATGGTTTGGACATAAGCCCATGTTCCCCCCAAACCCAATGCTGGCTAAAAATTAAATCCCTATCAGCAGGGGTTTCAAAGACCACAATGAAGTAAGCTTTAGCACAGGGATAAAGCTCAATCTTACCTTGTATTTTTTCTCTCCATCTCTGGGCTATCCATTCATGGAGCTAAGATAGCTTAGGCCAAAATTTATGGAATCTGCATATGAGACCCAGCTGGGAGAGATTTTCCTCCTCCTTAAGAATCTTTATAAGTAGATCCTCCTCAATTTTCAGCATCGGGACCTCCTGGGAGGGTTTCAAGAGCTCATTTCTGGTATTCTCCTTTTGTTTGGAGACCGCTGAAGCATAAGAAGTGGACTTATCTCCACCAGAGGTTCCTATGTTGGATCTATCCATGCTCTTGAGAGAAGATCCATCATTTTTAAATGATCCATTACCATTGTTGAGATTTGTGGGAGAGACTGAGCCAACTTTACCTGTCCCAATGGAGAGACCCCCTATTTTTTGACAGGTCGGAGAAACTCTATCCCGGATTTTCTTTGAAGGGGGTCTTGGTGGGTTAGTTGAGGTTGAGTTTATAAAACTTATACAATGATTTACTACAGCCAAAGAGATGTGGGATAAGTTGAAGAAAATATATGAGGGAGATGAAAAGGTAAAGATAGCCAAGTTACAAACTTATAGAGCATAATTTGAAAGCATCAAGATGAAAGAAGGTGAGAATGTTTCTTCATGTTTACATATTTTTGATGAGATTATAAATTTGATCAAAGGCTTAGGAGAAAAAATAGAAGAGAGTGTCATTATGCAAATAGTGCTTAGATCCTTGTCCTCAAAATTTTATGTTACAATATCGAAATAGAGGAAGCTAAATACTTGACTACTCTAAAAATGTATAAACTTCATGGCATACTGACTACATATGAAATGAGAATCAGTGATTAAAAATTAGAAAATAAGGAGGCAGCCTTCAAAGAAGACAAAAAGTCACAAGGGAAGAACCAAGCATCCGATTCTCGACATGGATATAGATGATGACAAAGTAGAAGCCATGTTTGTGAGGAATTTGAAGAGAGGTTCAAGAAAATACAAAGGTAAGCTCCCATTCAAGTGCTTCAGTTGTGGACAAGTTGGTCATTTTTCTTCTAAATGTCCTAATAAACACAAATAAGATGAGGAATCCTCTAATAGATAGAAGAATAAATTCAAGAGATATGATGGCAAAAATAAGTACTTCAAGAATAAGAGAAACTTCTACACACAAGAGAATTCAAGCTCCTCACAATCAAGTGACTCTAGCAGCTCCGAAAGTGATGATAAAGGTATGCTAGTTGAGACTTTGTTTATGGCTATTGAAATATTTGATGCAAGTAATTCTAAAGGAAAATTTCAGACTCAGTATGAAAGTTCAGATGAAGAAGAAGCGTGGTTAATCTTGATTCTGAATTAATAAGTGCTCTAGATGAAATAAAACATCAAAATAAGAGAAACCAAAACTAAAAATTATGGTAAAAGAATATGAAAGTAAAATCATATTTCTTGAAGAAAATCAGAAAAAGGAAGCCCAAGAACATGAAGAAATAATCAAGGAATTTGAAGTATAAGTAAAACAAATTGAAGATGCTTTCAAGGTCAAAGAAAAAGATCATTTGAAGCTCAAAACTGAGATGGAGAAGCTGCAAACTCAGTTAGATCAAACCTCTGTAAAACTAAAAATGTATCATAAGTTTGAAAAGAGCACTGCTGATTTGAGTGATATTTTGAGAAAGAAAAAATATGCAAATGAAAAATCTGGTTTGGGATATGAAGAGAAGAAGGAAGATGAAAAATCAGAAAAAAGGTGGCTAAGACAAATGAAGAACCTCCTAAAGCCAAAAAAACTGATTTTAAGAAGAAAAACTATCCAAGGAGACACTATGCCATGAGGTATGCATATTCATTTTATGGATATTGTTATGCATGTAATGAATTTGGTCACAAGGCTGCAAAATGTAGGATGTACTCTAGAGGTCATGGTAGGCATATGAATTTTTATCATGCAAGAAACAAGGATGAGCTGATTTGTTATAATTTTCAAAAGTATGAACATATTTCCAAGTCGTTATCAAATCCTTCCAAAGTAGAACATGAATGTCTATAGAGTTAAAGAGCAAGGATTAATAGCTCAAACAACCTTTCATTCACAGAGTGAAGATATGGAGTGGTACATTGATAGTGGGTGTTCTAGCCACATGATAGGGAACAAGAAAAAATTCATCTCCTTAGAGGAAAATGCATCTGGCACAGTGAGTTTTGGGGATAACACATCAGAAAATATTGTTGGAAAAGGTACGTTAAGTCTTGATAATGGAAAAACTATAACTGAAAATGTGTTGTATGTTGAAGGATTAAAACACAATCTTCTAAGTGTCAGTCAAATGTGCAAACAAGGATATATAGTTCTCTTTCATGATAAATTTTGTGATATAAGGAAAGGAGAAATAGGCAAGGTGGTAGGAAAAGAAAAAATAACCAAAAACCATTTGTATGTGCTTAAGGAAATAAACAAAGAAAAATGTTTCTCAAGCAAGGTGGCTGATATAATGACTAAACCATTGCCTAGAGCTAGTTGTGAGTAGTTGAGGCATAAATTGGGGTAACTTCAGCCCCTAAAAGTCACTAAATGTCTCGAAAGAAAGGGGTATCGATGATGTGCCAAGGTTTCTCCAAGAGGGATCAATTTGAGTCTAGACAGGGGAGTTGGTTTCCCAATTTCATGAACATAACAATGGTCAAGTAAAGACAATAAGTGAATGCTAAATTTTTAGGTTTATATTTCAGTGGGAGAACCGTAGGTGTTGCATGCAAGAAGAATAACAGCAATTTTTGTGTCTCTCTAGACAAGAGAACAACATTTTCACAAGGGGAGTGCCTGCAAGGTATGAGCATACTCTACTTTTGTTGAATTTTTCCAATATAATCAATTTTTGTGCTTGTGCATCTTTTTCATAGATTTTAAAGGGGGAGAGAGTGTGTTGGAAACTTGTTACATGGTATGATAATGTGAACATAATAGTTTTCCATCAAGTTTCAATATGTTGCCATCAATGAAAAAGGGGGAGATTGTTGCACCTGTTGCATTGATGTTGTTTCCATTGATGTCAATGGAATTGATGGAAAAGGTAGAGTGTATGAACATGCATATCATATGGCATTCAATGGTGTTTAGAGGCTTAAGGTGGTTTCAAGCAATTTTAGAAAGGTTCTAGGTTGGTTTTTTGTACTACAAGATCATTCTAGCAGGTGGTTGGTCTCTGAAGTCAAAGTAAATGTCATAGAGCATGGGAGAATCTTTGTAAGAGTTTCTACAACATATTTGAATAACTTTTAGGCTCATCTCATCCCTAGGAGTCAAATTTCTATATTGCACAAAAGTTGGTTTTGAGAACTGATAATGTTCTTGCATGAAAATGAGGTTGGTCAGATCTCCACAGGAAAAAATATGGCTAACCAACACTTGGAACATGTATATGTATTTCTTAAAATACTCCATTTAAAATTTCATCATATTCTATAATGGGTATTTTTAGTTATTCATGTTTTTCCAAAATTACCTTCTTGGAAAATGCATTTTGAGGCTCCTGGATTCTTAACGCTCAAGAAAAAATATAGTGCTTCCTTCGGATAAATCATAGAATTAATTTTTGTAGAGGACTCCAGGATTGAGATGGTGCAAAAAATTTCAAGTCATTTGGATATGTTTCAAGAAAGTTACGAGCATTTTAATGATAGGTTTTTCCTCCTTCCACATGTGTTCCAAGCCTTCAAGATCAAGTTGATTTTTTTGTCTCCTAATCAAATTTTTTAGTGTTTGATACTTCAAGGAAACCTAAAACATTCATTCAAGCTTAGATGAGGTTAAACATAATTTTCAAGGTGAGTCGTGAAAGTAATTCTTTCAAGTAGTCGAGCAATGACAAGCTTGTCTCCTCGGGTTTGGTTGGTATAAGCATGTGCAAGGCTAAAAATTTGTTAAGTTCTTGCAACAAAGGCCCAGACCTTATCAACATTCAAATCTCAAGATGCTTGATAAGTTGAAGTGGTGATTTTATGAAATTCTAGGAGTGGATTCATCTCTGACATGCTACCCTGGTAAGTGTAGTTAAGAAGTCTTGCTTAATTTCTTCATAAGGTCACTGTTTTGAGACGTTTCTCTAAATGGTTTCTCTTGATCATCCTTGATCTCATTTATATAGGATACATTATTCTTTCATATCTTTTTTATTGATATTTTTTTCAAGTGATGAAGATGTTGGTAGTTTTTGCTTATGTGCCACGATTCTTGAAGACTACTGTGTGAAACAAGAATGTATATAAGTGAAAGGTGTTGTTTGAGCATTTCTCACATTGCCTCAGGTGATATAGAACTCTCATGAAGGGTGAAGTCACCATTTCTAATCTATTACAAGACCAAAAAAATGAGGAATTAATCTAAGCTTCTATACAAATGAGGAGCATTGTATTTTAGTGGTTTGTGCACAACTATTTCATCTAATTAGGAGCAAATGGAGTTGATTCAAGCATGTTTGTTGCTTGAAAATATGGAGAATGATCTAATGAAGTTTCAGGTGAAGTAATTTTATTTTTCATTAAAAATTTAAGAATATTAATTTTCTCTTTGTCTCAGGTTGTCACAGAGTACATACCCGATTCTAAGGTTTCTTGCTTTGAAATTCAATCGAATAAAAATTTCAACCAACCAAATTCAATAAAATTTAATATATAGTTTTTCCATCTTTAGTTGACCCTATTGGAAAATGTTTTACTAATTTTCATTTGGTATATCTCATAAATTTCAATACATCTGTCATCTTGAAAACCGTGCTTGATCAGTGAAAATTCCTTTTCCTCAAATTTCTTGGCTAATAAGCAAATAACTTTAAATGAATTGTTGAGAAAGGTTTGTATAAGGTGGTAAATGGTTGAATATCAATCAAGGAGACTGAATGAGCTTGAAAAGTAGGTCATTTGATGCCTATGTGCTTCAAGGAATGTTATCTCGTGTAGTATTAACAGTAAGGTCATTTTCCTCTTGTTTCCGAAAATTTGAGCAAGTCAATTTGTTTCTCACTTTGGATTATGGTGTCAAGGAATTTTCCAGGATTTTAAGATCATCTAATGTGTTTGAACAAGTCTCGTATTTTTCTTGAGGTGCAACAATATTCATAACAAAGATGGTCCATTTTTAGTGTCCCTCCATGTAAAAACTTGAAGTTCAAGAGAAATCATAATATATATTGATAAAGCAAATGAAGACAATACAAGGCTTTGTCTTCTAAGCTCAATATTTTTTAATCTTGGAGATTTTTAAAAGACTCCCTTGAGTTCAAATTTGATCAAACCATATCTTGGTCGATGAAGAAGGTGTAGAGTCTCTTTCTTGTCTTCTTGTAAAATTTTACCTCTTGAAGTTCCAAGGATAAGTTGAAGTGTCTCTTGTGCTCTCTCCAAGAAATTCAAAATGTTTTGAAAAGTAAGGAATTTGATGCTTGAGTGCTTCAAGGAACATTATATGTGTACTATTAATAAGAAAGGTCATTTTCCTATTGTTTCTTGAAAATTTGATCAAGTCAAGTTGTTTCTTGTTGGATTATGGTGTCAAGGAAGTGTACATGATTTGAAGATCATTCTATGTGTTTGAACAAGTCTATATTTTGCTCGAGGTGCAACAATATTCATAAAATTGGTCCATTTTTAGTGTCCTTCCATGCAAAAACATGAAGTTCGGTAGAAATCAAAATATATTGACAACAAATGAAGACAATACAAGGCTATGTCTTCTAAGCTCAATATTTTGTAATCTTGGAGAAGTTTAGAAGACTCCCTTGAGTTAAAAGTTGATAAAACCATCTCTTGGTCGATGAAGAAGGTGTAGAGTCTCTTTCTTGTCTTCTTGTAAAAGTTTTCCCCTTGAAGTTCCAAGGATAAGTTGAAGTGCCTCTTGTGCGAGCTCTCCAAAAAGTCATAATGTTTTGAAGAAGTTTAAGTGTAATACTTCATTACAAACCAAAGGTTGACCTCCAAGCTCAAACTTCTTAGAACAAAGATGATATAGATGAAGAATTTTTTTGGAATTTTAAGTGATAATGAGATAGTGAACTATATTAAAAAATAAAGATGAAATGAAATAGAAATTAAAGGTGTGAGCTCGAGAAGGTTTGAAGAGAAAGAAGTTTGAAAGGTAAGACAAATGAAATGAAACAAAGGGAGATGTGACTGAAGCTTGAAGCGATGAAGTGTATGATAATTGATGAAGTATACTCGTTATGAAAGGATAACAGAGATGACTATGACTTGATGATATATATGAAGAAGTGTGACAATATTTGAGGATTGAATAGCAATGAAAACATTTCTTGAGGATAACCTGAAATTTAAATCAATGAATCACTCAACCTAGGACAATGAATAAGAAAAAATATAGGATGTGTGAAATAGATGAGTTTTTGGTGTCAAAAATGAAGAAATACAATGACCGAGATATACCGAGAATAATGGGAAGTAAATAAAGAAAAAGGACAAGATGGATTTGGGCGAAGATGAAGATATTAGATTTGAATAAAAATGCATATGAATGATCAAGAAATTGATAAATAGAGTACTTGTATGACAAATAAAGCAAGGAAAGATAGTGATAATAGAGCTTAGAATTTATTTGTAGAGAAAAGTAGTTAAAACCAGCTTATCGCACATATTTAATTGAGCATATGATCAGGTCTAAAGAAGTATATTTCATGCAAGTAAATTGTGTTTAAATTGGAGAGAACACTTGAAATTATTGGTAAGTGAAAGAAGTCAAAGGCTAAAAAATAGTAGAGGTGAGTTCTTGCACTCTAGATAGAAAATTTAGGGTCACCATCTGATGTTCAGTGCATCAAACTAAAGAGTGATCATCTTTTTATTGTTCAAGCTAAGTTATAGCTCAATTGTACTAATGATTTGTTGCTTCCTTACAGACGATATCTTGAAGAAGGTTAGTTGTAGTTGAATAAATCATCCAGAAGTTGTTGCTTCCTACACCAAGTTGTAGCTTGAGTGGATACAAGGTTGTAACCTCAAGAGTTGAGTTGTAGCTCAACAAATCATTGTAACCTTTTTCCATATAGTGCACTGGTTTAGTGGGTTTTCTCCCAATTTGGGTTTCCCACTTAAAAATACTTATCTCCCATGTATGAGTTGATGGTTGCTCTCTTTTGAATTACTTTTCAATTTAAGTAATTGATTTATTTGGTTTGTAAAATTGAATTGAACACTGATTCACCCCCTCTCAGTGTTCTAGTTTCTAATAGGAAACTCATGTTTTACCACTTTTTCATGTTAGAATTTTCTTCACTCAAAAACATAACCATAAACCCTAAACCCTAAACTATTAACCGTAAATACTAAAACCTAAAACCTAAACCATTAACCATAAACCATAAACCATAAACCATTAACCCTAAACCTTAAGCCCTAAACTATAAACCCTTAAACCATAAACCCTAAAACATAAGCCCTAAACCATAATCCCTAAGGCTTAAGCTTAAAGCCATAAACCCTAAAGCCCTAAACCCTAAATGTTAAACCCTAAACCATGAGCTATAAACCCTAAACCATAAACCAAAACCCTAACCCATAATACATGACCCCTAAAACCTAAACCCTAAATCCTAAACATTAAACCATAAACCCTAAACCCTAACACCTAAATGCTTGAGCCATAAACCCTAAACTCTAAACTTAGAGCCCTAAACTCGAAAACCTAAGCCCTAATCCCTAAGCTCTAAACCCTAAACCCCCTAAACCCCAAAACCTAAACCCTAAATCCTAAACCCTATTTTTACCACCTTGAACCCTAAACCCCCCTAACCCCTAACCCCTAAATCATAAACCCTAAATCCTAAACCATAAACCCTAAACCATAAACCATATAACCTAAACCCTAAACCCTAAACCTTAAAACTTAAACCCTAAGCCATCAACCCTAAACCTTGAGCCCTAAACCCTAACCCCTAAACCCTAAACCCTAAACCTTGAGCCTTAAACCCTAAACCCTAAACCTTGTGCCCTAAACCCTAAACCCTGACCCTTAAACCTTAAACCCTAAACCCTAAACCCTAAACCTTAAATTATATACCCTAAATCCTAAACCATAAACCATAAACCTAAACTCTAAACCATGGGCCCTAAACCCTATTTTTACCACCTTAAACCCCGTGAACCTTAAACCCTAAACACTGAGCCCTAAACCCTAAACCCTAAACCCTAAACCCTAAACCCTAAGCCCTAAACAATATTCCTAAATATTCCTAAATTACCTCCAACACTTCCAAGATTCTCTGACATCACCTCTAGATGCTTAATATATTTTTCAACTCTCTCCCATAGGGTGTTTGATTAGCTCATAATGGAATTTTTAGGCCTTCTGGAGGAATTTATCTTCCATCAAGTCACACTAAACTCATCAATAATTGTATCCAATCATCCATGCACATTGAAACAAACTTTAAAAAACCTTGTTAATAAATTCTTTTGATCCAAAAAATGTTGTATGAATAATCACATGTTTATTGCAGCAATTGTGGGTGTGTGGGCCATGGGAGCTATGGCTGCAAAGGGACACAACCCAACAAATCGATGAAGAAAAATCAAGCGCAGCTGAATGAGAACATCATATGCGTGAAAAGTGATTTGAATAGAATTCTGATGGAGCATGATAGGCCACAACAAGATCCATCAAATGAATTACTTCCACCCCTTTTGAAAATGACCTATTGGTAGTTCAATATAGAATTCGGGCCCGAGAAATCATAGGGACAGAGAAATAATTTAGAACCGAGGATAGAGGGGGATAACAATTAGAAGTTGGAAAACCAAATCGCGATAGGATTGAGTTGGGGAACAATGATTTAGATAACATTGTTTTGGTAGATGGCATTTTGGGAGAGGTGACTATATCGGCTACTTCAAATTCAATGAATAAGATCGCACCCAAATCAAATTTTAATCCTCCAAAGCAAGGCATGCCAAATTTCAAGGACGAAGTCGATGGGAGACAAATCACTAAAATCTCGAAATTTGATCCGCTGATGGTAGTGAGTGACGAGTTAATCATTGAGAAAAAGTAAACTTTGGGGGAAGTTACTAATTATTAAGCATTTATGGTTGATTCCATGATTTATGACTTGGAGCAAAAACATGAGGAGATAGAAAAAGTGGAAATACAATTAGGGACCCCCTTTAATTTTGTTGCTACCAAGGTGGTGAGTCCCCTCCCCAAGAATGTTGACATAAAGTATTCACTGTTTACACTAAGAATCTAGGGAAGGTGGACATATTTGTCCCAAAAGAAGGTGATGATGGATGGACAAGTGTAAAGAAGAAAGCTCCATATACGATTCATCCCGCCATGACTCGAAGTCGGGGAAGAAAATTTTAGTCGTGAATATTTCTCGTGGCTAACTCAGGTTTTTAACTATTTTTTATGGTTTTAGGCCATTCATGTTCTAGTCTTTGATTTTCAATCGTTTTATGGTTTTTTTGTTTTTGATTGGGTAGTTGTTGTGGCTCTACATTCTAGCTATTTTGGGATTCTTGTGGAATCTTTTCTGCGCCTTGCATGCTTTTGTGTCCTTCCTAGATTTTAGGCCATTTTTCCGAGTGTATTCTTCACATAACATCTAGATTTTGAGCCTCTCTGTTTTCTAGGGTATGGTCCCCTTTAAAACCATTCTCGGGGTATGTTCCCTCCCAAAAAACCATTTACCATTAATAAAAAAAATTCTTTTGATCCAGGTTGAGAGTGGTACTAAGGTAGGCTAGCTATAGGAAGGAAGCACCATTGACCAGGAAGCGAAAGATGCATTCTCTAATCTTGTAAAGTAGGTACTCATCAATAGTTATATTTTACCATATTCTAAGACAAAATTAGGGATTCAACTCCATGCTCATGGGAAAAATTATGATTCCATATATTCGATCGGTTGTTGCTACCTTTGGGAGTTGTGGAGTTTTAAATTTTAATTTGGACACATTTAACACTTCTACAAATGTCAATAACCAATCCAAAAGGCCCCAAAACCTAAACTACTTTATTATTTCACAAAATAGATATCAATTGTATAATTTAAACCCTAAAATCTTGAAGGATGAATGCTGAAATCCTAAAAATACCTATGTATTGACTAGATTAGAATATGAATAACTATCTTCTAAAACCGTTATAGATGGAGTTGTGAGACTAGTTCCATAAGGTGCAGAGTGACCCTAACTTATTATATTTACTAAAATAAATTTAAAGTATAAGTTTTTTTTTTATTAAGTATAAGAAATAATAAATTATAAAGATTAATAAAAGAAAACTTATACTTTAACCATTTATTTTAGTAAATATATCCCTCCCATGAGCACATATACCACATAACAAATTGGAACACGAGCGCATTATAACATGCTCGTGTTTCACCTTATATGGGTTTGGATATCCCAAACCATAGGCTTTGATTTTCCTTAGATATCCCACCCTAAGGCTTGGACTGTGTAATCCGTGAATAAATCTATGTTTAACAAAAAAAATCAAACTCTCACGTGTACACCCCAATATCTTATGCGTTATAACATAATATTCCAAAAACATTATACTATGACGTCAAGCTTGGTTTTACCTTGGTGACGATATACTTCTTTCTAAAATCTGATTAGTTTAAGGCTTTCATCCTTAATTTCTTTTACTAGTGCCCTCTTTTCTTGTCAAAACGTATGCATATGTTTTTGTACACAACTTATGATTTTTCATCCAAATTCCAAAAAAAACTCCTCTTCTAAACTCCATTCTACATGCACTAAAAAAATGACTTTTTCTCAAAGTTATGGGGCTCACACACAAATATTTCATTTTTAGGATGTGTGCACTTTGAAAATTAATTAAAAAATTATATATTCATCCAAAATTATGAAAAATTAATGGGACCTCGTACATGGTATTAGCTAACTTTCTACCAAAGGGATTTGAAAAATAATTTATAAAACTCAAAAATTGAGGAGCGGGGGGGGGAAGGCACACATAATAAGTTCTTATATTTTTAACACAAAAATAAATATACTTTGTGTGTGCACCACATTTGACCCTCTTAATCTCCACCATTTAAAAAAAAATAGTAGTTTAGAAACTAGATTTTGAGCTCTATGGTACTTATTATTATCACTTTGTAAAATTTTGAGCATATGTATGTCAAATTATTAGATGAAGTTCAAGTTTTGCTAATTTTAGGAAAAATGTGTCCCTTTTTGACCCCCTTTTGGCTCCCCATTTCCATGAACTTACCCTTCCTATCACCCTAGGTAATTATGTGTGCATATATGGCATTGATGAAAAAATGTTGAAAAAAATGTTCCTTTCAACATGCATCCATATTTCAAAATAATATCCTTTAATAGTAAAAACGTCATCAACAACAATATTTGGCTCCCCACAACATGCTCACATGTACCCACTATTGAAGATTATTAGAAGGATTGTAAAGACAAGTTTGAAGTTAGGAGGAGATCATACACAAGCATGAATTTGCATCAGTCCAAAGTTTCTAATTAGATTAAATTACAAAAAATATTATTGATGATTGTTCTAACTTGTGTGAGCTAGAATCTGATAGATCTATTCAACATAATTGTCTTCCTATTATAGATTGGTCTAAAAATATAAGGACAATATTGATGATCTCACAACACTAGAGATCATAAGAACAAATAAGTGGTACCAAAAGAAATTGGAAGAGTTTCGTGCTACAAAGAAGTTTGTTCCTCATGGTCCTCATGATATACCTTCTTCCTCATCTCACAAACCTTATAGTACAAAGGTTTACATTCATACACTAAGAGTTGTCCTTGTGCTGCAAGAAGAAGACCATCCAACTGAAAATATCTTAGAAAATTTGGACAAAGGAAGTAGTTCAAGGTGAAAATTGAATACAAAAAGAAATCTTGTATCCCTAATGGTGTCAAGTGAAAATATCCTTATGCTGAAGTTATATCCATACACAATCTTGTTCCAAATTCATATATCATTTTAAATGTAAAAGTAATAAGCTCAATTGAATTTTCTTTAATTTACACTTCATTCAAACAGGTGTAACCTATTTTTGAAAATAAAAGGAAAATCCATACAAAGGTGACTATTATAGATTATTATGTTATACATTTTTTCTACAAGGCATGTCAAAGCTAAAGAAGGAAAAACACACTTCTTATCTTGTATCAGACGATTCATCATGCTAACATTTTTTTGAAAATTATAAATCCCACTATTGAAGGGATTTAAAGTGAAGTCACTTTGGTAGATTATTAATTGACAAATATGTGATAGGGAGAAGGTACTATAGAGGGGGATGTGCATAATATGAAAGAAATAATTTCAAGGGTGATTGAGAGGGTAGAGAAAGGGAAAAAGACAAGAGAAACTAGAGGAATAGTTACATACCCTCATAACATATATCAAAACTTTTTTCTTTTGATCCCATTCCAATATCATATCCTATAGATTTTACCTTAGTAGAAGAAATTGATACTAAAAACTTTACTTTTAATTCATGAACACACTCGTAGAGGTAAAATCATGGAAGCATGGGTTGAAATTTTGATAGTGGATGTTTTGAGGATTAAGATGAGATCCAAAATTCTATGGAAACCTTGTGGAAGAACAAGACAAGTTTAATGCTGAAATAGAGAAAGCAAAGAAATAATCCAAATTTTGGGTTCACTTGACACAAGATTTAAGAATCATGGCTTTAAATTATGAGAAAAATCCTTCTCTAAGAAGATTTTTGATGATTCTATAAATAATATATCTCATATTTGGTCATGAAGTATTAGGTGGTGGATCAAAGTGTTAGAAAAAGTTTAGGAGACCTTCAATCTTATTTACAAAAAGGTGAGGCTTTGAAAACTGAAAAATTTGTAGACATGAAAGCTCTATGTTATGATATTTTTCAATATAAATCTCGAAAACTCAATACAAAAATTGCTACATAGAGAAACTCAAAGCAATTTCATTAAAGAAGAATTGTTTAGTGCTTTGATAAATTTAACCAAGTGAAGATGGATGAAATATCTGAGTTACATGTTGTGGTGGTGGAAGTATCCAACAATTTGGATCACTTGAGAGATTCTAGTGCTGAAATGTTAAATACTATGGGAATTGACTCAACAATAACTCAATTAACATAATTCCAAAGGAAAGATAGCTAATAGGAGAAATGAACAAATTCAATATGTATGTTTTGAAGTTAAAAGTTTCGTCTTCTTCCCAACCCTCCTAGTATTCCACTCATGAACAACTCTTCTATTTTTTCATTGTAATTTTTGTATTTAATTTCCCCCAATTATAATTATAAATTTTACTTAAGTGTCATATAGAAAAAAATAAAATGTAAAATTGATTAAATATTAGTAGGAGGTAGTTATGGCCCCTCTCTCTTATTTGAAGAGGAGTTCATTCAAATTTATGGGGTTGGTATTTTTATTGAAACATATACATAAATGAATTTTATTTTCTCTCCTTTTATCTGATTATTTGTTCTAAAACTGTACTATAAAAATTTGAGTTCATTTTTCCCTTTAAATGGGCTAAACTTTGTGTATGGATCAAATTAAGCCTTATATTAAATTATTTGAACTATGGGTGATTACTTTTCTATTGTGAAATGTTACAATGTTTCCTTATAATTGACATTCATGAGTAGTTAATGATTTAAATTTACTTTCTCAAAAGTGTAGTCCACTTATCCTCCATTCTAAATTTCCTTCTCTATATTCCCGTTCTCTTCCATTTTTCTAATTTTCTATAAATATCAATAAATGGGATTAAAACCCTAACATAATAATAGTTTAGTGTAAATGGTGTAAATAATATTGTGTTTGTCCATTTTGTACTTTAATAAGGGAACTCTCCAAGATAATAGAGGAGGGACTTTCAGTCCCCTAAACTATTTTAGAATTCCTATTTTGTCAAAGCAATAAAATAGAATGCCAATAGGACTACCACAATCTAGTTGTTGGGACCCACATATAAGGTTTTTATTAATTTCTAAATTTCTCTAAACTACTCTTAATGTGAAGTATTAATCACTACTTCACTTTCTTATTTTAAGCATACTTAGGATAGTGTAGTTTCATTCTTCCTCTCCTTTTACATAGTACATCTTAAGAAGGGATGTTTGTGTACATTAGGACACACTTTTGCATAGTCTAAGATGCACTCTTTATAGATAAGACCAACTTATGTGCAAATCATTATTTATACTTATTTATAAGTTACTTATAAACAAGAATATATTTAGTGGTTATCCTTAAAATAGGTATTTACTATTTTGAAACAATAGCCATAATAACTAGAGATTCCTTATTATTGAAAAAAATATTAATTATCTATATAAGAATATGGATGGTATGGATGAAGCTGAAATCATTGCACACATTAGTATTGTATCGTAGTGAATTATGAAAATGCAATTCATTTCAAGCATCTTAATTTCTATGTTAACAAAAAAAGAGCTTTATAAAACTATCGGTATTTTAATTGGTGTTTGATCGGATAATTTTAGGATTTTGGTGGGGGGGGCATTACACAACTTATATTTAAGCACCTAATGTGACCATGTCTTTGTATTGGGATGTTTGTCTAGTTTCATGGGATCATAATTTGGGGATTGTAATCCTTTACTATCTTCTTGCGCAACCAAAAATGAGTAAACCTATATTCCCCCTTAATACATTGCTTTTACAAATGTACCCCTAAACAAATCAAACTTCACCTTGCTTGAGAGGCTTGGTGAGAATATCTCTGACACGAGAATCGGTAGAGGCGATCTTGGAGCTGAATTTGGTGGTTGAGACACATTCCACGAATGTAGTGACATTTGACCTCAATATGCTTTGTTCGTTCATGGAAAACAGGATTCTTCACAAGCTTCAACACACCTTGATTGTCGCAGTGAATGATGGGAGGTTTCTCTTCAGGAATCCCTATATCTGCAAGAATGCGACGTAACCAAATTGCTTCGCACACAGCTCCTCGTGCAGCGCGGTATTCAGCCTCAGTGGATGAGAGAGCAACAACAGTTTGCTTCTTGCTGATCCACGAGATAGGTCCAGATCCGAGATGAAAAACATATCCTGAAGTGGATTTCCTGTCATCAACGGATCCTGCATAGTCCGAGTCTGTATATCCCTGTAAGAAGAACTGAGTGTTCTTCTGATACTCCAGACCAAAGTCAAGCGTACCTCCTCGGACATATCTCAACACATGCTTTGCTTTGCTATCCATGACATTTCTTTGGCTCTGCATAAATCGAGATAGCTCACCGAAAAGCAAAGATGCAGTGCAGTATAAGTCAAGTAAATGAGACTCCCCACAAGTACTGCTGTAGTGAGTGCCATCTACTGTGGTGAATCACGGAATCTAGATAATTGCAAACCTTTTTCCATAGGTGTGGACATTGGTTTACAATCGACATCCCATACTTTTCGGGAGTGTCTTGGCATATTTCATCACGGGAGACGAAGATATGATTCTTCTTTTGCCATATCTCTAAGCCAAGACAATAGTGAAGTAGCCCCAAATCAGTCATGTCGAAGGATTTCTTCAGATCATTCTTTACATCATCTACAAGATTGTCAAAACTTCCTGTGATCACAAGATCATCTACGTACAAAACCAGAATGACAATCTCTGTTCCTACCTTCTTGATATACAAATTTGTATCTGAGGGGCTACGAGTGAATCCATGCTGCAATAGGTGATCATCAATTTTTATATACCATGCCCTAGGTGCTTGTTTAAGTCCATAAAGAGACTTTATCAGACGACATACCTTGTGTGGTTGATGCTCGTCTACAAACCCTTCAGGTTGGGCCATGTACACTTCTTCTTGTAGATCACCATTTAGAAAAGCACTCTTGACATCCATCTGCTGAAGTTTCCATCCATTTTGTCTTTGCCCGGTGCACATCTGACTCGATGGTTTTGATCTTCGCAGTGGGTGCAAAGGTCTCGTCATAGTCAATTCCTTCTTGCTGAGCATAACCCTTTGCAACAAGTCGTGCTTTGTGTTTGTCGATTGAACCATCTGCCTTATATTTTGTTTTGAAAATCCATTTGCAGCCAATGGATTTCTTACCTGGAGGCAGATCGACAAGTTCCCACGTCCGATTCTGAATCAGGGAATCATATTCAGCATCCATAGCTTGTTTCCACTGTGGTTGGTCTAATGCCTCACGAGCGAGTGTCGGGTTCGGTGCTCTCACAAGCCCGAACTCATGAGTGCAAAATTTACCTCATGTCTTGCTTGACTTCGTGTTCTAACTCCCGAAAGTACCGGGAAGTGAGTTCGGTGTGCATCCCGATAGTACTCTGGACCCATTTCGGACGTTGGCGCTGCTGATGTGAAGATGTGTTTTCCAAAGGTGTGCGAGATCAACGAACAAATCTCCACTCGGCTCTTCTTCTCTCGAGAAGAATCATCTTGCTCATCATCTGGATGTGTGAGCAATCTATGTGGCGAGGTCGATCTTGGATCTCCATTGTGTGGCGAGGAGTCGAAGGACGACTCATCACATACCACATCTCGACTCTCGTAGATCTTCTTCGTCTCAGGATCCATGAGACGATATGCCTTTGAGGTAGTACTATACCCCAAGAAAAGACATGGCAGTGTCTTTGGATCGATCTTCTTCCTTCTTTTATCGGAACATGCATATATGCAGTCTGACCAAAAACTCTTAAATGATGAATAGAAGGTTTACGACCCGGTCCATACCTCTTCCGGTGTCTTGTTACTGCAAGATCTTCGTGGGTGCCGGTTGAGTAAATACACTGCTTTATGCAGGTACCTTCCCCAAAAGCCCAGATCCTCCAACTTGGCGGTCGAGCATCTGGAGCCATCTCCATGTGATCTGTTGTGGCGCTCGGAAATCCCGTTACTGTTGGGCGTATAGGGTGCGATCAAATGTTGTTGAATGCCATCTTTGCTTGGGTATGCTAAGAACTTCTTTGACACAAATTCCCCCTCGATCGAGCGGAGGAGAAGAAGAGGCTTCCCAGGCTTGCTGGTGGCTTCTTTGGTAGAAGGTTTGAAATTTGCAAGTGCCTCACTCTTCTTAGAAGGAAATATACCCACATTTTCCGTGAGTAATCATCAATGATGAGCTGAAAGTACACAAAACCTTGAAAGCTAGCTGGCAGGGGTCCGCACAGATCGGTGTGAATGACCTGAAGATGCTCTGTAGAATGATAAGAGCTCTGTTTGAATGGACCTCTATGTTGTTTGCCCATGAAGACATCTGAGCAAGCAGTAAGGAATGGGAGAGTGGAGGAAGCCCTCTTACCATTTCCTTCGCATGAGTTGATGCGAGCCGGCGAGAAAGATGACCATATCTAAAGTGCCAAAGTGCGGTGGACTCTGCCGTTGATGCGAGAGAGAGCAATGCTAGATGAAGTGACCGCATCCAGTGCAAATAGACGGCCCTTGAAATGCTTGAGCAATGGCCCGACTCTCCACAGGAAATGATGCGGGACTTGACCCCTTTTTCAACAAAGAATTCAACTTTGCATTCTATGGTTAAGAAGTTGACTTACAGACAAAAGATTTGAAGTCAAACACGGAACATAGAGCACCTTTGTCGAGTGTACATCTTCGTGTTCCAGAGGAATGATGACATCACCAATCCTGCTTTGCGATATACTCTTGATTATGCTGCGATGGTGATCCGATCTCCAGTGGGCGGTCACTCGAGTATGGAACAACTTCTTGTTGCCAGTCATGTGTTTGTTGGCACCTGAATCAATCAACCAGACATCTTCGGCGGTGCGAAGTCGTGAGACTAGAACAATGTCGAAATGAGTTGTATCAGGTACCTCTTCATCGAGGTGGCATCTGTTGAGCAGCAGATGTGGCCCATACGCCTCGATTACGAGCATGCCATCGGGATTTCTTAGAATATCCTCGGCCAGAAGTGCTCTCTTCGCCAGAATTTCCATACTTGCGACCGTTGTAATAACAGTTCGCAGTCGTGTGCGTATCCATGGAGCAAATGTGGCACCACCGATCCGCCTTGTGATTATGCTGCTGCTGTGGTGGCCGCTGTGAAGATGGCTGCTGAGCATGCTGCTTCTGATTTTGGGCTGATTGCCCTTTCCGAGGCTTATGTTTTTGCCTCGTGATGAGAGCCTTGTCTTCGAAGGCTTCTTGTACATTTTGCATGGCTTCTTCCTGTTGGAGATAATTCACGGGGTTCTGCAAAACTCACCTCTGTTGAGTAATTGTCAACGTGGTGATCGATGTCAGCAAACCGTGAAGGAAGAGCTCGCGGGGTGAGTGGGACAAGCAACTTGTCGTCCATTGGTTCACCAGTGCGAGAGAGTTACGCACGTAACTTCAACTTGCACGCCGCAAGAAGGCTTCTGCTTGATTCGCCTTCATGCATACTCATCGTATGAAGCTTTATGCAAGTTGCTGACTTTGTCGTCGATTCTTAGCTTCGTAGATGGTACACAATGTGCTCCAAGCACGAGAAGAAGCGATTGCTTCTCGAATGTATGGCTGCGCCTCATCGAAAGGCGAGGGTGATGAGCATGAGTGCTTTCGCATCGCCTTTTCATATTTTCCAACGAGATCATCGTCGCTGCGGGAGGGCGTCTTTGCAGAGACAATCCCCAAAGATCTTCGAATTGAAGAATCGTCCGCATTTTGGTTTTCCATGCGGCGAAATTTGGCCCTTTCAAGAGTTGGGCATCAGATAGCAATATTTTTGGAGCAGACATTTTTCAAAAAACTCAAAAATGTATCTTTATTTATTTATTTATTTTCAAAATGGCTACAATTCTTACTGAAGGAATCTGTCCCGAAGATGGGCTCTATAGGCTCGTGCAGTGAGACGCCGACGCTCCTGTGGGCGTTCTATTTCACGTTCGTCATCTGCATCATAACCACGTTCAAGTTCTGCACGAATCCGCCGTGCTTGACATCGAACGTCGAACCAGAAGTATTCCAGCAGTCCTTGGCGCACAATCTCGTCAAAGAGAATGTTACCAGTGTTGTGTAGCTCGTTGACCAAGGCAAAGAATAGCCCAGTGGTGTCCTTCGTTGTCATTCAATGCCCAAATATTTGGTGCATTGCTCGCGGTGCTTTGTGCATCGGAAATTTGCGACATACGCGCACACACTGTTTTGAAATTTGTTGACTTTCTTCACTTGCACAGTTTTCTTCTCTCCACGCACTGACCTCCTTCAGCGCCACGCCTCTGAGTGCGTCCCAACTGCCGAGATAGGGTGCCTCTGTTGCTTAGAAGGTGTGGCAGCCAGTGTTTTGGATTCACAGACCCATCTTTTGCATGGAACGATACATTCAAATGGGTTTGGGCATTTACTCTGCACCAATGGATGGGAGGCAGGGTCCAAATACCTCTCAAATGTACAGCAAAGAAACGCGGCACAGTCTCCTTGCACTCACGCACACAGGACCTAACCTCCTCCACGCACTTCTTCTTGAGTACGCACAACGAGAAGAACCTCCACGCACCGGCTCTTGACCTCCTTCACGTGGCATCAGTCTCCTCCAAGCATAGACAGTAGAAATGGCGGACTCCTTCACGCACGCACAGCAGAGAAAAACGCAGGGGCACGCACTCCTCCTCACGCCTCAACCAGGGCACGCACAGTAAAAGAAATGCCAAAAAATCGGGACAGACACGCAGGTTCCTCGCCTCCAACGTACAGCGCACCAGTCTGCTCTTCCACGCGCACCAGCAGTCTGCTCTCTTCCTCTCACGCACAACCACGCTCTCGATACCAATGATGGACGCTGGAAGAAGATATATTGCTATTGCTCTTATAAATGAATACAATGCACGCCATTAAATAGGCCGATAGGAGGAGAGCCGAGAGGTAGACGGTTATTCAACTGTCGGATAACAAATACTAACTAATGTATTAACTTACAACAGATTTCAACACCTAACAATGATGATTAACTTCAATCTCGCAATGTGACAATGTGCTTTAGGGAAGAAAAAGGATAATGTAATTAAATTTTCATAGTTTTTAAATTTTTTCTCCAAGGAGAGACATCAATGATTTGGCTAAAATTCAGTCTTATAGTATGATTGATATGAGATCCCCAAATATGCCTAATATGTTTAGATAAAATGTGTTTATATCTAGGAAACTTCTACAAATGATTTCCCACTCAATTGACCCTATGTTTACTAAATTAACTTGTGTATTTGAAAATGTGGCCATTGTAATTACTACATACATGTTTGTTGGTCTCAAACACATTCTTCAACCGAACATGACTAGATGATGAACCCGTCAAGGCTTAAGATAGAACCTAATATTAGACATGAGGTAGATTGATGAGAGTTTATAGATGTGTTTTGTATATGGTATATTGATTTTGAGGTACTAAGTTGAAGAACAAGTCATGACCTGTTGGACCCAAAGTGCGGGATTGTGTAAGATTCCTTCATATTTAGACAATAAATGTGTAAATGCGATAACAATAAGAAAAATGTTAAATGAATATTATTAAGTGCCTTGGGAATAAATTTCAAGTATTATAAAACCATAATTATAAGAGATGGAGCTAACGTATATGGTATGATCTTACCTATACTATTAAGTTTTCCATAAATTTACATGAATTTTGAATGATAGTTATCCATCCAAAATATTTGTTTAGGTTTTTCATTTGGAACGGTGGATGTGTTATTTTTATTAAGTGATTTAATAAAATAAAAATGGATAAGAAAAATGCTTCATGAAAAATTTGAAGAAAATAACAAAATTCTTAATCAATGTTAAAAGTGTGTTAAAATCATCTCAAAATGAGAATGATCTATAAATTCTAATTCATAAAGTCACCATATATTAACCCTTAGTTTTATTGACTAGAAAGGTCATTTTTCCTTGCCCACAAGTATTATTAGATATTTTTATGTTCAACTTTTGATCATGTAAGGGTAAGGGTTTTAAAAGGTTTGCATAAACTTTTACAATGTCAAATAATATGGTTGTAGAAATTCCATAACTAAAACAAAAAAACTACAAGGTATAGAACCACCATAGACTCAAAAAAACCAATAAATTAAGGAAGGGACATGATTAGCCAACCGCCCTCCCCCCTATTGTTAGCAATGAGTGATCCTGACCAACACTTGTCAAAGGCTACAAAAATAACCCACCAAGGGTAACTATATATTAGTGAAGAACTTTATTTTACCCTTTTTTTTTTTTTTTTTCTGTTATCCATCTCATTGAATTCACAAGAGGTAGTTGAAATTCATGATTCATAGATTCAGAGTTTATCCCATTGAAGTCGGTCTTTATCATATTTAGAAATTTTCAATTCATGTGTTATTTTCAAACTTCCCTTCACTTCATTCCCAATCGATTCTATTTTTTTCTTCTTCTTTTTATTTCTTATTTTCCCCCTCTATTATATTTCTCATATTCTAAATCTGAATGATTTATTGAATTATGTTCATTTTATTCTTCTAAATTTGGAGTTGCATATGTATGCCAACTTGTATTCTTTAGAGGAGCGTGGGAGGAGGGAAATTTTTCCTATTAGAATAGGTATAAGATTATGGAAGGAATCCTATAAATGACCAATATTATGAAAAATATTGCACCTAAAGGAAGTATTTTCATAATATATCTCTTGTTCCCATTGAGATTTGGCCCTTTTATGATCTCTTTGTTAGGAAGATCCTTACTAAGGTCAATCTCTACACAAAATTGAGCATAAGTATAAAAACCAATTTTATCCTCGAATTGTCGCTTTAAAATGTTTCCCAATGAGTTTG
Organism: Taxus wallichiana var. yunnanensis; assembly: GCA_018340775.1. Lineage (NCBI taxonomy): Eukaryota > Viridiplantae > Streptophyta > Pinopsida > Cupressales > Taxaceae > Taxus > Taxus wallichiana. The sequence continues at coordinate 679,261,102 of CM031235.1, forward strand.
CAATACCTTGAAAATTGAAATATGTGAAAGGTGGAGAGGTAAGATTGGGTGGCACACCCAAACAGAATTGTAGTAACAACCATAATGGACATCTAAAATTCAAGGATACATGGGGCGATACGTAGACCTTTGTTACTTTAGAAGGAATGGCCTTCTTCAAAAACTCGATGATAATCTTCAAGATGTACAAACTAAATGATAAAAAACCATTTCACACAAAATATATATACATCATATACCTTTATTCAATTTATGTAAACCCACTTAAGCAATTCTATTGTGCATGGGCTTACACCAATGAACCAACATATTAAATATTCTCTTTCCAACTTAGAAAGTTGCTCATCCACCCTTGGGTCAACTATCTCTACATTGAAATCTACTCAATTTTTCCACAAATATGGGGCTATTTATAGAATGTATTTGAGGAGGCTGAGGGTTCTTCAATTTTATTGCATTTGGAAAGAAACTAGTTTTGAAGTTGATTGCACTACTCCTCCATGCATTCTCATTGTAATGATTATAGGTGAGTCTTTAAAGATGTGATAGTTTGCTAATTAGTATTCCACAATTTTTTTCCCAAAGAGATGTTGCTTTTGACAAGAATCCTCTAACTATTCCAATTTTCTTTTGAGCTCTTCCACATACTCTATTACAAAAACCCATAGGATTATTATTTTACCATCATTTGTTTCACCATAATCTAGAAAGTAGAGATCCTAAACCGAATATTAGTTGGAGAATAACCTTACAAACATTCACGTCCACCATACATGGAATTCCAAGAGATTGCATCATAGTGAAACATTTTTTCAAACACAAAGGTTATAAATTCCAATCCTCCCGAAGTGTTATACTTAATGCCAAACCTTTTTAAGTGGTGCTAGCGGGGCATGGTACCTTGAATCCATCAAGCACTAGTTCCTTGGTCTATTTGACAAGCTCATCCTTAAAGACCTCCACAAATGTGGATCTAGACATTAATGTGACTAGGAGCTTTGATTCCATTGTGAAGGGCCCATCATATTAGGACCAAATATAGTGTAAAAAATTGTGAGAATTAGAAATGTGCTCGCAATTATGATCCACAAATCCAATTTAGTATTTGTAGTAGACATTTTCATTACGATGAAAAGGCGTATTTTCCATGTTCCCACCCAGTATTAAATTCTTGGGCCACCCATCTTATGAGATAGACTATCAATTAGACTTTTCTATATTAGTTCCAAGACTTGTCCCTAATTAAGATCAAAATTTGTTCACTTTTCTAGCTCGAGATATGTTTTATTTTTATTTAGTAATTACACACATTAAAATAAGAAAGAAGCATAACTTCATGGCCCCTTTCTAAGAAAATATAACCATATGCTCAAACAATCTCAAAACCATGTTAAATAAGAATGAGCTGTAAATTCATCATATATTTTATCTCTTTTTGTTTTATGATCAAGTGTAGTGTATCAAAAGAAATAGAAATGCACTACAAATCATGGAGATGAAATTTTACAAATATCTTAGAAACATACATATATGTTTGTATTGAAATAAACTAAACAACATCCACAATATACTATAATGTTTTTATGTTGTGCATTTAGAATATTTATTATTTACATGTGATGAAGCAATATTAAATGTTATGTTCGTTTGTCTAGTAGTTCACAATATCACTTAATCTACCATATACACCATAGATTCCATGGTCAACATCTGCGGATAAAAAATCGATGAAGAACCATAATATCTCTATCAAATCGACCATCAAAAGACAGAAAAAAAAATGCAATGCGAATTCCCTACATAAGTATTGTATTATAGATATCAAATCTTCAAAAATAGTGACAATTTCATAATGTATATTTGATTGAAAAGAAAATTCAATGCCACACATATTACATTAGATTGAGACGAAGTTTTACAAATATCCTTTGCAACTAGTTGTAATTCTCTAGATTTTCTTTTCCACGTAGCCTTTGCAGAAAGCCTTTACATATAGCTTATCACTAGCCTTTACCTGATGGTTAAATATTATGGATGATTATGAAGCACACTTGCCACTGACTAATTCAAATTTAAGCATAGTAAGTTTCCGAACATAATAAGGTTTGATGATTTCTACTACTTCCTATACGTTGGATTACTCCTCCATAACTACAGGAAAAATCTGAAAGTAACAAGACTCAATGGTATAATAGTGTGTCATCATCTATGACATTAATAAACAGAGTTTAGATTGCCATTTATCCTTTGAACGGATGACATGAGGAATCCTTCAATCCTCTCTTTCCCATTTAAAAAAACAATTCATGCAGTACACTCCCAGGCATTTCAAGAGAATTAATATGGGCTATTTCTGGATGATGGATTTAGTAGTGGACTTCAAATGGAATTACATTGCAGTTTTATGCAGAAAGTATCCTATTCCTAAAGCTGTATCTGATCATATGTATTATACGAAATAACGAAATGAAGAACCTAAATTTTGTCTTGTTCGAAGGAGATGTTTCATAATACCTGCAAACAAAATCGTTTTCTCCTTCTACAGAAAAAGAGTGAAAGTATATCAGTTTCTGTACATAGAATGTGCACTCCATCTCTGTTTGAATTAGGTTTATTCTTGAGCATTTGCCCGGTAAGTTCAAGTACAGAATGAAACCAATATTAACATGAACTCATTTTTTTAGTGATAAACCAAGCTATAAACCCTAATCAAGCACAAAATAACAAAATGAAGAACCTAAATTTTGTTTTGTTCGAATGCGATGTTACATAATACCTGCAAACAAAATCGTATTTTCTTTCTAAGAAAAGAGTGAAAGTATATCACTTTCTGTACATTGAATGTGCACTCCATCTCCGTCTGAATTAGGATTTATTCTTGAGCATTTGCCCGGAAAGAAAGTTCAAGTACAGAGTGAAATCAATATTAATATGAACTCATTTTATAGAGATAAACCAAGCTATATGAACCGTGTATGTACATATAAACCAGGAATTCAAAGCCACAAATAAGGGTCGATTCCAGGTCTTAAATTTTGAGATTTTTTCTCAATATAAGACTCCTGCACATTAGGGCTAACATTTATATAATATTGTATGTGTATATATACCCGGGAGAGACCTCCGTGTGATGCAATTTGGTGGCTGCAGGTGGTCTGATAGCTAGTTTATTTGTATGTATGCAGGGAAGGGAAGGGAAGCCATGATTGTAAGTTCAGGAAGAGCTTGACAAAGGTTTTGAAGCATTTCTGCGAAGAAGCTCGTGGGCTAAAGCCTGGAGTTCTCCCGCATCCTCAGCTACTTCTGAACCGTCGCGTTCCCTGTTTCTTTGAAAAACCTCAGGCAGCACAAAATTGGGCGGCTCAACCAGCTGCGATATGGTCATGTGATTGTAGCCGGGCACAGGCGGGAAGGGAGCTGAGACACCGCTCTCCTCCTTGAGGTATGGAAGGCTACAGGATGCTCCCGACCCTGAATTTAGAGCGCCTTGGCGCGACATGGAAAGCTGCGGTGGATCAAATTGATTAGGGCGGTGGTCATATGAAGAAGAGGTGACAAATGGAGTCGATGTTAGAAGGGTACTGGTGTCACTTGCATGACTGTGACTGTGAGCAGCCTGCACCCGATTCGCTAACTGTGCCTGCACGAACGCCAACTCCGCCTGCAAATTCACAACCTGCAACTTCTTCTTCCAAATTAAACTCCACATGACACGGAGATTGCTAAAAATAGATTTCTGTTGCCCTAATTCAATATTTAATTTCTTACTAAATTGGGATGCAATAAAAACAAAAGTAGCCATTGAATCCAGTAACAGTAACAGCTTTTTGAATACCACCGAGGATTGAATACATGCACAGGGAAAACCAGGAGAAATTATTTTAAAATTATATGCCGCCATAGAACAGTCACATAAACAAGTATATACATTCCAGATACAATATAGTTTACAGTGCAGCTAGGTTAGATTTATAATTGATTACAAGACAATCCAAACTTGTTGAAGTGGAACATATTTATTCTGAATGGTCGTAGAAAAAATCCAAACCTGCTGTTGAAGAGCAAAGATATGGGCAACGCAGCCGTAGACAGGATCTTTAAGGCGGGCCTGCGCTTCATAACAGACAGTGACAACGGCCTCTCCTCGCTTAGGGAGGGGAATATGCTGCAACAGCTTCGACACATTGCTGGCTCCAAAGATCTTGTGCACCGCCGCAAAATGTGCAGCCCCCTGATCCGAATCAAAATACGGGGCGAATATGCACCCGCTCACACATTTCCTTCTCAGGAATTTACACGCTCCGCACGGCGCACCTCCGCTACTCATGCTCATAAAAACCTCCTTTTTTATGTTAAATTATTTGTCTTCAATTGGGTTCATCTCCTTTCAGAGATTGTGCCAAGTGATGGAGGAGTACTTGTATGTCTTGACTGGCTTGGAATGCGACTGTGATTGGGATGGATTTATTCCACATCAGATTGCCGACTTGTACTATTTCACCCCTATTTCGTGGGTCCGATGTCTTACGCTGTGCTCAGATTTTCAGACCATTTTCATTTTCAATGCGGGCGGGGACTGGAGGAGAGACGGATGAGGGAAAGAGAGAGAAGGAGATGTTTCTTTGAAGCAAAGGAATGAATAATCATGCGTGAAGGAATACCCTAGCTAGCTACTTCCACCCTCCGTTAGGCGCCTCAGCCTCTCTCTCCGCCCGTCAGAGCTTGGAGGCACGTGTCCACGACACGTGCTCCGCCTTGCACGTGCAGGGCCCATCTATTCCGCGTAGCTTCGACGGCCACCACCGGAGTCCAAACAAGTGGGTTTTCCGCCACTGGGAGGGCGCCAGGTGGAGTCGAGAGGGACGAGTTTCACGTTCCCCTTGTGAAGGCGGGGGCCGGCGGCTCACTTTCCCAGTAGGACGTAACGGGAGAGTAAGGGTGACGTGGGGAATGGCGGGGCCCACACTGACCCGCCGCTCGTTCTCCGTGTGTAGATAGCGGGTGTTTATATTTAGAGGAATTAAGGCACTGAGCAGTCAGAAAATTATTCTGTTTGTCAGGGTTGAAATGGGAGGAGAGTATTTTGTTTGGTAACGCCAGCGCCAGCGAACGGCGCGAGGCGCGCCGCTCGGATTCATGTCTGGTGTGAAACGAGGAAACAGCGGCCCCGACAATCTGCCTTTGACCTCACTCGTGCTTAACATACGCGCTTCTCCCGCAACAACAGATGTTGCCGCGTCACAAATATGTATTTAGTAATGCCATTTTAACGGTGGGCAGGGGTCCCCTCTCCGAGATCGATACACGTTTTACCTGGGTTTTACTTACTATCATCCCATTCTCATTCCCAGGCCCCTTTTGTCATTTAGCCCTTTGCCTTTTAAAGAGCATGCGCTACTTCCGACAAATGACGGCGGACGGATACTCTGTTACGTAACAGGCGCAGGCATGCTAATCATCCCTTCTCTTCCTTCACGATACCTACGCAGCTCCATTGACAACTTTCATAAGCTACAAGAAAATCTTTATTGTCTGTCACAAGACGTTCATTTCCGAGAAGAGAGAGACGGGCTTTTATCACATGCTAAGTACATACATCCCTCTCTTTGCATTTAAACGGACACGTAAGTATTGCATGCTTAATTAAACCCTGCCTCCGCGTAATTTTGAAGAGGGCCCACTCCTGGTGGAAATACATTTTAAAAAGAACTTACCGTAGTCCACTCCATTTCCACACTCTCACCCCTCCCCTCGGAAATGACGTACGATTTTGGCATTTGACTTTGATTTATTTAAAGTTATGCGTTTTGTTTCATTTTGATGCGCTGCAAATTCATAATTTTATATTCCTTCATTCATTTCGATAAATCTACTACGTCAATCACTGACTAAGTAGCACACCTATCTTAATCACATATCATAATCGAAGCTTATCGGTGACAGATAAATAAACTCCAAATTTAAATATAATATGACAACGAAATGAATGTCACATTTAAAATCGAATATAATTATGAACTCACAATATTAGGGAGAGGACCCATATGTGGTGCACCCTATCTTTGCACAGTCACCGCGCCACGTCACTGCCACCTGGACGAGTAAAAACACCACCAATGGATGCAGGACCAAATTCTTGACCTCCAGCATTGCACTGCCACCTCACTGCCACCTCAGCGCCACGTGGACGATCCGCGTCAGTGAAGATATCGAAAAAGTCGGATTAATTGCATGGGACCAAGTGTTGTCCACTCGCCGCGCCAGTTGTTGTCCGGGCTACCGCCATGCATTGAATGCTCACCCACCAGCCGTTAATGTGGGCGGGTAGGTTTATGGAGATGGTCACCGCCAAATCCTTCATCGCATTTCGTGGGAAATGGAGAGGGAGCTCGTTCGGTCTGGTTTTTCGCCTGTTCTGTGGCAGAGCTCGAGCGACCATTTCGTGGTGTCTTGCAGACCGGTGGGTGCGTGCGTTTTCTCCACTCCTGATCGACTTCGTCCTCGGCATTGGCTCGGCCTGCTAAGAAGATGAGAAGAAAAGGCAGAGGTGAGAGCGTTCTCACTCAGGCGATGATCCTTAGTGTTTTTAAACACTGTACTACTATGGAAATTTTGCTTTACTACGTGCAGAAGTTTTACGATTTTGCTGTGCTGTTATGATATGGCTTTGGATTATTTGTTCTTGTAACTTCTTTTGACATGATTGTACTGTGTTTTGTTACTTAAAATGCCTTTACTTAAAATTTAAGGACAGTGTTTTGCATTGGTTGGTCCAGAGTTTTCTTGCTCCTCCAAAATGTCTTTCTTTTTCGGCTTTTTTTTGTTCTTCTTCTGGTGCTTTTTGGCCTTGTGTGGGTGGTGACGTTAAACAGTGATAGAATTTGGTTTAAGACGGATGAATGGTGAAGAATACGCGCAGGGTTAGACAGATAGTGCCTAGGTACTTCAGAACACCCATTAAATCTTTTTGTATATATTTCTGGTTTACTTCAAAAAAAAAAGCAGAATTTTTATTTTCGTCTGTCTTTGGATTTGATGCCGTAAATCAGATAGACGACTGAAGTAATTTTTTTATTCAATCTGGGCATTTTTTTTATTTCATGAGCTGAGAATTCTGCTTTGAATTGTTCATTTTCGAAGGATCGGTATTTTGCGTCTAGCGGAAGGATAAATGCAGCTGTGTTTTGAAATGTACTGGATTTAGAATTATGATATGCATGCATTGTTTTGTGCAATTTTTATTTCTGCTGAAGGATCTGCCTTTTAAGTCTAGTTGCAGCCATATTTCCAACTGATGTTGGATTTTCAAAACAATCAATGGGATGCTTTAATTTGTACATTTTTCTGGCTAAAGGATGTGCATTTTTTATTCATCTATTGTGAAAGAAATGATATAATCCATGCATTTTATGTTAAGGGTTTTGCATTTCTAGTTATCTGCATTGTAAGTCTAGTGGAAGGATATATGCAGCCTTATTTTCAACCTTTGTTATATTTTTAAAATTTTGAAATGAATGCTTTATTTTGCACACTTGTTTTTCAGTTAAATAGTGGAAGAATAGACACTTCATATTTTCAATGTATGTTGAATTTCTAGAATTGTGAAAGGAGTGCTTTAACAAGTGTGTTTTTCTCAGCGAAGGTTTCAGTTTTTGAGTTATGATGCATTTTGAGTCTAGTGAAAGAATAGAAGCAGCATATTTGTCTATGTATGTTGAATCCATAGAATTTTGAAATGATTTCTGTAACCAAACAATTTTCACAGCTAAATGATTTACTATTTTGGTCATGCTGAATTTTAAGTCTAGTGGAAGGATAGATAAAGCCATATTTTCAACTTATGTCGAATTTCTAGAATTGTGAAAGGAAATGCTCTAATGGTGTATTTTTTTATGTAAAGGATTTATTTATTTTAGTTAGGTTGCCTTTTATTATTTAAGTTTTGTGGAAGAATAAATGCAGTCATTTTTATAAGGTATGAATTTTTAGAATTGTGAAAAGAATGCTCTACTTCTTACGTTTTTTAGTTAAAGGATTTGCATTAATGCAACAATACATTCAATGCATGTGAATTTCTAGAATTATAGAAGGAATGCTTTAAGTTTTGCATTGTTCCAGTTATATGATGCATGTTGTATTTTTAGCATCATGGAAGGAATGTTTTTTTTTTGGCATTTTCTCAGTCATAGGACGCGAGTGTTAAATTATTAAAGGAAATCTTTGATTCAATTTATCAGCTAAAGGATTTGCATTTGGAGTTGTCTGCATTTTGATTCTAGTGGAAGGTTAATATGAATGTAAGTTGGATTTTTATAATTATGAAAGGATTGCTTTAGTTTGTGCAGTTTTCTCAACTAAATAATTTTTATTTTTAGTCATCTGCATCTTAAGTCTTGTGGAATGATAATTGCAGCTATATTTTCCAAAGATGTTGTATTATTAGAATTGTGAAAGTAATAGTTTAAGTTGTGCATTTTTTCACGGTTAAAAGATTTGCATTTTTAGTCTATTTGAATGATAAATGCAGCCATTTTTAGTCTTCCTATGTAGTCTCTAAAGTTATATAGTGCAATATAAATTTCTGCTTCACCTCTTAGTGTATCCAATTGTTGTCTTTCTGTATCAGTACCCAATACTAACTAAGATATTGAACATGTGCCCGCAAACAATGCTTATTACCCCATATGATGATGGTAGTAATTTTTTTGGAAAGTCTTGAGAAATGACTTGTTGAAGTGATTGTAATAGATATGATGTGCATACAATGAAAATATTACTTAATGAATAGTTGACTGTATAGACTTGGTTTTTGTACACTTGTATATAAATTAATATATATTTTTTAGTTCTATCAATGAATAAGAGAATATTGATTAATATAGACTTGGTTCTTAAGACTTGTTTGCATCTTTCAGATGACAATTACAAATGTTCTATTATTGTCTGATTCCAAAAGATCCACCAAGCACATTAAAACAATTTTAAGGTTCTAGTCAGTTCAAATCCCTACGAACTCTGTAATAACTTCAACGATTCTACGCATTTAAAGATAAAGGCTTACTACTGCAACTAGTCCTTTGAGTTCATCTATATCAATTTTCTTTCCATTCAATCTCTTATAAGTGTGAATCTTGATATCAACTATGTTCTTCTGATAGTTGAATTTCAAAAGAGCAAGAATGTAAATTCATATTCTACTGTATTAATACTGTATATTAAGCCAATACCCATATTTTTCAATATTCTCTCCCTCGATCGAAATATGGAAGAGCATCATCATTTGATATATTAACATTTCAAGTTTAACTCAAAAAATTCCGATCATGGATGGTTTCCTAAAATTCCATTACTCTCTTTCGATTACATAGTCGCAAAATTTATATTTTTATATAACTTATTAGTATGTTTTTACATTAAGCAAGGTATGCTTTTAATATTCTAACAAATATGTTATTAATTCAAAATGAACTACGTTCTCATCATATGGGGTAATAAGCATTCTTTGATCTTCACATGTTCAATATCTTAGTTAGTGTAGTAATATTGCCTCTTTAACATCCCTTTATGGATTTTTCTTTTCTATTGCCAAGAATTGTACTTAGGCAGTTGATGGTAAGATTCCCAATTTAGTTCTAAATGAATAAGATAATATTGATCAATTTAAAATCCTTTTATTCAACATTTCAGCATTTTAATTAATAATGATAGGGGAAAACGATCTGGTCCCCTACATATCAAAAAAATACTTTTGCTTCATGTCCATGTTTAAAAGGCCTTTCTTTCTATGGAATTTTATAGGTTTAGTTTTGCATTACACCATTCGGCTTCCAAATTTCCTTCATCTGGTATTTCAAATGAACTTTTAGTGTTTATATAAACAACAGAACTTTAAAGTAAGAGGTGATACTACCAAGATAATTACAAGCTTATTCTTAAGTGTATGGAGGTGTTCCAATTTGAGCATAACACTGGAATTTGAATATTTAAAATATCTTGAAAAATCCTTCATTTTCATGATCTATTTTCTAATACTTACACGCATCCTCTTTTCGTATTCCTAATTGATTATGCAAGTTCCCTCTCCCTTCTCTTTCTTTCCTTTATTGCATTACCACTTCTCAATCTCTTTACATTGTTTTCACTCCTTGCTTTTTGTCCCTTTCTCTTTAGCATTCTCTCGATCTTTTTCTAAATGTTTGAAGTGTCTTCCTTTTTTCATATATACATGTTTTTCCCAGTAACTTTAGTTTTGCTTGTTCCTCCTTTTTTCTTTCACATCAACCAATACTCCACCGTACTCGGTGCGGTAAAAACCACGCCATGAATGCCTACTCGTTGTCCAATACCGAACCATCTCGATTTGTTTATGATCTCCCACCAAATGTCGGGTAGAAAATGGAAAGTAACCTCACCGTGTCCATCTTGGTTTTCGGTCTCTTCAGAGGGAGCTGTTGAGGTTCATGTGGCATAACTTCTCGAAGCAAATTTCGTTTCTTGAGCATCCTCTTGAACTTCGACTTCGTCTTGTTCATCCTCATCTCCAAAGATGAGCATAGAAATGCAGAGATGAGAGGCTTCTCACTGTTCAATGATCCTTCATGTTTTAAAGGAAGGTAGATTTAAAATTTGATCTTAATCATACTGGATATATTAACATAAGTTTAATGGCATCCTCTAAATATGTCGATTAACTTGACTGTGCAAAGACAAATCATTTTAATTACAAAAATAAGAAAATAAAGAGCGTATCATATTGATGATGTTAACATAAGTTTCAAGAGCACCGTTTAGCTCCACTCCATGTGTTGCACTATTCTTACATATCATCTCTAATATCAACATTTTGCATGAATTGAGTTTATGGAAGCACCACCTCTTCCGATATCATTAACAATTCAGTTTATTCGTTGAGATAGGCTCAAAATGTATTCTCGATTACATACGCAAAATTTATATCGCACTTCATCACTTTAGATGTCAAATGCCCGGCTTCGGTGAATGCCATGTCATTTAGGAGAGCAAAATCATAATTCATATGGCCAAATACCAGTTCTTTTGAAACTGCAATATGTTAGATGGTAATATTGCCCTGCCTTTTTAAGGCTTTTCTACTTACAAGCTTTGATTGGCAATCGAAAAGGGATGTCACTCCTTTTCACATCTGCACATTTGTTCTCTGCCATCCATTTGGACCTCTCGGCTAAAATATGTCTTCCGCTTGAAAAGGGATTTGAACACACTCACGTCAAGAGGTTGCTGAACTTATGACTAGTATGTCTTGGTAGTGTTATCAAATCAATGCCCACTACTTGTTTGCCTCCTCCACGCAAATGAATGATACATGGCTGCAAGATGGCCATCAAATATCATGGAGGTGTCTCCATTTGAGAAACACCTTTGAATATTTAACATATCTTGAAAATGACATTTTCATGATCGATTTAAAAACACGCATTCTCTTTTCATTCCATGATTTGGATGTGCCCTCCCCTACATGCTCTTTCCTTTGAGTTCACAATTTTTAATGTAATTCTTTATCATTCTCTTTCCTTTGAACAAATAAAATCTTTTTTGACATACTGCTGCAGTCTACACAACACAATATAGTGATCCACTCCTGCTCTTTGGTATTACCTTTGGGACATTACGTTCCCCTTTTTTCTTTCCGCATTAACCAAACTCCATATTTCTTCCAAAATGCGGTCAAAATGCAAACCAATGCCTCTCATCACAATTCCAGATTTTATGAGCGCCTTGGAAGTCGTATGAATAGGTTCCATAGATTTTGGGTTCATGTGGCAAATTATCATAAAATTTCATTTTCTTGAGCATCAAGTTTAAAGCTCTATCCTCATCAAGTCCCTCATAGTTGATTGCTTCTTGTTCTAGTCCTTCAGATGACGTTTTCTTCAATCCAGACCCACCATGATTTACCATGGCAACCCATCTCTCAAGGGGTTTTGTCTTGTTTCACAAATCGAGAACATTTGCCTTTATTGCATGATGTTACTCCAAGCCACCGACCCATATCAGCCATTTCTTTGCACCATTCAAGTCAATTTCCTCTTCTTCTTCTTGTTTCGTGAACCACCTCTTCAGGACCCCTCATTTAATTCAGGATTTATTCGGTGAGACCATTTAGCCAAAGTGTAATGATGTGGGTGGAATGGAATACTTCACCTTTCTTGCTCTAACCGAGAACCCATTAAACTCAACATCATCTATCGCCTTTTCCATATCTTCTTTTGTCCAACCTCGGATGACACTAAGCTTCTTTGTTGCGAGATGTTCTTTAAACCGAGACAAAGTGGGTGGGTTTCTACATTCTCGTTCATTACCGGTTGGTGTTGAATTATCCTCTTCATCACTTAAATTATGTGATAATTGTACACCTCTCACTCTTGGCCTCCTTGATCTTCTAAAGAATAGCACCTTTTCTCATGGTGTAAATGAAATACCCGATTCACAAAGCATGAAAGATGATTGTTGGAAAAGAAACTATAAATATACCAAAAATGAATGCTTTGGAATATGCTAGAATATGAATGATTTTGTTCAACAATGTTGTATATTGCATTTCAGAATTCACTATATTTTCGTTAGAAATATGGAAGGGAAAATTTATAATGAAAACATTAATGGTTGGTGGGTGAGCATTCAATGCATGGCGTGCCCTGACAACAATCGCCACGGCGAGTGGACAACACTTGGTCCCATGCAATTAATCCGATCAAGCGATATCTTCACCGACGCAGATCGTCCACGTGGCGCTGAGGTGGCAGTGAGGTGGCAGTGCAATGCTGGAGGTCAAGAATTTGGTCCTGCATCCATTGGTGGTGTTTTACTCTATAAATTTTCCCTTCCATATTTCTAACGATTGGTAACAGCTTAGCTCTAAACTCTATAAATTTTCCCTTCCATATTTCTAACGACAATTCAGCAAAGGATTGGTTCCATCAAGTCACATTAGATTTTTTTGAAAAGGATTTGTCGAGAGGATTGGTAACAACTTAGCCAAATACCAGTTCTTTTGAAACCTGCAATTATAGTGTTTTTACTCGCCCAGGTGGCAGTGACGTGGCGCGGTGACTGTGCAAAGATATGGTGCACCACAACCGGGTCCTCTCCCCTAGTTGTTAAAGCTAAGTTGTCGTTAGAAATATGGAAGGCATATATTTATAATGAAAACATTAACGGCTGGTGGGTGAGCATTGCTAGGGGATAGGCACTGGTTGTGGTGCAGGGTCCAATAATGGAGACAGTTTTTAAATTGGTCAATATTATCTTATTCATTGATAGAATTTAAAATTTTCCTTCCATATTTCTAACGAGAACTTGACAAACTACTGTATTTCTATGTATACAATAAAACTTATGCTAATATCACAGTGATGATTGGAAAAAATACTTTTCAACTGGAGAATGAGATATCTGGAAAAAATGAACAATACAGTGAATTCAGAAATGCAATATACAACACTGCTGGACTATAGAACGCTGTTGTGGTCATATTCCGACAGAGTTGTATATTCCAGTAGTGTTGTATTTAAAGTTATGTTTTCAATATAACTTTTGCACATGTAATTAGAATACTTTCCATCTTTCTATGTATACAATAAAACTTATGCCAATATCACAGTGATGATTGGAAAAAATACTTTTCAACTGGAGAATGAGATATCTGGAAAAAATGAACAATACAGTGAATTCAGAAATGCAATATACAACACTGCTGGACTATAGAACGCTGTTGTGGTCATATTCCGAAAGTAATCAGTATATTCCAAAGAGTGTTGTATTTAAAGTTATGTTTTCAATATAAATTTTGCACATGTAACTAGAATACTTTCCATCTTTTTATGTATACAATAAAACTTATGCTAATATCACATTACATCATTGGATGACAGACACGTTCCATGTAGCAATCTTCATTTTAGCATTTATTAAGAGTTCTCAAAAAGCAAAGGTTCTTTATTATTAGCTTTATACGAAATATACTGCACTTGTTACTTGCCAGTTAAATGTATCACTGTCCAGTTGAATATTTCCTTCATCCATAATGGTTTTAGCAGCATTATTGTCCAATCCTTGTTTAGTGCCAAAATGATTTAGCACCTTGTACCTACAGCTTGTGCTCCAGGAGAATGTTATTGCAGAGAGGCAATGAAGAAATGTATAAATTTTTGCTAGCTAATAATGGTTTTAGCAGCATTATTGTCCAATCCTTCATCAAAAAAATCTAATGTGACTCGATGGAACCAATCCTTTGCTGAATTGTCGTTAGAAATATGGAAGGGAAAATTTATAGAGTTTAGAGCTAAGCTGTTACCAATCGTTAGAAATATGGAAGGGAAAATTTATAGAGTAAAAACACCACCAATGGATGCAGCACCAAATTCTTGACCTCCAACATTGCACCGCCACCTCACTGCCACCTTCAAATATATGTTTTATCCTAATTTCTCAAAAATTCAGTCTGTAGTTTTTGGTCTCATAGAATGCCATGATGGCAGGATATGCACAAATTAGATTTGTTGAAAAGACTTCATAAACTTTAAAGCAAATGCAATTGGCATATACAACTCTGCTGCAATATGCAAACACTGAAAAAATAAATAGAGGGCTTGAATTATGAAATAGTTTGTAATTCATAAGTGTCTTACCTGAACTGCACTGCTCCTCACTTCTTCAACTTGGAGAGATGAAAACTGCATGAACAAATGGAATTGTAATCCATCCTCCAGCTTTTATTCTATCATCCTAAATTCTGATTGGTTGATGTTAGTTGACATGGATTCACTATGAAAGTTCAATCAAATGGCTGAGATTTATTGGGATTTAATCCAATGGATAATATTTTAGTTGGTCATTTTTATTATTTTATGCAGCTGGTTACACAATTTATTGTTCATATGGTACTGAGTTTTTAAACACTTTGAAAGGTGAGACTGATCATAATTTCATTTATTGTTATGCAGGTGTTTACTTGGATTGAAGACTCTTACATCAAAACTAGTGCATGGGATTTGAGATCTGGGTTGGAAAGTCTTGAGAAATGACTTGTTGAAGTGACTGTAATAGATATGATGTACATACAATGAAAATATTACTTAATGAATAGTTGACTGTATAGACTTGGTTTTTGTACACTTGTATATAAATTAATATATATTTTTAGTTCTATCAATGAATAAGAGAATATTGACCAATTTAAAAACTGTCTTATTCAACATTTCATGCTTCCATGTTTAATTAATAATGATAGGGGAGAAAACAGTTGGGTTGTATTAACTTCACATGTCATTCAAAATATGTTAAAAAAAAGGTGAATGACTTTTCACCTACTATCTCCACTAATGGACCCTGCACCACAACCGGGTCCTCTCCCCTACCTCAGTTAAAATCACAAAAACTGCCCGCAGCCTCTAAATTTTCAGCCGTTTGTACAGTCTGGAAATAAAAACTTGTAAAGTCAAATTAAATATGGGAATGCATGGATGAGGAGTATTTTCGACGGTGACAGAACAGTACAAATAATTACAGATGGCAGCTTTACACAAGTGGCAGTTGCCAGTACTTACATACTTGCTTTGCTAAATTAAAATTTTAATATGCATCCGTGTGGTTGATACAAAAGTACTTTGCAGTTAATACTTGATTTTGATTTTAAGTAAGTAGTAATTATTTGTGCGCTTTACCCGCAATGTGCTTCAGCTGTAAGGAACTTGGAGTGTCGTATTTCACCTGTCACTGCAACGAATACGATTCATCATGGATATCACTGTAACGATTCAGTATTAGCTTTTACTAAGAATGGAACCCTGGAAGGCATTTACTGGCTAGTCCCAGGTTCGAGTCTTCCAACCTAAACTTTTGGTCAAGTGCCTTTATCTCCTTTGATAGGTAACGAATCAAAATGTCACTGCAATCAAAATGCTTTTCTGTCACCCGTCACTGTAACGAATATGATTTACCAACTTTTAATCGCTGGCCCTCACGAGAATTTAACAAGAAAGGAAAGCATTTTATTTTAATCTCTACTCACTGTAACGAATGTGATTCAGTATTAGCTTTTACCAAGAATGGAATCCTGGAAGGCATTTACTGGCTAGTCTCAGGTTCGAGTCTTCCAACCTAAACTTTTGGTGAAGTGCCTTTATCTCCTTTGATAGGTAACGAATCAAAACGTCACTTCAATCAAAATGCTTTTCTGTCACCCGTCACTGTAACGAATATGATTTACCAACTTTTAATCGCTGGCCGTCACTAGAATTTTTATCTATACGACTTTTAATCACTCTGCCACTTTGAACTGTTGTACATTCCACCCAACCTTCTGTGCAAAATAAGTTCTCAAGAATATATCAAATGTAAAGTACTTGTTAGATTAAAAAGATTCGGTTCCGACTTTACGTATTCCACGCAAATTCTCCTTTTATCTTCTGGGTAATCGTTCTGGTTATCTCCCAAAAGTCTGGATTCCTGTTTGGGGAAGTTGCTCTCTACCTTCATCGGCGATGGCTTCTGCTTCTGAATCTGCTTATAATGCCATAGCGACAGAGCTGCTTGAGACTAACGACTTTGATGTAGATCGTCTTATTAATCTAATAGACTCTTTTCTCGCCCAGGTACCCGTCTTCTTAATTAGCTCTGCAATTTATCATATGCTTACTGAAGTTGTATGTTTTAAATAATGGTTTTTTTGAATGTGCAGAAATCCCTCGGCCGTCAAAATCGATCAGGACATACATTTTCTGATATTATCCAGCCTGCTTCTGGGGATATTTCTAAACTGCTCGAAGGAGTTTCACAGGGAGCAAAACTGATTTCAGATCATGTAATTTTTCTTTAAATTAATTAGCCTAAATGACTTGACTGGATTAGTAGATGAATGAAAGCAATTGTTAAGACTGATCATTTTGTTTATTTATATTTATAGAAAAGATGCTATCCAATTTATCCAGTGAAGCACAGAAAACAGCTGTTAGTGTCCTAAGCGGAATAGGAAATGCTCACTGGGCGGCAGCAGGGTTTTTAGTTCTAGCCTCTGTTTTAGAGAGGTTGGAGAAGATCTCGTTCAATAAAAAGAGTGCTTCATACTTTTGAAAAGAATGAATGATTTAGCCAAATGCATTAAACAACTCAAAGCCAAGTCGGGCTTAGATAGTGTGTTGGAGAAAAAGACAGAAGACGCTCTCGGCTTCATAGTTCAAGGAGCAATAATGTGTTTTACTCAGATCGGCATGAGAAAATGTTACAAGTAAGTAGAAAATGTTACAAGTATCTCTATTCCAATTATACTTCTTTTTGGATTTGTATTTCTTTTATTTATTAATTTTTTTTTCGTAAAATAGAACTATAGAGCTATCACAATGGAGGAAAAATATGAAAATTCACCACAATGTTTAAAAATTAAATTAAATTAAGTTGAATAATTGGCTTATGAGAGTACTCTATATTGACATCACATTAGGCCGAAATAAAGGTTTAGGAAATATAGTTTAAATAATAAATTTTAACAACACATAATTGTAAATATTATAAATTACTAGCCAAGCACAACAAAAAGATTGATAAAAGGCAAATTCTTATCATCAAGTTTCCTTAACCACAATTGGAAGATCATACTTCTCTGAATGGGTCCCAACCAATATTGACAATATTTTCAACCTCATTCACTCCTACAAGTTCCTCCTACCCATGAAAAAGGTGAAATAGCCATAACTAGCACGAAGTGGGGATGCTTATCTGTATGAGGTGGGTGGGGTGTGAGCCGTGAGCCCACTTGTCCCAACTAGGAGGTTGACAACTCCAACCACCATGTTTAATAGGCAAAGGAGAGTGGCGATGTGATGAAGACCTCCAAGCACTTGCTTTAAGTGTAAAGGTGAGAATGACATCGATAAGAGAATATTAACGCACTAGTCCAAGATTGTCTAAAGGTGGGAAACCTCTAAAGAATGGTGGGTTGTACTTGAATTTACAAGAACACATTTGAAACAACCATAGTTTTATCGTAAGCTGAGAAATTAACTTTAGAGTTAACATTAGAGTTTGTAAAAATAATACAATTTTATTTTTTTCCAATAGGGAAAAGAATTTCCACTCTTAAACTATGCTAATTTTTTGTGCAATCTATGGTGAGCGATGGCCAATCTCTTAAGAGGATACTCTATAGATGGTCTCAACTTTGAAATGTTTGGAAAATTCATGGATCTCGAGTTCACATTATTACTAGGATTTTTAAAAAGCTAAAATGGATGCATGAGAGTTTATGAATGTGCATATAATCGGTTTTTGGTTGGGGATCCCTAAGCGATTAAGGTGATGACAAAGGGATGCTCGTCGATGGCCAAGAAAAGGTGCTAGTAAAGGAATCAACATGCAAAGTGTACTAACTTGGGATGTAAAAATAGAATTCCATATCGTATGCAACATTTGGCTCAACTCTTAGGAAATGAGTCGAAACCAATGAACATTGAGTTTTTCGACCATAGGAAAACATGATGACACTAGTTCATATCCCTTGATATGAGAATACTCTAAAAATGTATTTCATGATACCACTTCCAATCCTTCAATCAAGGACAAGAAGAAATAACACCAATTCTATGAAACATCACAACATCAATAACCTCCAAAATCTTTTTTTTTTTTAATTTTAGATTTTAACCTTTTTTTATTACACCGATAGGTGTGCCTTTTTTATAGCGAACTTCCTGACTTCTAACAAGGCAACAAAAATCGACGATTCCGGTTTATTGAGCAGTACATGCGATGAAGTACTCAACCATCTGGTTTTGACACCTTGGCTTGTCATTTGTTTTGCCTTTTCAGCCATGT
This sequence comes from Taxus wallichiana var. yunnanensis, assembly GCA_018340775.1. NCBI lineage: Eukaryota > Viridiplantae > Streptophyta > Pinopsida > Cupressales > Taxaceae > Taxus > Taxus wallichiana. Next base: position 679,279,948 of record CM031235.1, read on the forward strand.
CTTTCAACCTTCTAATACAAAAGACCCAATAGTGTGCAACATGCCCAAGTGAAGAGAAAAAGGAACCTCCTGGGGACTCCAGGAAATTATCCTTATCCCCTCCTTCTGTTTTTCCTAATTATTTGTTTTCTGAGTCCCAGAGCAATAATCCATGGCGGGTGTGATTTTGTAGACCCAGAAACAGAAGTAGTGACCTTCTCGCCGAAGACGTTGATGGCCACTAACAGATTCGTGTGCAAAATTTGCATCAAGGTTTCCAGAGCAACCAAAACCATCCATGGAAGCTGCGGCAGTGAATGAGCAACGAGATAAAGATGAGGGTGTACATATGCCCAGAGAGATCCTTTGTGCATCACGATCCGTCCAGAGCTCTGGGCGATCTCTCCAGCATCAAGAAACATTTCTGTCGAAAATACGACGATAAGAAATGGAAGTGCATATTTGGAAATATCTAATCTTGATCTAGATAAGTTCCAACTTTATTCACCTTTATGTAAAAGATATCTCCTCCAAAATATCAAAAGATATTGTATAAAATATCTATAAAATATCAACAGATATAATATCTGGAACTATCAAAAAGCTCTAGTAGAATATATATAATATAAGATATTATGTGATATTTTCTAAGCTAGAAGGTTGGAAAACTTCTATAAATAAGAGGTTTCACTTTGTAATTCAATAAGCAAGAAAAGCAAGAGAAGGCACCAAAGTGCTTTGGAGTATTTTTAATACAAAGTTTGTTTTATATTTCTCTTGTGAGTTTGTGTGTGTTCATAATATTGTTTCTATTTGCATTATCTTAGCACACACCCTCTAGGTTAGGAGTTAGATATAATTCCTTCAAATTGGTATTAGAGCTAGGTTGAGCTTACGTCATAAGTTTTTATTTCACTCTATTAGTCTAGTTCAAAATGGCGGGTATGAGTAGCAGTCTCACTCAATCCCAAATCCCCATATTCAATGGGAAGAACTATGATTATTGGAGCATAAAAATGAGGACCTTATTTTGTTCACTAGATGTGTGGGAGCTAGTTGAGAATGGGTTTCTGAACGTGCGGATCTTCAAGCACTTCAAACACTGGCACAAGAAGATCAGGCATTTGTTGAAGGAGAACAAACAAAAAGATGCAAATTTTTGCATGAAAGACTTAGCCTTGTTTCAAATTCAACAAGCAATGGAGTTCGAGTCCATCTTTACGCTTTTATGCGTGTATATTTAATTGCCTTTGGACTTAGTAACTAGATCAAAGCAAGCATAGGAAAGTCTTCAAACAAATTATAGAGGTACTAGTAAAATAAAATTGCAAAATTACAAAATCTTAGAATAGATTTTGAAATTTTTTCATGAAAGACTTAGATTCACTAGATTTATTCAAATATTTCTTGGTGGCGAATGAATTCATGGAGAAAATAATTTTTGAGTTCGAGGAAATTAATTCGTTTACAGTTTTCTGATTCCTTAGTATATTTAATTACCTTTGGACTTATTTTCCAACATTTACTGAACCCACATATCGCCCGCTTCATATCGCTTTAGTTTCTAACTTGCTTTAGCCCAATGCACAAACCATGTTCCGCTTATATATACATAATATATTACAATTACAAACTCGATTAGATACATATACATAACATATTGTAATTATAAAAAAACACAGAAAATTCATCTCAATGGCCATGTGCTTGGTCCATTCTTCTTAATGAAAGATGAGTGTGCGGCTTCACGGCGCCTCGATTTCCAAATTCACACTTGAGTTCCTCATGGGCAATTACTTTGGTTATTACGCCACGCCTGAGGCGTTTTGTAGTGAAGTGAAAGTGCCGTGAGGAAGTGGTTCGCTACAGAAGAGTTTATTCTGACATCCGTCAGAAATCAAACGGCCAAAATTAGCGAAGAGAATACGTTGAAATCAAACGCTCCCCCTTACCTTGAAAATCGTGTTGGGAAGGTTACAGTGCACATGACACATGTGCGAACTAGCCAGGGTTTGATTTTTTTGTTTTCCGATGGACAGAACATCATGGATGTGTTTTCCGTCGATGAAATACCCTGCCTATGTTCGTCGGCGAGGAGATGACCGAAGTCGTGGGCCTCACGTATTGAGGCCTCCAACAAGCAGTGGCGGTGTGTTTTACACCCTCAAATTCCTCGGGATAGTTGCCAAATAACAGCTTGGGAGATGAAGGTAGCTTATTTTTCGCATTATTTCCCTCCTGTCGCTATTTGCAAGCTCTTAACTCCTCTGTCAATCAGGCATGGCCCGGTGATATGGAAATACGTATGTCGCGTCTATATTTGAATTGGCGGGTAGTTCTATGGCGTCTTTATCCAGGGGCATGAGTAGCTCGCCTTTCAATTGCAGGAAGGATTCTCCAATTAACGGGAAAATCATGATTCCACCTCATCTCCTGTTTTAAGCTCTTCTTCAAATTCTTATGGATCTGTGAAGAGATCTGTAACTCCAAACAAGGCTCGCAGGGACTCCACGACTTCGTTTAATAACTTCATATTTAGTTATGTTTCTTTGTCTGAATATATTTCTCCAGATACTTCAACGTCGGCTTTTAATAGTGATATGGATTTTCAACAGTCTAAGGAAAATATTTGTGTCACTGCTCGATTCAGGCCTATAAGGTATTTTACTAATCTCAAAATCCTTTTGAAAACTGGATTTGTTGATATAGATTTTGATTTTTGCTAGATCTGGAGTGAAATAAGTTTAATGGAACCGTTGAGCTGGCCGGGTAATGGTGCATTGTCCTGGATTTGGTCGGATTGAGATTTTAGCTTAAAATTTAAATGTGTATATGAGTACGACTTACAAGTGGAAATGGATACAATAAAATAATGTGGCAGCTTTGGACAAATGGAGGGAACACTAGAAAACATCCCATGAACGAAACCTATAGTAAGTGAATTATTTACATACACCATATAGTAGGGCTATGGCATGATATTATAAAATGTGCAAATGGGTAGTGATCTAGCTGACTCTAGAATATTTATCGTTTTCCTTTCTTTCTTTGGATGGGTGCTATTCTAAGTAAGTTACGGGTATGGTGATGATGTACCCATTGGTGAAATGGGGAAAACAAAAGAATTACGATATCATAATGCACAAATGCTCAAACACTGAAAGGAGTAGCTTGAGATGTCAATGCATCTAGCAAAAGAGTTGAATTGCTTTTGTTCATTTAGAGTAGTAATACCTTTGTGATATTTCAATCTAGCTGGGGAAACCCCTTTTTCCCAAGTGAAATCCACAATCTCTTGATAATCAAAGATAAAAGAAGAGTTTAGTAATATTTTGAGAATGAAGAAAGTTGGATTAGATCATATTTTTTACCATTTTTAGGTGTAAATATCTAACACATTATCGATAAATGCATTCAATTGAAATTTTATATGATAATTCTGATCTATTTGACCGATCACTTCTTGTAATGGACAATTGTTTCTATTTTATCACTTCTACAGAACAATTAATAAAACAAATGTTAGTGAGTTTTTTTATTATTATTTGTCATCTCGTTTTAATAAGTGAATGTTAATTGTTGTTTGAATTTGGTTGGTGTGAGAAGTTACAATTCAAGCACAAAAATATATAAGATTTTAAAAAGGCTCACAAATCAATCACAACTTTATAATGATGTTACTACAGAGGTGAACCGATTCTACGGCTTACGCCTCGAAACTTTTTCTGGACTTTATCGACTCTAATGCTACTTATCTCCATGCTTTTATAATTTTAACACACAATAATTCTTATCAACTTGGTATCACAATCTTTAGAAGTTTACTTTATCTAGGTTGCTTGTCTGAGTGTCTGAAGAGAAAGCATATCAATTGGAATATTGGAATCTTTATTTTAAGAATCCATGATAATTTATAGTAGCTGAGCACTACTACTTTCTGTAGTACTTTGTTATGATAGCCAACCACTTTTGCTTACTACGGCCGGTAGTTTTAAGGTTGCACTGTTTTTAATGTTGATTGAAGGAACCAAATTTCCTATTTTTATGCCAAAGGCCTTTCTTATTAAAATCGGGGTGGATCATTTTGATACCACTCAGAATGTGGATGAAAAATATTGAATTTTAAGGGCGTGCGTTGAAATCTGACAATGTCGCTATCTCCGCTTCTTACACAACAAATTGCGCCAGGTGAATGCAATGTCTCCCTGCTTCTTACACACTGTACCACCAATACATTTGGAAACCATGTATGGCCATTTGTAACTTGTGATAAAATTGGTCGAAACAAATTCAGACACGTGTAATCGAACGAATAATGATGTAATTGTGGCATTTCATTTTGCGGTGCAGAAGGATTTCTTGGATATACTCATGTGTTTGATTGGTAGGGCACCAAATTGTATTCACGTGTTAGGCAAAGAAAACAAGAATGCCTTACACTTTGCTATGCAAAATCATAATTATAGGTTGGATTTAGAATGCTTGCTCGCAAGCATGTTACAAATTTAAGATAAGGTGTTCTGACATCATTTTAACATTTTGATAAAAATGATTTATATATTTTCGCATTCATTCATATTTATGTTGAACATGCATTCATTGGAACAAAAGCTCGAGCTTTGAGGCTTCAAAAGTTGTAGGCTCAAATAATCTGGGTATGACCACATACTTTTCAAATAAAACCACATTCTTCTCACAACATAATAACTCTAATATTTGTGCTTTGACATATTTGTCGTGTTGTTCTTTGACAGTAAAGTTTTGACTTGTTTCGCCTTTCCATTTTTGCCACCCTTTTACTTCTCCACCCTCTCACTTCTCCATCCTCTAACCCCTTCTTCTTCACCCTCTTCATCTCCTATTGTATCTCTCTCTTGAATTTGGTTCCTTCAAAAATCCCCTTCGGCGTTTCTATCGTACATTTCACGTACGATTGCTAGTTTTAACGATACCATACCTGGCTTCAAGCTTCTTCGCTATTAAATGTGGAGCACCCCGGAGCCTGAATAATAATGGTGCATATTTGGAAGGATTTAAAGGCGATGGATTCGTGTGGCACTGTTGGGACTACGTGAAAAGCCCATGAGATGACAACTGGACTGTATAATAAAACTACAACGTATACAGCGTTCGTTATTTTTGGAACGAAAAATGGAGGAACACGTAATCCTGTTTTATCCCAATTATTGTTGTCACCCAAAACTAATAATTTTATAAATCTTTATTTTATTTCCCTCATTCTCTCTTTTCCCGAGGTGCAGATATTTACGATCCGTCAGCCTAATTTTAAAATACAAAATTTGAAAGTAAAGTGTGGAAATAAAATCAAACTAGATCACCAAAAATTGGAACATAAGAAATGTGGATAGATCATCATATTATGAATAAATCTTATGGTGGTCGCATGGGTACGTGTGCTTGTGCGCTAAGCGTATCTTCTCGGTAATTTTGGGTTGACTGCCAGCATGGCATTTGACTCCTGAAAGTCCGACTAACGGTGTAGCCACTCCGTCACGTTACCTTTCTCCGGCAATGTTCCTGGCACAACATTGTAGGTACCGGGCACCCAATGGACCTCGCCCTGCTCCCTTTCCCGCCCATATTGAAATTTCAAATACCCCGCCCATATGAAAATTCCAAATACCACGCCTAAACTTTCCTTTATATTATTTTACTCTATTTCATCCTTTTAAATCTTTTTGCTGCGAAAATCACTATCAGCTGCAGCCTGCGAGGATCAGAGCCTGTTAAATACATTTAAGAGGTTTAATGATGTGAGATTTGTGAATGTTCTTGGGATATTGACGCTGATCTAGTTGAAGGAGAGGCCGAAAGAGCTTAGGGTAGCCAGGTGCTTAAGGGGTTGCGGGATTGGCCCTGTGCGTTCATTTGAGTGGAGGAAGAGCAAGTCCATGCAGTGGAGATTCAGAAGTTCCACAAGTATTGTGCCAGTGAAGCCGAAGATGGAAATGTCAAGACAGATGTTTGCCAACGTCGCAACCTACGATGGCAGTGGGTCGAATAAATTATTGTTGTAATCCTCGAGCATATCTAGGATGAGAAGCACTGACGTGAACTCCATCAGAAGACCACCAGTGAAGTTTTAGTTGGAGATGTTGAGGAAGCGCAGCGTCTCAACTTTCATCATAGGAAAGGCTTAGATAGCTTGTTTTGTAATAGACTAAAGTTTGCCAGCGATGTCCAGAGATGAGATATCTTCGTGGAATGTTTCCGGAGAGATTCATGTTGGTGAATTCGAGATATATTATGCGATATTTTTTTGCAAGAAACCCCATTTCAAATGCAGATGTGGGTAACCTTTGATTGGGATGAGTTGGCCAGCGCCTCATCTATGGCAACTTTCAGCGACACAACCACTTGTCCTTTGCCATCATCTGATAAAGTTATATAGATTTTGGTCATTACCATTTTAAGTAGCAAAAACATTACTTTCTTCATTGGAGGGTGGTTGTTTTCATTCACACTAGTGTCTTTGAGAAACAATGGGGTTGTTATAGTCCATGTTATTGTAATATCTTACATTATTTTTTGAGTTACTTGTGAAGTATAAGTTAATTTATATAAAATTCATCAAACAAAAATGGAATTACTCATTTATCGTTGGTTTACATGATGAAACAAAAATGTTTAAGCACACGAATTTTCAATCATGCTTTGTTATTCTTCTTTATTTAGGAGAGTTTAACAATATTAAAGACTACCTGAAATTCGATGTAGTTTACAATATACTTTATTATTATTTGACAGAGAAACACACCCAAAACAAGAAGAAAAATATTTTAAAAAATAAATTAAAAAAAGTATAGTATTATATATTTATGTTATAGGCCATCCTTCCTATTTGATTAGGAGTTGTGGATATTGACATGTTAGAAAAAGAGTGGTGAAGTTTTTTTGTTGTACATGTTTTAAAATATGAGGATCAACGGTAGTCCATGTGGACCTATAAATTGTGTCAAGAACTTGTAACCATTTAATGTAATATGACATTTGATACATACAATTTGGTCAAATTTCATTGCACAAGAATCAATTATCAAGATGTCAATTGCTAGATCATTGTGTAGGTGTTTTGTTATGTGCAAATTCTAATTAAAGATCTTGACTTACACCTATAGTTAATTGAATCGAGGAATACAAACTCCCCAATCTTGTCCATATCCAATATGCGATTCTGAAATAAATTTATATTTCGATAATCTATGCCTTTACTCTTGTTCCCCGTGTACGAAGCACCAATTGATTACAATAATCACAATGCTCCAACATACTAATTTGGATGGGAGATATACCTATTTGGACCAGTTTGCAGCAATACAAACACACTAATAATATGTTGTATATTCATTTGGGATCACTTACATATATATAGGAGAAACAATTCCTATATTCAAGGAGGTTGTTTTAACAACACTCCTTGTATACTTATTTATGTGAGTTTGTTTTAACAACCAAAACTCACGTATAACAATATTATAAACAATTGACATATAAATATTGTTCACACTAATATTAATATCCTAACATTCACCCCCTTAGTGTAAACATGGGAAGAAAGCACATCTCAAGAATTGGAAACATAATCATATGCCTCTGCATACTTTTAGGTCTACATACTACTAGCTTGGATCTTGTTGTCTGGATCTTGTTGCACATGACCAATCCGCTTCACCATAGTGAATATCATACTGGATGATCACACTTCCATCGATTCACCTACATATGCGAACTCAACAGTTCTCACTTTCACTTCCAGTGATGCTAGATTTCACTAGCCAATTCTAAATATATCTATAGAAGAAGGTATTAATTACATCAACAACATCACATCCCAACAGAGGATTATATCAAACCAAATAATGAGGGTTTTATTCTATGGAAGATAAACACCTCTATCTCTAACATTACAAGTCATCCTTGCCATCGATGGGTCAAAAATCTTATGAAGTGACTGGAAGAAGGTGTGTACAAGTGATAAGAAAACCTAAGAATGCATATGAAATATTGATAAAATTCAACACACCATCCAACATAAGGAAAGTTAGAGCATAACAATAAAGACACAACGCACACCACACATGAAGAAGTGTTGGTCGTGAAGAGGATCAATAGAATAGGTCAATGGAAAATGAAGTTTCCACAATAAGAAACACATGAAGGAATAAAAAATAAGACAAGCGGACCAATCTTGGACCAAAGATGTGAACTTTCCTATAACTACACAACACCAATATACCTTCACATATACTTTAGTACCCTATACATCATCACTGTAATTTGGTGTTTTGATGTGGACTTACATTTACAAGTTAATTGTTTCGAGTTCTAAATCTCAATTGTAAATGAATTTTCTAGGCAAGGCAAGCTTAAACCTTGCTTGAGAGAGAGTTCGATAAATCAAAATTGTTTGTGTTTTGGCAAACACCCCAATTTGGTGTTTTGGTGTGGGTGTATGTTTTACAAGGATTTGAACTCACTCCTTTGCCATCAACTGATGAAGCTACACAGATTTTGATGACTGCCATTTGAAGTAGCAAAAACATTAGTCTTCGTTGCTCTGTGTGGTTGTTTTCATTCACACTTGTCATCGAGAATGAAAGGGTTGTTATATTCCATGTTATTGTAATATCTTACTTTATTTGTTTGAGTGAAGCAATAATTTTAATTATATAAAATTCATCTAACAAAAATGGAATTATTCATCTCGTAGTTCATTGTACTATTGCATCCTTAGTTGAATAGTTGAAATCATGTTTCTCTTTGACATCATGGTTCATCCATACCCCTACGATGGTCCTTAATACAAATTAGTAATATCACATATATTAGAGACAACACTACTACAACATGGGTTGTGTAGAGATGTATAGTAGAGATGATTTACCTTTTGAGTTTTTTATATAAATTCTATTATGACCTTTTTAATTTTTCTTCCATTTGACCTCGCGCTTTCACTAAAAGAGAATGGAGGAGTAGAGGAAAGTAATTTGAGGGTTTGAATCTATACAATAATTTTCATTTTTAAAAGCTTGCAATAATTTTTGGAAGTGGAGAGGGAGGTTTTTCGATTAGGAAACAGAGAAGAGCAAAAAGACACAAGAAGTTTCTCCGCGCTAACATTCACAACATCACTAAACTTTCCATTTGTTGTCTTGCCAGGGCACGTATCAAGCATATCAATGGCCTTATTTATGAAGAAACCAAGGACTTTATCTTGTTTGATAATTCCATCAAGGATGTCATCAATTAAATTGAGCATGTGTGGTGAAAGATATTGCTTTTTCCCTCGATAGCTAGGCAAGACATTGTATGGCTTCAGAGGCTAGGGTTTTGCGGTCTATTTTAAAAATCACGTTATAAAAAACCACTTTTTTTACATATGGATTTGTTTAATCTATATGGAATTTTCAATTAATCTATTTGAACAAGTGACATGTAATCCATATGTGACTTACCAAAAAAAGTCGACGACCATAGATGGTAGAGGAGGTATTTGAAATCATGGGGATTTCAACAGTGACCATCTCCCTTTTCTTTGCTAGTTATATCCCCTTCGAATCCACTCTCATTGTTCTCACCTCCTAGTGCATGTGATAGACTTCATTTAAAATTTACTCTAAGATGAACATTCTCAAGGCTTTTACCTGCAATTTTTTTGCCTTTTATTATCGAAAGCCCAACAAATTTGTTTCTTCTTTCTTTGAAAAATAAAAATAAAAATCACAAGAACCAAAAGTAGTGTGGAATCAAATAATCATGTAAATCTTTCTTCTAAATCATCTTACTCTTTAGTTTCACATGAAAAACTATTTATCATTGGCATTTTCGATTCCCAAGAAAATGCTTGGCTAGGAAGTAGGTGAAAAAGGTTGTGAGTTCCACTGAGAAATGATAAAATAATGAGAAAAATGAAATCTCTCGTGTTTAAATGCTTACGATAATTGTAAAAAATCAACAAATTGGTCAAGCTAAATAGATTGTGTAAATTGTTCTTATGTGTTTAATTGAGTGTTTCTATCTTACTCATGTACCTACTAAAATTAAACAATTTTTTGTTTTGGTTTTATTTGTTGCATGACATGCACAACTATGAATGAGGTTCCATGTTCTCCTATTTTCTTGGTTTTACTAGTAGGCCATATGAGATTTATCATAAAAATCAAATTATATTCCTTATATGTAAAGAAAATAGTTCTCTAACATGTGGGTTATAGGAAGCACACGAGAAGAAAAAAATCTTGAAAGTGGTTTAAAGACATGGTAAGAAATTGATGCTTATCTCTAAATGTTATTGCTTGGAACACTTAGTCAGGTCCAAATGAACACAAGGTATGTGAAGGATTAACACTATTTTTGGAATGGAAAACACCTCATGTATTCCATCTTTAGCAACTTATAATGTTATGGTTTTTGTATGCTAAGTTATAATGTTCTAATTGATACTTATGGCAGGATATGAGAGTGGGTGGTGGTATGTAAAATGTTAAATATGAATATTTTTTCCTGTATCCTTTTTTTGTTTTTGATAATAGTGAAAATGGTGGTATACATTATGTATATACTATGTTGCTTCTATATTGTGCCAAAATGTGAGTTTTGGAACATGGTTTGGATGCATATAGGAATGAATTGAAATCATATTTTAAGAGAATATGGTTTGGTTTCAAATGTTGCCCCATGGAAAAACTATTTTTTTGACCTCCACATAATAAATGGATTGGAAAAACTTGAATGTTGTTGCACCACATTATTCGGTGAACAAACCATTAACAAGCTGAAAGTTTTCGATTTACACTTGATGTGAATGTTGTGATAAAGGTTCCTTGAAAAATGTGGAAACATATGGAAGGCACACTATTTGTTTGACAAAATGCTTCAAAAGTTTCTCCCATTGAATGAGATGATTGTATGTGATGTGTACAAAATGGGCTTGTTAAGAAATCGTTGAAGATTATTTTTCTTATTTTAATTTTAGAAAATGCAACAAAACTAACAAATAGTACAATGGTTGTAAAAAATTAGAACCTCAATAGTGAATAGTCAATAGACCAACAAATACATAAGAACATGATACATAAGAGGTTGATGTACAAATAAAATGTAGCCAATCACTAGAACCCTTGAAACATTTTTGAAGAAAAGAGTCATGGTTGCTAAATTCCCAACCATTTTGAAATCTTTGATTGAAATTTCTTGGTTATACGAAATTCACATGTCAAATGAATTTTGATACATTTCATCTGTTTATCCATGTCCTCATTTGTGTGGGAGTAAAATGCATAACCTAATACATGGATGAACTATAAAAGAAAGAGTAAAGTCTGTGAAACAATAGATTATAGAAAATACTACTATTATAAAAACTTGAGTAACATCTATTTTTTCAAATGTGCTTATTAGCCATGTTGTTGCTTGTATCACATTCTTGGATATCCTTATCCCCAAAAGAGCATGTTTCCATGAAAGTTTAGAAGAAAAAGGGTAGACAACTTTTGTAATTCCTAAATAACTTTAATAAATTTTCAATTCCAAAAGGCATGTAGGATTTGCTTTATTTTTGCAAAAAGGGCACGAAAGTTTGAAGTTTAAATTAAATCAAGTCTTTTAGCTACACAATTTGCATTGAAGCAATCTCAACACTACTAGCATAGTACTATGCTTTACTTTCGACAACTAGATTTTTTTTATCAAACTTATATGCCATTATGTCGAAAATTATTCTTAATATAACATGTTTCATGTTCTACACTTTTATTATTATTAATGTTTATACTTTTAACTATATCAATGTTTGTTATCAAAACAATATAATAATGTAATTGCATAATCTCAATTAGAGTAATTATGATTATCCTTTTTTTGTAGACTAGGTCCCATGTATGAATGTTAACTGGTACCATGAATAGTCATACAATAACAATGCATTCATTTATGGTTGGAAGGAAGAATGAATGTATAGAGGATATGGATAATTGATCTAAATGTCAACAACTTTTCCCTTATGTTCTTCATGCGATCTGCACCCTATTTCTCCTTTGAACAAATTACCATAAATAACATGTAGTCCATATGTGACTTACCAGAAGAAGCAACTAGAGGAACATAGATGGTATATGAGGGATTTGAGTTGTAGGGGATTTCAACTAGGTTGACGATCTCCCTTTGTTTTGCTGGTTATACACCCTTCGAATCCACTCTCATTGTACCTTCCTCCTACCACATGTGACGTGCTTCATTTTAAATATAGTGCAAACTAAAATTCTCAACCCTTTTTCCAGCAAATTTGTTGCCTTTTATTGTTGATTTCTCGATAAAGTGTTTGCTTCTTTCTTTGTGATTTGACATAATCACGAGAAACAAAAGTAGGGTGGAATCAAATGATCATGTAAAAATTTCTTCTAAATCATCTTACTCTTCAGTTTCACATGATAAACCATCTGTCATTGGCATTTTAAGTTCCTAGGAAAATTCTTGGCCTTGAGGGAGGTGAAAAAAGGCCACGAGTTCTATTGAAAAATTAGAAAATAATATGAGTTCAATGATATCTCATGTGTTCAAATTCTTGCAATAATTGCACAACTATCAACAAATAGGTCATATTAGGCATTGGGAGTTTTGTACGATGACTTACTTTTAAACCTATTTCAAAAGTATGTTAAGAGGATTACCTACTTTTCCTCCAACATTTTCCCTTCTCCTATAATTCTCCTCCCTCTATCTCCTTCTTTATCATCCCACTTCATCACATCACGCTTCTCATTTACTCCATATCAATGTCACCAATGCATGACCACTCACAAGCATTTACTAGGAGGAACATTATTTCAACAAGGCTGATATTAAATAGAATCTAGAACACTCACTTACATCTGATTTTATATACATATATCATACCTTCAAATATGTATATTAACTTCAACTTTACTTTATTCAAAATTATAATGAGAGCCAAGCATGGAATTTCAAAATATTCGTCCCTATCAAATCAAAATTTATTGACGACCTAGCTCCTTTAGGTAGTTGTAAATTTAATTTTTTTCTATATTTATTTTTATGATTTCTTGACATAAATAAAAATAAGTTGTATATTTTTCACACATACACTTTTATAGAGGACTTTATAAAATTATATGGTTTTCTAAATTTTCAGCATATCATTATCTATGACTACCTAATTTTTTTACTTGTAATATACAATTAAAATAAAAAAATATTCGACATCATATCTATAGAATGAGTATCGAATTATAGTCATTCTATTTATTAATGTATCAAAATAAAAATCGTTATTACGCCAGAAGGCGTTCCCCCTATGGTAAAGGACCTTCGGACGTTTCTGCGATTGTCTTAAAATTGACGGTTTGACGGCTTTTTCGACGTTTTCATTTTTCCTCGCTATTTTAACATTTTTTGGGTAAGTAAGGGTCAATCCGATCCACCACGGCATTCCTCCAAGGGGTTTTTTTCGGTGATGCGAGAAGTGAATTTCGCGTGCAAATGCTTTGACGATGAGGTCAGTCTAAATGAGGCATACGTCCGCGTCGGATAACTCTTACGGCTGTGACAGTTCTGGTCAGTCAATTAGTTCTGGCCGTTAAAGACGACCCTTACTTAGCATATGATTGTGTTTTTTAAAACTAGATGTGACTTTCTTGGCGTCGTCTTCACTGATTGGAACCGCTCCGGGTGTCGGAATTATTGGTTCTTCGTAGTTTTGTTATTATTTAAAGTTTTAATTTTTCCCGTATCATTATTACATTTTCATTTTAATGATGGATGAGAATTCTCCGAAAGGAACGAATAGTATTCACGATTCCACCCAACAAATATCTTAAATAATCAACTAACTCGCTCACAAATTCAATAATTATTTCTCCCGCAATTTTAAATTGAACTTTCACATGGACATTATTTATAATGGGAAATCGAACTGACCAAATATTTCAAAATATAATTATTGAATTTAGTTTTTGTTTTTTAAATGGTGGATTTTTCAGCTATTTTAACGTTTTTTTTGTGTGGTTTTTTTGGGTTTTTTTGGGCATTGAATTCTATCAAATAGGGTGTGGGTGTTATAGTTTTGACTTCCCTCATAGATATGTATGCCAAATGTGTAAGCATACATAAGGCACACAATTCCTTGTTAAAATTACCATTCTCAAATCCGTAGTGCTTAATTTGGAGCGGTTTGTGCTACTTTTTTACATATTTTAATTGTCAATACATTTGTTCATTTTTGTTGAGAAAATAGTATAACCTGCTAGGAACTGCAAATTTGGTGTAAATTGCAAGCTATACAATAAACTCCATATCAAATAAAATGAGCAACGTTGAACTCAGATTGAATAAAAAAGGAAAATAAAATTAGAATTGCACCTGGTTCCCCTTTCAAATTTGAAGTTTCAAGTTGCCCATTGCATAAATGATACATTATTAAATATAAGGAAAATAGAACGGTGCTCTATATCTTGGACCTCAAATTTGGGTTAGAAGCTTGTCAATCAAGTACTTATATTTTCTATTGAATTCTTGGGTGCACATACATACGGTAGCAAAACAGATCCCAGAGAGCAAGGACATAAGACTTTTGTGCAAATGTGAAAGGGGAGTTCTATGTGCACATTCAAATTAAACATAAAAAATACCCTTGATTAAAGACCTGGAACTAAGAACGTGATTTAAACTTACAAAGGATCTCAATGGACATTTGGTGGGTGAGACAAAGCTCTCATTGCACATTTAGTGGTCCGTGATAGACAATTCAATGTGCATTTGATGGATCTTTTGAGGGCCTTTAACGATTAAGAATAATAAGAGGGATAGGTTGATATATCTCGAAGATGGGCAGAGCATAAGCAAAAGGCTACCACTCATGATATAAAATCTGCAAATGTACAAAAGTCTTCATGTATTCATGTTTAGTTCAGATAAAATAGCCCGCAAATGTACAAAAGGCTACCACTCATGATATAAGATTTGCAAATGTATATGTACGAATTTGTAACAAATTTGAAATGTAGAGATAACACCTTTAAATGTAATGCTTCATATATATTCCTACACTTACAAAATCATTTACACCCCTTATCAATATCAACTACAAAAATAATAACTATCCCTCTAAATCAAATAACATATACCGTTCGGCGTTCACATTGCATTATACACATGCGATTGCTAGTTTAAGACAATTAGTATAGTACTTGATGTGATAAAAAATACAATTTCCATTTTAATAAAAATATTACCAAACATAGGTAAAAATACTTTCAATGAGAAATGACATAGCATTTAAATTTCCGTGCCTGAAAAGCTGTCTTTTATCCTTAATAAACGTGCACCTCACACTAAAAGTTGTACCCGTCTGTGAGATAAATTTCATTTAAAAAAACTGGGAAGCCAAATATGGTCGGCGTATGTAAGTCAGAAAAATACACAAATGGTAACGCCGGTAAAGGACTGACGGAGTAAATAAACGAAAATTTGTTTGGATTGGTTTGACCGAGAGGAGGGACCCACCAGCCACCTCATCATAATCTTGAGCGTACCGGCAAGATAAGCTCTTCCGTGCTTGTGGGGCGTGTACAATATTTTATTCCAATGAGTTTGTAAATGATGTAGAGCAAATTTGTCGGGTTAGTTTTTGTAATCTTTGGTGGAGAAACATGTACTCAATTGACATTTAGAGTATGGTATAGGTAGACATGAAACCATGCAGCAGACCGTGTGGAGTGGACTTCGGCTAAGAAGACTTGCTCAAGGTAGCCATTACATTGAAGTTGCCACATTGGATCTTAGAAGCATGCACATGACATGTGAATGAAGTTGCCACATTGGATCTTAGAAGCATACACATGGCACGTGAATTGTTCAATGGATTGCAACGAGGGAAATCATACATTGGTGTTTTTTTACTTATTTGGAATTGCATAATTTTACTTTGTCAGCACTTCAGATAGTAGTTGTAGATTTGAAAAAAATCTTTGCCCATTTCAATCTATATTTTGATTACATCTCATGGATTGATATGGGGTTCAAGACATCAACATTCATCAAACCATAATAGAAATATGTTTTTGGTAGACATGTACACAAAAATTGGCACCATACTTATGCAAACCCATCCAAGAATACTTGTAAGTGGATTATACCCAGATGTTATTGTTGCAAAAATATCCTTCACAAAGTAATTGCAGGTGTATTTTTATCACATGTTTTAGTTACAAATGTTGTACCATACATATGTATACAAAATGTTTACATATGAACTTACCCTTTTGAGAAATTTCAGAACACCGATCTCTTTGCCAACAATCTTCCACCCACAAGATTTGAATCCATCTCAAGTCTCTTTTTGCCATATTCTTCTCCACATTCAAAATGTTGAAACCCATTTCAATGATTGGGAATCACAAACTTTCTTTCACTCCACGGTTTATTGAATGTCTCGACCAATTGTTACTCGAAGATGTCTACAAGTTCTTATGTCCAAATGAAGGAAAACTAAGTCTATTTTCCCATTTCATTCTAAACAATCAAAATGTTGAAACCCATTTCACTTATTGTGAAAAATCGTCGTGCTTCACCAACTTCCTTGATCAAATGAATTATTTTAGATGTGTGCCTACAATACCTCTTGCAATTCTCTGCCAATAACACATATGCACCTCTTCTCCGCAAATAATAACACAAAATCCCACTTTCCCGTGTCTCTTTTCGTTACCTACAAGAGACTCTTTTATTGGTGCTCCACAATTGTGTTTTCCATCTTTTTCGTTTTTTCCCTCTCCTTCACTTCCTCTAAACATTGCACATTATCAAACCAAACCCATCCTAGTATATTTTTTGCCCTTTTCCTAAAAAATTTCCTCCTCGTTACTCCCTATCGACATCTCCTTTGCATCGCTTTGGTTTCATTGCTAGCAAATAAATGCCCTTAGTGTTCCCACCATCTCCCCCATATTTGCGATAAGATAGCTTTCAAGAAAAAATGCCCACCTTCATTTTGTGTAAGCAACCCCATTCTTATAATTTTTATAAAAATATATTTTGGTGGGGTTAGGGCGTTAGCTCGTGGATTTGAAAATTTATGGGGTAAGTTTAGTCTTAAAGTCATGATTATTTGAAGGTAGATTCGCTCCCACAACCCAAGTTTGTGGTCGAACACGATGTCTTTGTATGGCACAGAATTGTAATCATCTTTGGGCGGAGGCAAAGGTGGCTCCTCTCCCCACACCACCGATCCATCGCTGTAATGTTTGATGCGTCCGCCGTCCACATCTTCGACCAGCCGAGGCTTGCGATTATCCGACGTTTTTCTTCTTTTCTCTGCAACTGCAACTAATAAATGGCAAGATGGGAATTGTAAATTACTTTTTGGTGAAGGAGTGGGAGTGGCATGTTCCATGAGATGGGGAATCTGTGACACTTTTTTCCTCGCCAGATATTTTAATTCTTTAAGTATTTGGACGCATTAGGTATTTTTTCAAATCAATGCGCAAAAGTTGAACGACATCTCCATACCTAATATTATTTTATTTAATGACGAGTAGGTAAGACAAGCCATCTCCTACCACAAAATCTAAAATTGTTGACTTCAATTATATTTTATTTTTATGCAATGGAATGCACCCACATTTGACATTTTGTGTAGATTTACATGTATACACGGAAGCAAAGACACGGAGGCTATCGTTGCGGACGTAGGATTGAATAACCCCATAAGATACACCATAACATGCCATGACCCACCCCGATCCACGTCGCATAAAACAAAATTGTCACCTCCCCTGTGGCATCAAATTGTCGGAGAGAAAAAAGTCGCCTACCGTAAATCCTGATGGAAAAGTGTCTTCATTATGCTTGAGTTGGCATGTTGGGCGTGGTCGGACGGCTCATAAATCCGAGAGGATGCCAAATCTAAATCCCCACCGTCTCGAGACATGGCACGGTTCTTGTCCTTATGTTTGCTTTCATTGCTACATCTAGGTTGTTGGTCTTCTATGTTGCTATTGGGCAGGTGTGTTGTAGTTGTTTATTAACTGTTATAGAGCTATTGGACTGCTGTTACTGGTTTTGTTTTTAGCAAATTGTATTATGTTGTTGGGCTTATCGGTTTTATCTTGATTCGGATTACTTTCTGTAATGTTGATATTATAAAATTTGGCTTTTGAGCCCTATTGTATGAGGGTATAGTCCCTTTCAAAAAACTATTTTCCAATAATAAGAAAAATAATTATTTTTACATTAGTTATAACTCTAGGTTGGTAATTAACCATAATCTAAAATAACACTAAAATAGCCTTATAGGATTTAACAAGTGAACCACCTAATTAGACTAAGGCCGATCTAAATAGATCTACATTGAACGAGATTGAGTTGAATTAACTCAAAACCTAATGTGCACTTAACATAAGACCTTTATTTGAGAGATAATGATGAATTGACCGATCTAATTGTTTTTATTATATCATTCCCCTTTAATTCAACATTGTCTCAAATGAGCAAGAGAGGTTATTTGAATGCCTCAAAAGTTTTACACACTAGTGACTTGGTGAATAAATTTACACTTGCTTCCAATCACAAGCGTAAGAATAAACAAAAGTTCACCAAGAAGCAAAGCAATCAACATGATTCACAAGGGTCATTAAATAAGAAACACTACTCTATTTGTGAAAAAGGGCATGATGTTAAAGATTTTTAGTATAATGGCCTTACCAACAACTCTTCAAGTAAAAAGCCCAATCAACAACAATCAACTAATAACAAACACAAGTCTTATTGATAGAACATTTAGGCAATTAGAAGAATAAACAACACCATGCCAACCTTATCGATTAAGAGGAATATACCCCTAAAAAGGATATCCCTTATGTTGTAGAATAAAAAAGTCAACCTTGCATAACTTTATATGGTATGTGGGCATGTGCATGGAGATTGGGGACCAAAAAGTGGCAAAAAGTCTAATTTTTGGCCATTTTGCACATAATGCTAGTGTGTTATGGCTCAATCGCATTATAACGTGACTGTGCAATCAAATGAGTTGTGTTATAATACACATTGGTTATGGACTGGAATTTCCAAGCCATAATGTGCTCATGTTATAATGTTTATGATGTGAGCATCTTTTTTTACTATATATATTTGAAATTTCACCAAGACAATCCTAGTATGTTATAATGCGAGTGTGTTTTATTTTCTTTGGATTGTAAACCACCCACCCTTTGGCTTGAATATCTAATCCTAAGGATTGGCCTGTCTATTCCATGACTAAATACGTGTTTTCAAAAACATAAGAAACTACGGTGTACGCCCTATTTTTTCAGGTGTTTTTATGATAATATTTCAAAAAACTTAACTATGATGTCAAGTTCTATCTTAGATTCGCGCTAATGTATTTATTTTTAAACTCTCAATAGTTTAAAGTTTTCATTCTTAATTTACATTAGTAGTGTCATCATTTTTGGTAAAATACTTGTACTAGCATTTCTACATAACTTTTGATATGCTCATCCAAATTTCAAAAAAACTACATTGACACAACCTATGCTCCATTCTACACACATTTTAAGAAAGGAAATTTTATTTTTAATTATTTTTCTCAAGTGTACATATGATTACATTTCATTTTCAAGATGTTCTCTCCTTGAAAATTAGTAAAAAAATAAGTCATTGATAAATTAGGAAAAAATAGTGGGACTTAATATATGATTTTAGCTAATTTTATATCGAAGAGATTTGTAAAATAATTTACCGAACTAAAATAATGGGGAGGCATACATATGACATAGTTATATTTTGGACACAAAAACATATCCCTTTATGTGCACACCACATTTCACCCTCGTAGTCTCAACTGTTTTAAAAAATATAGTAACTTAGAAACTAGATTAAAAGCATAAGATATATTGCACTCCATGAGGCCACATTTCAGGTATTTAATCGAATAGTTTGCAGGCACCAAAAATCCACCATTTTGTATTTTCTTGAAGTTTTATAAAACCTTTTCCCATTATCCATTCTGAGCAAACCATAAATCAATACATTCCAAGAGACTACATTTTGCAGAGAAGTTTTGACAAATAGATCACATATGTTCCATATGCTCCCGCCTAGCATTATTATTGTTGTTATTATTTTAAGGCTTCAATGATACCAATCATATGACAAATAACTGATTTCAATTAAACTTTGGTGGATGCCAATCTCTGTCCATAAGCACCTCTTTTTAATCGATAAATCATTCCAATTGCTCCATATCTCTTCCGTTGATTCTTCAATGTCCTCTTCAGATGGAATAGGAATATGTGATAACAAATTCATACACGTTTATATAAACATGGGTGAACTTCCCTTGGAAGTATCTGTCCCTCATCTTTATATTTTCCACTACTGGAATTACTTACAAGCTCCGCCAAGCAAGAATATGAGAAATAGCGAACATCTTTGTATTTGAAATATTTTGTAAAAGTACAGTCACGATCACATCATCGATTGCTTTTGAATGCACCAGAGAAGAAATCAACCTCAGAGAAATTTTAGTTTGGAAAAACTCCATAAGAGAATCCATTACATCAACCCGTAAGGTAGGACTTGGAACTAAAGAAACCACGATTTCCCTGAGAAGCCGCAACAACTCCCTGTATTTATTCCACAACCAGTTCCTATATACGTCTTCAGCCTTTTCTCCGTCATCATTATCTACTCCTCCGATTCTCTTCCTCTTCTTATTCAACCTCTGCGAAGCATTTTTCATGACGGAGGTTGCGAGTTCGGTTCTGGGCAGAGGTTATAAAAAAGAATGCCTGAAGCATTATTAAGGCTTCTAATCCGTGATCAAAATGTGTCTCATTTTTAAGGCACGAGGAAAGTGGTGAAATAAGAATGGGAGCATTGTTGACATGAGCTCTGGAAGTGAGAAGCTCTTGTCCTAATCCTGGTTATCCTTCTTCTTCTACACACAACTACCAGAACAACCAATTGCATAAACTCCTTTCTTCACACGTTGCAACTATCCATATTACTGCTAAATTTACAACGTTGACTTGGGTTTGCGTGTGGTTGAATCCTCTGGATCTCAAAATGAAGTTCGTGTAAAGCAATTTCAGGGCGGCCATACCCTGCAAAACCCCTGCCACACGCCAGTTAAATGGACCTGGCCCTCACCCAAATGCCTCCAATAAATTCTTCCACCGCCCTCCTTTATTTTCCTCTGCCAAATCAACTAGTTTTTTTTTTTTTTTTTTTTATTATAGGCAAATAGTTTTTATGAAAGGGACTATACCCTTGTACAATAGTGGCTCAGAAGCCGGATGTGCCAATGTGAGTAAAAGAACATAAGATCAAAAACAATGAGGACAAAGGCAGGAAGATATCCTACCAATACCAGCACCAAAACCCGCAACACTCAGCGAGTAAACAACAACTAAGCAAAATCAACGTAGATGAAAACTGTTACATCCTTCTTAAGTGCACCGACGCGCACTCCCCCATGGAAACCACGATATGATTTTCTACTTACAGTGCACCAATCCGCATTGTTTCCGTCTTCCACATCTAAAACCACTTCTAAATTACCTTTTAATTTGGGTGAATCAAATTTTGAATCCCGCTCCTCCAAAGTTAAAAATGCCTTCTTTTCTCTGAACCGACCTTCGTCCTTTTGCCACTATTCACGTTAGCATTTAAAAGCAATTGGTTAGAATCTTTGTTAATGATATTCTGTCGGTTCCCATCCACCATTTCAGGTGCAAAATCTGCCACGCTTTCCTCTTCCTCGGAGCCAGTTTCCCATTCGAGAGGATTCGCTATCTTCCTTGTTTGGCGCATGATCGCTTTTTTTTTGGATTTTCCCACTCCTCCTCCGTCGTTTCGATCACATCTCGTGGGCAGAGGGTGCACCTCCTCGCAGCGCTTCGGCCAAACCCAGTTTGACGGCCGGAGTCGATCCACCCTTGTTGCAGTCGCTTTGTATAGAGGGCAAGGGATCTCGTCATTGATGACTTGTAGCTTCCGCTCCTCTTCTCTTTTGCTTCTCCGTCTATTCCTTCCTCTGCCCTTGTTGAACATGTGCACAGTTTGGCCATGTGAAAGTTAATCTTCCAGCATTTGGGACAGACCAAACCATGGTCATCAGGAATTATGTTTTGCACGAATCGGCCAGTGGGGGAAGACAGTATGATGTTCTTAGGGAGAACAGCCCCCACCTCCATGCTAACACATAACCGTGCTCTTATAAGCCTGCTTCTAGCCTTTGTTGCAGCTCCATGGAGATTAACTCTCCCATTGATGTGGCTATGCCAAGTAGGACTTCGTCCTCCCAAAATTCCACTAGAAGAGCCACCAAATCAACTAGTTATAGCACCAAACAAAATAACTTCCTAGTTAAATTACATTTTCTTTTATCTACTAGCAATCGCACGTGAGGTGTGTGATGTTAACGCCGAAAGAGAAATATTGGTGAGTAGAAAAGGAAATTGAAACAGACAATAAAACATTGTGTATCGATAAAAGTTGAGGACGAGTAAAGACAAACCAGGTGGATGGAACAATTTGTCATAAACAATGTCGACGATAGAGCTAGTAGCACCACTAAAAAGACATGTTTGAAGCCACAAATTTGCACAAAGATTGACTTTGTGGTTGACGTAGAGAAACATTTTGTGTTGCAAAAGATCCATAATCAACCTATTATGAGTCAATTTACCAAGTGATCCCAAAAATATGAGTACATTATGTAAACCATGTGTGGCAACTACCCAAAAGGAGTTTATTATAAATCCATCTTTGACTTTCTTTAGGGTGAGGGTATCATGAGCATAGACATGCCAGAGGGGGAGCACATCGTAAAGAGCATGGTC
Source organism: Taxus wallichiana var. yunnanensis (assembly GCA_018340775.1). Classification (NCBI taxonomy): domain Eukaryota; kingdom Viridiplantae; phylum Streptophyta; class Pinopsida; order Cupressales; family Taxaceae; genus Taxus; species Taxus wallichiana. The sequence goes on from CM031235.1 coordinate 679,302,807, forward strand.
TTTGTTCTACACTCCCTCGCCTTTGCAGCTTGCAGACGCATTTCAATCCACTTCGCGCTCCACCTCGAACATCTTCTTCTTCTTTACTCTTTCCACAATTGCATGTGCTTTGGTTTGAGGTAGCTTTGGGTTTGAGGTGCAATTGGTCGGTGTATGTTTCATGGGGCTAATGTAGGTAAATATTTGAAAGAATTAAGGTCCTCCATGTTTTGGAGTCCCCTATGCAAACCTTCCTGACATGAACCAACTCTGCCTAGAAATATTCCTTCCTCTTCAATACCCGCAACGTGCACAGAAACATATGCGAGAGGCCCTCCATTCTTTTCTTCAACGATATTGATATTGCTAATATCTCACATGTTGTTGGAACCACTTACACCTAAAGGGCCATGGATTGGGTGAAAATCAATTGCACTTGGAGCAACGGGACCTCTGAAACATTACAAAAAACCATCACTTAAATACCCTGTCAAGATTATCTATGTTTTCTGTTTGTAGTCCTTCCAAATGAAATGAAAATAATCCCCAATAATGTCTAGCAGGGTTTGGTATTCCAGCAGGGAACCAGATCGACTGGTCTCTTTACAGAAAACATTACAAAGCCTTAGGCTTTTATTAGGGTTTTGGAAATTTCTTCTAGGGTTTGGAACCATTTTTCTTTCTTCTCGATGAATTGAAGAAAAAATAGAATCCATCTAAGAGAGCTATGACTGGGACTAAGCAACTAGGATGGTCGGAGGGGGACTGAGGGGCAAGGATGATGGATCTTTATCTTTGGGCATAAACAACACTAATATCTTCATAGCACTTGACAACCACCGAAAGAAGGGCAGCAAGAAGAAGGGAGACAAGTCATCGGATCAGGTCGCCACATCATCCAAGGGTAGGGATAAGTCAGACCCGAAACACCATGAACCTCCATAATAGTTTTGGGCTCCCGCGTGTGTCATTATTAAATCTTGGGCTTATGTGGACAATGACGATGATTACTATGGTAGATTTTTATGTGGAAATGTGTGCCACGTGTATGGTGGAGGAGTATCTACACTTCGTCAACCAACTACTCATGATCGTCAATAGTCGCTTGTTAGAGAGAGGGGGAATTTTCCCCAATGAATACGCATTTCAACATAATTACAAAATAATGTCCTACATTATAAGTTCAATTCCCAACTTGCCTATGCCATGGCAAGAGCCCTTTCCACATCACCCAAAAATTATGCAAGGCTCACATTGTGTTAGACTTTTGTAGCACCTATTCACTGGATAAATTTTAATTTCTAAACCTTATATAAAACCCCTCAAATTAGGGAATTAAATTTGGTGGCCGAATCTTCCCGTCACATGAAATTCCTACAATGGTACCACAATTATCAATTCAACATTTTTTTTGGAAAAGAAAAAAACAGAATATCAAAGCTTTTGTATGATCCTCAATTTTAATGTTGGCCCAATTTAATTGTTCTAAGATCTCCCCGTATTTTTCAAGTAAAGAGTTTAAATATATTCATAAGGCAGTCAAATATAATCTGCTCATACAATCAAATGTTGTGGATGTTGATCTTATCAAGTTAATGCTCTCTACATGTGTATCGTCTTACAAGCTGAAAAATATTGGAATTTTATGCCGAACAATAAAGAGGCAAAAATCCCAAGCATAAAACAAGGGAATTTTATGTTAAACACTTTTGGAACGAATCTACTATCTTTAATAAGACATGAATTTTTTTAATGAAGGAAAACAACTAGGGACCCCACATTTGAGGATTAAATATCATCATTTTTTGAGAAAACTTTATATCCATCTCCTGTAGTTTTGCTGCAATGTTTTCATGTTTTTCGTGCATAGCATGGCTTTGCATCTAACTTGCTTTGAAAAAATGTGAACATCTGTCAAATCTCTACCTTGCTCCGCATGCAAGATGGAAGCAAAGTATGAAAGACACCTGTCAATGACCACATCTACTATCTGTACGTAGCGATTTCTCACAGTCAAGATGGTCGATGATGTAGAGTTTTTGAACCGTAAGATGTCTGTCACTTCTCAGTGGGATGGGGATTTCCCTAGTGAATATGCCTTTCGGCGTAAAAACATATGGATACAGAAGCTCATAACAGTCTGCACCTTACAAAGAGATGGTTGTGAATCATAAAAACTACTTGAAACCCAAAGGAAAACACCATACCTATCTAAATTTACAACTTATTTGCATAGATATTTATCGGGCTTGTGAGGAGTGACAGGTGGTCTTTGCAAAGAGGACGATCCTTTTGAGCAGCTCCTCTGTATTTTCTCCCACCATTTTGTACACCACCTGATTTTTGTCCTTCATAAATAAAAAGGTCGGCATCACCTTCACATCCAGTTTTTCTACAACACTCTGCACGACACCAACAACAACTAAAAACTTTAAAAAACACCCCCAAGACACAAAATTTTACAGATTTGGATTCGGAAACAGGGAAGAAAAATTACTTTGAATTCATCCACATCAACTAAAAGAAATAGAACAGCCGGGTACTTGAGAGCCACCTCCTCGAAGTAACCTTTCATGAATTTAGAGGGCGCACATCACTCCGCAAATAAATGAATCACAATTGGGGGTGTCTGGCAACCCCAGTGATCCGATCGTCATTATGCTTATCGTAATACGCCGCCAAAGCCAAAGATAATCACCACCCCACCAGCCATGGATCTTCTGTGTGTTGTAATTTATCATATTGGCGACCAATATGCCGAAAGTGATAAACAACTGGAAGCACATGTTCAGCTCCTCTCAATTTGGGCAGTGCCACTTCTAAGAGATACATCGACATCGACTGCCAAACCACATCAGAAATTAATTAATATTTAGCGACAAAACATCCTCATCATAAACGACACAAAAAATGATGCAATCAAACTGCGGATGCGTAAGAGATGAAATTATTTCCCACCGTTTGATGGTTGACGATGCAACAATTTGGGATCATCGATTCTGTTAGACAGTGGTGGGTTGCCCACCTGTGTTTACGCATTTCGGCGTAGTAACGTACTAACAATCAGACGTGAGGTGTGTGATGTTAACACCAAAACAGAAATATTGCTGAGCGGAAAAGGAAATTGAAATAGAGAACAAAGAACCATGTTTCGATTGAACCTGACAATGAGAAATAAAGGCAAACCATGCGGGAAGAACGAATTGTCAGTAAACAATGTTGTCGATAGACCTAATAGCATCATTTACAAAACAAGTTTGAGCCCATAAATTTATGGAAAGTATGTGTTTCTAGTTGATGTAGAGAAAAATGTAATGTTGCAATTGATCCATAATCAACCTATCATGAGTCAATATGGTTGGTTGCTCTTGAAAATAACTCTTCATTCAACTTGCTTAATGCGCAAGCTCTTGAGTTCGTTCTCGAGTGCAAGCGCCATGACCTGTTCAAATGAAAACACCCCCTTAGAGGACTGTGTTTGTGGACTTCACGCCGCCTCTACCATAATTTTTGTTGTCACCACACTTCTCGCCGCTCCAGCTCGAACATCTTCTTCTTTGTTTCTCTTTCCGCTTGATATGTGCATGTGCGGGTTTTAGGTGGTTATGGGATATTCAAAAATCGACGCCTAGAGCTTGCCATTAAACAAGCATTGGATGTGACAGTGCTCAGGTAATTTTCTTTGTTTCTTGCTCTTCGATCTCTTTCCCTAAACTAATCATTGGAGTGATATAAATAAGAAAAACAAAACAAAAAATAAAGAAATCGTGTATTTTCCTAGCAAGTATGAGTATTGATAGCAATTGATGATAAGATGGACAACCACAACCTTCAATTTTTGAAAGCCCTTTACTCTCCCATTGCCAATTCCACCGGGCATACTGACTCAGATAGGTTGATTATGGTTCACTTGCAACACAAAGTTTTCCTCTACGTCGACCAAAAAGTCATCCTTTGTGCAAATTTGTAGGTCGAAAAATGTCTTCTGAATGTTGTTACTGCCTCTATCGTCAACAATGTTTGGGACAAATCATTCCATCCACATCGTGTGCCTGTATTTCTTATCGTTGAATCCGATCAAGACATGGTGCTTTGTTGTTTGTTATAATTTTCGTTTCCACTTACCATTATTTCTCTTTCGGCGTTAACATCGCTCACCTAGATTGCTAGTTTTTTTTTGGAATGAGTACTCAGGAAAAATCGGTTGGTTGGGTCGAAAAATGTCTTCTGAATGTTGCTACTATCTCTATCGTCGACAATGCTTAGGAAAACTCATTTTGGACACATCGTTTTCTGTATTTCTCGTCATTGAATTTGATCGGTACGCGGTGCTTTGTTGTCTATTATAATTTCCGTTTCCACTTACCATTATTTCTCTTTTGGCGTTAACATCTCACACCTAGATTGCTAGTTTTTATTTGGAATGAGTACTTAGGAAAAGATCAAGCAAAAATAACATCACATGCATTATGGGATTGTTTAATACACTCCCAAATACAGGTGGTAAAGCAGTGTGTCCTTCTTTTCGAACGCAGAAGTAGCTTCTTGCTTATCCAACCAAATCATCTTGGTCGTCGCTGTATTTGTCGGTTTCTCCCATTGTAAACACCTTTCGGTGTAATAATGGTTGGCGATTCCGCTACTTCTTTTCTTAGCCATAACAAAGAATTATTAAATATTATTTTCTCAGCATAATATCTATTGGTGATTCCGCCGCTTATTGTAAAAAAACAAACTTCCATATATGTTAACATTTTTTAATCTTCTTTTGAATATTTCTACATCACCAACCGTATAATTTAATAAATGTGTTGACAAATATAAATTCTCATACAAACTTTTTACACTTTATTTTCCATATATTTAAAAATAAAAATACTCAAAAACACCCCCAACACACCAAGAAAAAAAAACATTAAAATAAAAAAAGTGTGCTATGCTTTCAAACACTAACGATGTCAGTATCCTCTGCTCTTGGGCTTGACATGTAACTCAACTTTGTTCTTGACATGTGGCTCTTTGAAGAAGGGAATTCCTGCTGGTGAGAGAGAAGCCATCTGTCCACACATTCCATGTGGAAGTTGTGCCAACACTATGGCAACACTTTTAATGTTTCCCCTTCTGCATATTCGGCCAAGCAGACATCACACTCCGCTACAATATTTGGGTCAGACCTCATTGTGCTTTAGATAATAGAGGGAAGTGCTTCTACAACTTTTTTCTTCAATCCGGTATTTTCTAGCCTTGTAACCCGATAATAATGAAAACCACGAATTTTCATTACAAAATTTTGTCAACATTCACAATACGAATGTGAATTGGTTTTATAAATTCATAGCAATGAGCCCGTCTTTCAGATTCAAGTCATTACATGCATTGTCATTTATATGATACCTGCAATTTTCTTATATCCTCTTATAATCTCGTTTATGGTGACAAAATGGACTTATCCCTCAACCGGACCCTGTGTTTCCCAAACAAATGTCAAAAGCCCTGCAATGCATGTTCAGAGTGCAAGTCTGCAAACTCAAATTCCATTTCTTCTTCTTCTTCTGTTTCGATCCCATTCCTGTAGATAGCAATGTTGTCAAGGAAGAGGAACATGGATTCGAGGATTGGCGGGCATGGGGGACGTCTTCTCAGATCCCTGCAATGGTCGGGAAGATAATCGATTAATGGTCAAGAAAAACTCCGCGCTCACAATAAAAAGAGGTCTGCCAAATCAAAACACTGCTACAAGTCTTTATTGTTGAAATCTTGCATTATGTTTCGAACATGCCCTGATCTCTTAATGTCATGCTTCCTTTCTTACTATTTTTCCTCCCTTTGTCTCTGAATTATTCAAACTCCACTTTTCATGAACGCTTATGTTGAATCTTAAAATGCGTTCTTTACACACATCCATCTCCATTTTTAATGAGTGGATGCGAGAATCGTATGAACTGAGGTTTGTTCAATGACATTATGTTGCCTTGTACAAATAATTTATGGTTGCCAAATCTTTAATGCCATAGATGACTGCTTTTGTTTGTATAGAGACTTCATATTCTTCTCGACAACTTCTCGAATAGATTCAAAGGGAAAGTCTTTAATCCAAAGATTTCCAAAGGCAATTGTAATTGCTTAGTTTGGAGATCCTTCACGCAGAAATGGCTACGAATGATAAATATCGGTACGTTAAGATGTTGCGGTGTATGTCGATCTCCATTATCTGCTTCCAAATATCATCTGGAAAGGCCGCCATAAGAACATAGAAGATATGAATGTATTCCTTTAAATGAGAAGAAGTCTATAAATGGATTGTTGTGGCTACATCAGATGACCATTTCTAGCCATTTGAAGCTGTAGGGCGCTTGGACTCTCATGCTATGCTCCAGATCGCCAAATCTTCTTTACGCGCAGGTCCAGTCCTTAAGCCGTTGGAAAAAGAGCTTAAAGTCGAACCGGACTTCTATGGCATGATGACACATTAGATGGCAGATAACAATGTGTATAGTTTCAACCACGTGTACGGTAGATGTCAATGCGTACATCGTCGACAAAAAAATCACGCTGCGTTCATGTCTTTGTCTCGCGTTAGAGCCCCTCGGGCTTTCTAACTTAGAACACGCCTTTCGGCGTAAAAATGTTTTTTGTTTCCTTTTTTTTTTACAGTCAATTTCATATTTAAAAAAACATTAAGGTATAATTTTTAAAATAAAATTCTATGATGTTTTTTTAGCGTTGACTATTTCAAAATTCTATGACGTTTTTTTGGCGTAATTAAATTAAGTTCTATAAAATACCTGTTTGTAGTGGTAACTTTGGTGGTCCCGTTATGTCGGGTGTACGTAAATACAAGACTTTTTTATCCCGTTATCTTTTCATAAAAAGGTAAACAAAAAACATTGCTGATACATTAAAATCTAATTATTATCGCTGCAATTCTGCCATTAAATGATTTTTTAAAATTTGAAAAAGGAATTCATATGAGTAATACATACCTTACAAAGAGAGGAAAAATGTCCATTGGAATCGAACTTCCCAACGCCAACATCAATCATACATTCTCAGACATCTTGTTTGACGACATCTTTCTTTCTCAAACCCGCGACAACAAAACCAGGAGGCTTGAAAAATCCAGTGGCTCTGCCATGGCAGTCAACCTCTATTTCGGTGTCAATGACGGCATCCACTCCAATGTATTCCACCGCAAACAGCTCAACCAACACCCGGGGAACCACCGTGACGACGATTTTCCTCCCGAACGATGAAAAAACTCTCCAAACCTTGTCATTTCGATCCTCCACAAAAAATAAGGCAAAACAGCTCTGGCCACACCACCTATCTTAGAAACCCACCTCTCATGGATATATTAATCATCGTCTTCATTACACAGGTAGTGGAAATGAAGGTGTACAGAAACCAGACAACAGGAGGAGGGTTATGTCAGACCTGTGCGGTACAACAACAAGAAACAACAAAACAAATTGTGCCCTCGCAACAATGCGCCGCACAGATCTGAGACAGCCTTTTGCATTTCCCTTCATTTGCTGCTGCATTTCACGTGGATCAGTTCGCTCTTTCAGTCAGATTTCAATGCATCCCATTAAACTACAATCTTTACCGTTCATGTTCTGACCGGTGTCAAAATCAGCCAAGACCCATTCTAACAGGGAACGCCTCTGACATAATTATATACAATCAAGTACCCATAATGACAGATAACAATGCGTACAGTTTCAGCCACGTGTACGGTAGATGTCAATGCGTACATCGTCGACCAAAAAATCACGCTCGTTCATGTCTTTGTCCGCGTCAGAGCCCCTCAGGCTTTCTAACTTAGAACACGCCTTTCGGCGTAATTATTATTATTTAATCCCTTTTCTTTTTAATAAAATAGTCACGTTTGGAAAGACACGTCATTAGAAGAAGGGGTGAAAATTGGGCATTACAAAATGTATCACCATTCCCAAGTGTTTACATCATTTCTAAGATTCAAACAAAAATTACAATTTTTTTGTCATAATAAAAATAATTGTTTATTAGCGATGAAATTAGAATTTACATGTTATAGATAATCCATATACCACTTAACTCTACTTATTCATATTAATGTTTAAGTTAACAACATTTATTGAACTCTATTTATCCATTATATACACTACTAAAAATAAAGTGATAATAAATCTTGCTCTTTTAAAATTGTCAAATTTTTAGCATAGGCACATCAAATTCCTTGTTGAAGTTCAAATTTTTCTAATTTCTAGAAGAAGTGGCCACTTTTGAGCCCGCTTTAGTCCCCCATTTCCATGCGTCTACCCATGTTGACTTGAGAGCCACCTGACACACGTGTGGAAGAAATGATTGATTCCGAAGTGTGGTAACAAAATCACGCACTTACTATTACATTTATACAGCCAAGTATGGTATTTTATATACAGATCTCGCGTAATAAAAGTATTCACTTATGACCCTCGTCATTGTCGTTAGTTTTTATTTTTGCATCATGCTCAGTGAGCTTGAAAGTGGATTTACATTCTCTTTCGAAAAATATTTCGTTTTTTTTGGTTTGGAAAATGATTTTTCTCGGGGGATTCAGCCATGTTACATGCAAAGTTAAATTAGATATAACATATTTTTTTTGCTAGCATTCTATTTTAGATATGGAGAGAGAAATAAATTTTTATTCAACAAGCTCTTTATGGTAAAGGTTTTTTGAGTAGTTAGCAGAGTTTAAGTTATGTCCAATGTTATGATGCAAATATAATAGCTCATGATAAGGTTGTTTTTCAAGAATTTGAGCACGTGGAGTCCCAAATGGATTATTGGAGAAGTGTTGTTGGAATATGCATGTAATTTCTCCCGTATATGAAGTCACAATTTAACAAAGAGAAGTTTATTTAGTTTCATGCAGTCCGTAGCTATTTAGGAGAGTTCAGTTCAATTCTATTTTAGAAATAGATAAAGTCAAAATAAAATAAAGAATTCAGTTTGCAAGAATGCACAATATGCTTTAGAATTAGAGGACAATTGTTTATATATAGAAGCACTCTTTAGAGCTGCGCGCTTAAGTTTAGTTGAAACTTATTTTTATATAAAGAAGAGCAATTGTAATTGCTGTGTATGCTGATTAAAAATGAATAACAGTGTTGTACATGCACAAGAAGATTGTAATGAACCGAAACTCTGTGACAAAAGAAGAGTTAATTCATTTATGCACAACAGTGCTGTTTTCATTGATTACTTTGTTTTTATCCATGTTTTCTTTATTATTTGTTTGATGTTCAAGTGCCTTGTGTGTTGTCAGCAAAGTGCTTCCTGACTTGCCTTGCCACTGGGTACCATGGGCGATGAGGGTTTTGGGCATCAATGTTCTTGCAGCAAGAGAAGTTTTCTTTGCCCCATTCCCAGCAACTGTCTCCCAGACGAAGTAGTAGTGGCAATTTTGGCCACACGATTCTTGATACTGGTGGATGGGTGGCACGGCCGCATGGCAAGTTTCATCAGCTTACCCTTGCCCTTTCTCTAACCAAACTTAGTAAACAGGAAGATGATAGAGACAAGAAAACACTAACATCTGGGAGCTGGTATGGTAGATCCACCTGGTAGCAATGGCCTGGGGCAAGCTGGAATATTCGTCTGCCACCTTTTAATGCTCTAATAGTCCCTGTTATTTGGTCTTTGGTTGCAGGGTATTCTATGTTTATTCAAAATTGAAAGTTTGAGAATTTCCCAATAATTTTTAAATTATCTTTATTGAATTTTTGGTATGCTATTACCTTTGATGGTTTCTTATATATTATTCTACGTTCAAGTTGTGATTCCGTTCATTTTTGTTTGTATATTTCAATATTACTAGATGCGCATTTTACACATTTAATAAAAGAGGCTTTACAATCCGCCAAAAACAGTGTTTTAAGTTGGAATAAAAGCCTACAATATTTGATATCAATTTTACTTAACATTGCAGGTTTTTGTTAGTTTCAAAGAACCGCGAAGATCTTCTTCAACTCGATAAGGATATCGAGCATCTTTACAGGGATCTAATTTTATCTTTAAATACAACCAATGTTGTTTATAGACCTGTTGAGTTGCCCTACCCAGACCATGCAAGTAAGTCTCAACTATTACATATTCCTTTTGATAAAAGTTTAGTTTTATTATTATATCCTTGAGTAATTCTGGTTGCACAACCAGTTGGAATACAGCATCAGGTGCAAAAAGTTACCGAATATTTGGAGTGTCAAAGTGATAAAGCGGCCAAAGCTGTTATTGTTTATGGCCTTGGAGGGATTGGGAAGACTACTATAACAGATGCTGCATTTGCTAATTTACAAAAAAACCTGGAAGCTGGTTACCGAACTTCTATGATCAAGTTGAATGAAGATTTACATCTTAACCCAAAGATAGAAGAATTGCAAGCTCAGATTTTACATAAATTGACAGGGCAAAAGCATGAGATTACTCACTACAAAATTGGGCAAGATGAGATAAAAAAATGTTTGAAGAAAGGACCTGTGCTCTTATATGTAGACAATGTTCTTAGACGAGAATACCTAGAGCAGATTTTACCAAAGAAACTCGACAGCCCAAAGAAATTCCGGCTGCTTTTGACAGCTCGAAAGAGAGATGTCGTGGAGACTGTGGACAGCTGCGGAATTGAGCAGTGTAAGGTTTATGAAATTGAACCTCTTTCTATGGACGCCTGCACTGATATATTGTGCAGCAAAATAGGTATAAGCAAAGATCATAAAATGCATGAAATTAACACGGTTGCAGAAAAATGCAGCGGCATTCCGTTGGTTCTGGAAGTTGTAGGAGGCTATATAAGGAGGGCAAGAAGAGATAACAAGAAGAGAAAGAGTAATCCATGGAAAAGCCTTTTAACAAGCTTCCGTTGGTTCTGGATTGTAAAGAGGGCAAGAAGAGATAATCCAAGCGGTTTTTGGAAAAGGGCGAAGCTTTTAGTGGTGACGCACAAGATACGGGATATGAGTCAAAGCTTCTGTTTGCCTATGACGATCTTATACCAGCTGCTCGAGATGCTTTTCTTGACATTTGTATCTTTTTCTATGGTTGGGATTGGGAGGAAGTTGCTTGTATTGTGGGCGAAGAAGAATTGCGAACTTTGGCAGAGGGAGCGCTGGTGAAAAGAATTGCAGAGAAAGTAAATGTGCATGATGTCCTAGTGGGAATAGGTCGCAACAAAAGCAAAGGCCTCCGAATCACAAGCACAGAGGAACTGTCTTCTGCTCTGCTTCAAAATGTTGATCGAATAAAAGGAATACGGTTAGCGGCCAACAGAATACCATATTCTGAGCTCTCTGCAGAAAAGCTAGACCAGATGCATCACTCCCTTCGTGTTCTTGAGTTGGGTGATTGGACGATCATAAATGGCATATGTAACAACAAATTTCACAGCTTAAGATTTCTTCAAGCTGGAGATGTACCTCATATACCCTTCAATATGGCCTTGCTTAGTGACCTCAAGTACTTCGCCAACGGCTCCGGCAAGCACATCTGTTTCAACACACCATCTCAGGCCAGCCCTATTTCTTTTCCTTCATACATAGCCAAATAGATGACCAATTTTATGCTAAATATTACTCTTAGTATATGTGAAGTACTTTGAAAAATACGATACTTTGTGAAGTAATTGGAGTTTCTGCCAAAAAATAAAAAATTAATTAGATTCAATTTTAAAATAATGAGCTTAAATATGGAAAAAAAAAAGATACGGTAAATTATTTTTTAATAATTTAAGAGGGTAATTCAATAAGAGGTTGATGCAACTGATTTACGCAATTTAGGACAAGAAACATCTTCACGGCAATTCTGTTAGAGATCGCAGACAGTCTGTCTAGCAGCTATATTGGAGGGTTTTATCAAATATTTTGTAATCAACAGACCATTTTGTCAAACAGTTTGCAGACAATGTAGTATTTATTTATTTTTAATGAGCAAAACATTTAGTCAAACAGTTCCAGATCCATATAGCAATTGCATTTGAGGATATCGTGAAATAAGCTGACAATCTATAACCGCCGGAAACGCCTTACCAAAAATATCAAACTTTTGGATTTAGGCATTGACTCCCCCATGCTAAAAATCAATAACAAATAATATAAATTTTTAATTTTTGAGACTCGCTTTTAAATTTTTTTAATTAAATTAAACTATGTATTTTCGAATTATACAGCCGAACAAACATAAGGGTAAGGGAAAAAGCGAAATGTTTGTGATTGCTCCGTATCTGGTAACGTTTGATAGTAATTAAAAGGATAGCGGCTGATGCAACACCGAAAATATTTATTTATTATGGGTTAATTATAGAAAAATAAATCTACTTTAAGTAAGAAATTGTTTTGTCTGGGATTATTTATCCTCAATAAAAATCAATTTATCTTCATTCATTCATAAGTAAAAGGTTTTCTAATACACAATTTTAAAATTGCTCAGATATCGTCAGGACTTGCGGTGCTTAAGTTACACGAAAGGAGTTACTGTGAAAGATTTGAAGAAATTCCACAAATCCTGGCCGGGTTGAGCACTTTAAGAAGTTTAGAGTTGCATGGATTTGCTGGTCTGTTTGAGCTGTATGAAGGATTTGGAAATCTAAGCAAACTAGTACACCTAGATTTAAGTCATTGTGGCTTGTTAGAACCCCCAAAGGCTTTGGGTTAGTTATCAATGCAGACCCTGAATTTGAGCGGTTGTAAAGAGCTTAAAGAGTTACCAGAAAGCATTGGAGAACTGGAGCGTTTGGAGATTTTGAGGTTAGAAGGGTGTACCAAGTTGAAGCGCTTACCCTCTAGTTTTGGCGTGCTGAAATCTCTGGCATATCTTTCTCTTAAACACTGCCAAGTTTTGCAAGAGCTTCCCGAAAGTTTTGGAGCATTGAGCTGCCTCCGACATCTTGATTTGTCACATTGCGAGAGCATAAATGAACTTCCTAGCTCCTTTCACAAGCTTTCTTCGTTACGCTTCTTATACTTGATTTGGTGCAACTCTTTATTGTATCTCCCCGATAACTTGGGAAACTTGACGTCCCTGATTGAATTAGAAGTGTATTGTAGAAAACTGGTGAGGCTTCCTAACAGTATAGGACAACTCAAATCCTTGAGAAGCTATATGCTCATGTATCAATGTTTTCAATTGAAACTAATTCCTGAAGAGTTTTGCGATCTCAACCTGGAAACCCTGGAGCTGCCCGATTGCGTTAGCCTAGAGAAGCTTCCGGACAGATTCAAAGAATTTACACGTCTCAAACATTTGAGACTATGTACTTGCCGAAGTTTGGTCAGACTTCCCCAAGGTTTTGGCACTCTTCCAGCTCTAGAGGAGCTAAATTTAAACTCGTGTATTAAATTGCAGGAACTGTGCAGTGACTTTGATTGCCTGTCTTCATTAAAGAAATTGCATCTGAGCAAGTGTCCAGAGCTGAATGGGGTGTGTATGGATAGTGTCATCAAAGTAAGGTCCTTAAATTATGTTGACATCAAAGGAGTTTGCAGTTGAAAGACCGATGGACAGAACTACAACAAGAGAAGGATTGGGAAATCTTTGTAAATACAGAGGAGGTAGGTAATATTTTTATTAGTAAATACAGCTAAATAGTATCGATTGGTAAGTACTGTGTTTAAATTTTATAGAATGACTTAAATGAGAGTAAGTTAATGCAGGATGATGAAGACGGACGCCTGTTGAAAAAGGCCGCATCAATGTTCTTCAATGACGAGTGTATTCTCTTTGACTGTCACGGATGCCAATTCAAGCCGTCCACTCTCCTTCCAAATACCACACTAGTTCTAGTCTTTGAATGGAATATCTCCAGGGATTCATGGAAGCAGTTAATGGAAAATATTGAAGAACTCTTAAAACCCAGTATTTATTCCCATGTAATTTATATTAGAAAAGGCTTTCCTGTATCTGACGCGTCAATTCAAGCATCAATGGAGTCGAAGAAAGGGATTACTTTGGGGTTTCCTTGTGACTACTCTAGAGTAAGTTTGGCTTTTGAGACAATACTTTCTAAAGTCATAGGCCCCTCTTACAGCAACGGAAGTCCCGACTATGCCATAATTACAACTGTGATTGAAAAGGAAGGCGCCAAACAATTCTCAAAATGGGAAAATGTTTCAAGTCTGTTTCATGAGAGGAACTTCAAATCAGAGAATTATGTCCGCATCAAAAGGCTGACAGAAGTTGCACAGAAAAGTAATATTGAATTGTTGAAGTCATTGTTAGTGACACAAGGAAAATATTTTCTCCTCGTCAACAATTCTAAACAGGTAAATGAATTTCTTTTGTTTGCAAATCATTTTTTAAACCAATTTTAACTTGAGTGTTATTCGATTAACACATATTTTTCTTTTGTTCCAGGTGAGTATTGAAAGTTTGGAAGGAAAAGTGGTTTTCCTGTTAATCTCAAGGCTTAAGATTTTTCCAATAGAGATTTGTGCTCTGAAAGAAATATACATTAAAACATGCAACAAACAGCAGTTCGAAGTTGTTTGGATGCCGATTGTAGATACTTATCATGATACCTGGGGTCATTACGTAAGAGCTGTTGAATATATGCCATGGCCAGCAATGAGAGATCCTTGGTCCATAGAACCAGCAGTATTGAAGTTTGTCAGAGAGGATTTGGACTTTGAAAACAGTCCATTGCTGGTTTTGGTGGATAAAAAGGGAAGATTTAGCTGTAATCATAACTTCAAACAAGTGGTAGAGAGGTGGGGAGTGGCGTCATATCCATTCACCGTTGAGAAAGTGAACCAACTGAAGAAGGCACAGTTGGATGAATTGAAGGCAAAATCCAGCATCGAAGTTCTTTTTCAGAATTTTGATTGTTTTCAGCAGGTGAGAATTTAGGTTTGAATTTTGTAAATGCTTCAAAAAAATACTAGTATGCCTTCTCATTACTGTTGTATAATATTGTATGTTATTGCGACAGGTAAAAGAGATGATGCTTCAAGGACAACATATATGCTTATATGGTGGAGATACACTACAAGTTTTAGATTTTGCACCCATGGTAAGTTCATCTGGGTTCAGTGCTATTGTTCAGATCATTTATGTAGGGAGGAGATATGCTGAAGCAGATAATTTAAGTATTGAGGAAACAATGCATGAGAGGAATAGACAAAGCATGCAGTGGTTGAGCTTATCCTACATGGATGCCTGGAAATTCTGGCAACATATTGAATATTTAGTGGAGGAACTGGTAAGTGCAGATGAGCATGAAGACTTGGTAAAATACAGGGTATCATTGGGCATTGTTTCACTTAACAACAGATCAAGGAGAGGGGTGTGGATGACACTGGTGGATGAAAGTGGGGAGGTGATGATTGACAGAGAGAGAATATTGCACCCCTTGCATAAGGGCCAAGAGTGCAGGATGGACATGCTCATCCAAGGAATTAGCTGTGGAGAGGTGGAGGACTTGTTAAAAAGAGATTTGAAGATGGTCTGTTTCCCCAAGAGCACCATGCCCACCACTCTTTGCTACCATTTAAGAAATCTATAATTTTTGAATGGGGAGTAATTTGCGATATGTGTGGGGAAATTATCAAGTTATCTTTCTATATGACATGCACAGCATGTCCTTTTGACCTCTGCCCCAAATGTTACGATCTATCATCTGGACTAGTAAACCAAGAAATGAAGAAAAGTAGGATCTGAGTGACACAGCAAAAGCAGAATCCGAGTGACACAGTAATGGACACCAATGACTAGTTGAAATGCCAAAGCAATGAGATGGTGATTTTGGTAAAGGGCCATGCATGATTATTGCAGTAGTGAGGAGAAATGGTTTGCAATAATAAGGCAAATGAGAAACAATAGACTGGGATATATATAAAACAGTATACAAATAGCAGGAGCATTTAGAAGAGCATCCACGTTTGTTATAATGTTTGGAGTGTTTTGATTAGATTTGTTCATTTTAAGATAATGGTGCTCTTTTCTTTTTAAATGAGTTTTTATGATTAAAATTATTTATTTAATCCAAAAATATAAATATTAGTAGACATGAGAAGTTATTGAAATTCTAATCAATGGTTTCTATATTTAGAAGTTTTAATTAGAAAGTAGATTATTAATAATAATTTGAGGAGTGAAATTTCAGTACGTGTTTTTTTGTTTGATCTCGTTTATTAAAATTTTAATAAAATATCAATTATGAACGGGATACATTCAAGTTTGAATTTGTAAATGATTAATTTATTTTATAACCTCAAATTTTGTGAAAATGAATTAATGTATAAATAAATTATTAATGATATGGTAATGGCCACCTCCAATACAATAATCTAGTAGTAAGTGTGTATAATCATAGTAATTTTCAATAATAAGGCAAATGTGAAACAATAGAAAAGATTAAGTCTATGGGATGTAGAAAACAATATACAAGTATTTAGTAAATGATTGTTGTACATTATAATATTATTTGTAATGCAATGTTTCAATTAGGATTTTTCGTGAAAAACAATTTAAGGTGCTTGTGTTTTTATTTATTTTAAATATGGACTGCAATTTTTTTAATCTAAAACACAATTATAAAAGTAGATTTCAGCAAGGCGGAAAATTCCAAGTTTGCACTAAAATTCTTTTCACTCTTTGAGGTCTATTACGCAACATGTTGGTGTCCATCTTGGGCTTCCTTTAAAAAGTTGGCTAATCTCTTGTGGGATTTTCTTTGGTCTAGCTTTAAACAGGGTGGTTTTCATAGAGTTGCACGAGAGGTTTGCACCCTTCCCAGGGAATAGGGTGATATGGGTGTTGTTCATATCTATAGGTAGAGTATTTCTCTATACACTAAGTGGGTTGTGTTGATGCGTAATCACAACACCCTTGAATGTTTGCAACTCGATGGGTTGAGACTCTTAGTGTGATTGCATAACATGAAGCTTTTCCCAAAGTGTGGGACTTTGCAATTGGGAAAGCTCTCCTGGATGAAGGTTGGTTCCTATTCCTTTGTTCAGATGCACACATTCAAATTGTAGAGGATCTACTCTAAAATATACTCTAACTTGCCAAGGAGATAGGGTTAAGAAGATGCAAGAAAATAAACCTAAACTAACAAAGGTGATGCACCAAAGGAATGTTAAACACTTGCTTTGCCATTAAACACAAACCATTGAAATGTAATACAACCACCATACACAGATAACCAAGATTGCAATGAGAGATCAAAGAGGTGCAATGAACACAAGAGAGGGTTGAAAATCATCCACAGACATGTATTATTGCTCCACAAATTTGATACAATACACTATAATGGCCAAGAGGCAAGATTTGCATTACAATTTTGATGGGAGGTTTTAACTCCACAAATCCAATTACAGAAAAGAGAAGAAGGGAGGGTGCAAAGATAAATTGTCCAACCTTTTGAAAAATGCCCCTCCTTATAATATATAGGAAGAATGAGAGAAGGGGAGAGAGGAATTTGAAATCCTAATCCAACCACCCTAGAATGCATTGAATTCCTAATGACATTGATGGGTGCCACAGAAAACCCATGCCTCCATGTACTCTTTCTTGTTGGGAAAGAAAGGAAG
Organism: Taxus wallichiana var. yunnanensis; assembly: GCA_018340775.1. Classification (NCBI taxonomy): domain Eukaryota; kingdom Viridiplantae; phylum Streptophyta; class Pinopsida; order Cupressales; family Taxaceae; genus Taxus; species Taxus wallichiana. The sequence continues at coordinate 679,320,329 of CM031235.1, forward strand.
CCCATACCTCATTACTGTGGTAGGTGAGAAACCTAGGACACCCTCTAAAATGACTAACTATATTTCTCCAATTTGAAGAACTTAGTCCCACTCAAATTAAGGTAATTAGTCGTAAGCTTTCCAAAAAGTCCTTTCTTGTGCAAATCCGAGCTCCTAGTAAAAAGTTATGGCCATCTCAAAGTAGGGGTGGTGAACTATTGATCTTCTTCTTTGAAGTCTGAAATTCATGCAACCTCTGAAACCCCAAAATTCGGACTTTCGGACATTTTGAGTTTGGAGGTTGAGTCACTATTCATCCGCCAACTTTGCTTGAGAGTTTAGAAACTCTGAAAGCCAAAAGTTTGAAAGTTTGAAATTTTGGACATTGAGTTGTGATTTTTTTGTTTCGGGACTCCAAACTTCTGAAACTCTGAAAGTCTGAAGTTTGAAATTTCAAACTTTCGGACTTTAGAGTTTCAGACATTTTCTTGTGTTTTTCCATTTTTCTTGTCGAAGACTCTGAAAATCCGAAGTCTGAAACCCTGAACCTTGAAAGTAAGAAATTTCAGACTTTACGATTTCAGAATTTGCCAATCACTTTTCTCCCTCCGAAATCTTTGAAACCCGAAAGTCTGAAATTTTGGACTTTCGAGTTTGAGATTTTGAACTTACCTAATCCCTTTTTGCCCTCTCGAAATCTCTAAAACCCGAAACTCAAAAGTCTGAAATTTTGGACTTTCGGAGTTCAGGATTTTAGAAATTTTCCTATCTATTTTTTCCCTTTGAAATCTACGAAACCTAAAAGTTTGAAACTTGACACTTTTAGATTTTAGACTTTTCCTTTTCGTATTTTTTCTTGTTTTAGAACTGCTTTGTCTCTGAAATGCCAAAAATACGAAGTCCGAAAACTTCAAGCCTTTCTTCATTCTTTTCCCTTGAGCTCGATCTCCTTTAACATTCCCTCATCCATTCCTTTTCTGACCTTGCATTGCCATTTATGATCCTACTCTGAACCTGAATTTCGAAATCGAATGTGAGCTCACAAGACTGAACCACCCTCTCCATTTTCTCCTGTGCAAGGTCGTGTTGTCCAATTTTTCTTGAGGGGAAAAATTGGATAACAGCTTGTTCGTTATATCTAGGGAAACCAAGCTTGACATATTTTGTTACGACATTGTATTTCTTTAGGAGCACCATATGGTAAAAAATGTTGGAAAAACATAGGTTTTCATACTTTGCTAATTACTAAAGTTCTAGTAAAAATACCTAGCACCTTTGTGGTTAAAATCATTTGGAAAGCCTTTGAGATGGTTAAACCTTTAATGCGGTGGGTTGGTGATGGATTTAGAATAGGTCTCTCTTTCAACGAGCATAATTTATGGTGGTCACCCATTTTCTCTCTAGATGATCTCCCACTGGGAGAAAATCCCAACATCAAAGTAGTGCAATTATCTCTCAAAGGCATCTCCACTATCCGGAATTTGGTTTCCTTCCAGATCTGGATTCCTTGGCTGACACTCAAACATAAGTACAACCTTCCTAATTTTGATTTTCCTTTAATTTTATCAATTCTTTGTTTTTTCTAATGTTATATCACACAACCGGGCCTTCAAGCACCCCAGGCTTGGTCGAAAGATTGGTGATGGAATGTGGACATCCCGCTATTACGGTAAAATTTTTGAGTTATCTCATACCTCGTTTGCATTAGATAAAATCAATTCCAGATGGTCATTGCATTCCTCTCATGTCACCTTGTTAAAGCATTTCCAATGAGCTTGGAACCCCTCTTTGATCCGAAGCTCAATTTTTTTCATTGGTGTTTGATTTATCAGGGGCTTCCTCTGCAGGGAAAATATTATGTCATATTGGCATCCCTAACCTTGTTTGTAGAGCTGTTGTGGTTTCTCGAATTCCTTGAAACATGTCTTCTAGTATTTCCCTCATGCTCAACATGCTTGGCATTGGATTCACTCCCTCTTTCGGCCATTTCATCCCGAGTTTTGTGATTAGAAAGTTGCTTTGTTTGTTGTCCTAATGTTATATCACACAAAGCGGGCCTTGAAGCACCCTGAGGCTTGGTCGAAAGATTGGTGATGGAATGTGGACATCCTTATTACAAGTAAATTTTTTGAGTTATCTCATACCTCGTTTGCATTAGATAAGATCAATTCCAGATGGTCATTGCATTCCTCTCATGTCACCTGGTTAAAGCATCTCCAATGAGCCTGGAACCCCCTCTTTGATCCGAAGCTCAATTTTTTTCTTTGGTGTTTGATTTATCAGGGGCTTCCTCTAGGGGAAATATTAAGTCATATTGGCATCCCTAACCTTGTTTGTAGCTGTTGTGGTCTCTCGGTTCCTTCAAACATGTCTTCTAGTTTTTCCCTCATGCTCAACATGCTTGGCATTGGATTCACTCCCTCTTTCAGCCATTTCATCTTGAGTTTTTTGATTGGAAAGTTGCTTTGTTTGGTGACCATGCTAATTGGCCCTCCTACATTGCTTCCCTTTTGGTAGTTTTTCATTTTGTTATTTTTTTGCAACTATGGAAAGCTAGAAATACTACCTTATTTCAACATCGTACTCTTTCTGCAGAGCTAAACATTAACAAAAAGATACAATCTTGTCTTCTATTCATATGTAGATCCGGGCACAAGCGCGAGAAGGTGGTGGGTGTTTTCTCATCTCCAGAATTGCTTGATCACTAGGGCAATGCACCTTGTACAATGATCTGGGTTCCTCTGGATGATGATGATCGACGCCCTGCTACCTCGGTCACCTCCTCTGAGACGTCATGGACAATCCGTAGTCAATCCTAAAGCACTGGTCATCTTTGTCGCTAGCTTGCCCGGGGACCTCTTCTTTCGGTCCCGGCTCAAGCTCGGCGATGTGTAGCAACGCGGTGGTTTGATCTTCCAATTGGGGCTCTTTTCTTAGAGGGGCTTCCTAGTTTTGTGGCTTTGCAGTAAAACCTAAAATATGCTTACACTTAGCATTTCCTCCAATTCAATCGATTAACGACACTTTGTCAATTAGATGCTCTTCGCTCCATTCTCGGATGCCCATTTACGACACCTTCTTGGTCGTATTATTCTTATAATCATCTAATTGGGCTAATATCTCTCTTATTAGCTAAAAATTTCTTCTTTCGACCTTTCAAAACCTCCCTAGTTCTCTCTGAACCACTTATGTATGCTTCCTAGGTTATCTATCAGTCATAAATGATTAACTAGACCCCTCCCAACTCTTAGTGAGTCTCAAATCAGTTGCTAATCAAGTTTAACTAGCCTAATCCTAGCTTAACTAGTTTAAAGCATGTTTACTTAGCTCCTAATCCTAAAGTGCTTTTTAGACTTTAGTCCCACATGCACCCAAATTCCAAACTCTCCCAAGTGGAAAACTATAAATACAAGGCTAAGCCTTCCCATTCAACCTTACACCTTCACACTTAGGATATCTTATTAACACTAAGAACACCTATCTTTGGGATTCCATTTGTATTAGCTTTAAGCTAATTAGACATTTGATCTTAAGCTTACCCCTCCATTGTTGAGCTAATATCCTCCATTTGCATCCATAATCCAAGTTTAAGTAATATGGAGAGAACCATTGGCCTTGAAGCCATTAATGGTGAGACTCCATTCTTGAAAGCTTGAGAACCATAAACAACTAATCACACCTTTGATTGCTAAGTTGATCTTCTTAGGTTTAATGTTTAATTAGTGATCTAAAGAGTAGAGAGTAGCTTTATCATGTTAGTTTAGAGTTAATCTAATTCATACAATGATAGATGTTAGTCTTGTTTATCTCTTATCATGATGGTTTAGTGTAGATTAGAGTCATGCTTTGAGGTTATATGTTTTAGCTTCATTTCCATAACATATCTAATTTATTCATGAACACATTTGGCACGCCCGGTGGGACACTTAGTCCATCCTCCATTAATGGAGGTATTTTAAGCTTTTTAAAGTTCACTTTCATGTTTTCTAGGAGAAATAGCTTGTTATTTACTTGATTTCATTTTTTAAATGAGCTAAATCATCCTTGTTCATATATATTTTGTGGGTTTGAACTAGAAAAAGGCTTCTTTGACTAACAACTAACCTATTTACTTGTTGAAAATTTCAAATTCTGTGATTTTTATAGGTTTTGCAGGGGCTGCGAGTACATGTCCTGGATTGGCACGTTTTTCATCGAAACAGGCGCATATCCGTCGAATTGGGTGCGTATCCATCAAAACAAGCACGTTTCCATTACAATAGGTATGTATTCATTGAAAAAGGCGTGTATTCGTAACTATTACTATGTTTTTTGCACTGGGGTACGTATCTATCGATTTGGTCGTGTAAACGTCGAGATAGGTGCATTTTCGTCGAAACAAGCACATATCTATTGAAACAGGCGCATATTCGTCATTCTAGGAACGTATCCGTCACTGTTAATATTTACTTTTTGCACCGGTGTGTGTATCCATCGAACTGGGTGCGTATCAAAGTGAAACACGTGTGTACATGTATTATTGGCGCGTATGCTTCAAATAGTGTTCATTACCAATCTTTCGGAGGCCATAAATTTTGCTCCCGAACTCGAAAATGTTTTCTCTGAACTCCAAACGACTCTATTTTTGTTACGTTAAAAAGGTATTGAAGTGAACTACGCAATGGAAACATAAAATTAGGATTTTGAACTAACTGAAAATTAATGGTTTACATTATTAGATAAATATTCATTTTCTAACGTATCTTAAATTTTGAAAAATTGTTTTCTTGGCCTTTCTAACACTTTGAAATGTTTTGTGACACTAACAGTGGTTTACAAGGTTCTTTTCCATTGTATTTTTCATACTAACTAGGTTAAAATGTTTGCATCTTTATTTGTGATAGTTTAAAACATGTATGATCTTCCCTTGCGTCTTTCCAGGGTGATCTTTGGAATAAAAACATCTCAATACTTACTTCATAATTACAAAAATGATTCAATTAACTTTCAAATTTTGTTAAAAAGAACTTCTTTTAGCATTTTAGTTTAGAATTTTCCATTTCTTATAAAATTTGAGTGAGATACCTTGTTGTGTATGCTCTTTCCTTGCATCAATTAGCTTTCAAATTTGGTTAAAAGGAACTTCTTTTAGCATTTTAGTTAAGAATTTTCAATTTCTTATAAAATTTGAGTGAGATACATTGTTGTGTATGCTCTTTCCTTGCATCTTAGAATGATCTGGGGAATCAAAAGCAACAACTTATCTCCTTTATATGACATATTGGAAAATTACTAATCTTGGTATATAGGACCAAAATTACATGTCAAAAAAGGAGTAAAAAAATGCAACCCTCTAAAACACGTGTTTTCATACAAGTTGCCAAATGGTGTGCTACTTAAAACCAAATTAAGTTAAGATAAATAGAAAACACACCACTTTCATCACACTATATTGTAGGTTTTGGAAAAAGGTATGTCCCTATCTTCTCAACATAACATAACCCATTTTCCATAACACATTAAGCTACAACAATGGGGGTGGTTCTAGGAACCTTAAAGTAATCCACCGCTAAGTAACCTTGTGGCTGAAACAGAAACACTCCGCTTACCCACTTGACCGGTTTACACCGTGAGTTAGACTAAAAGTTGTCCATATCACGACCCCGGTGATGCTACAAATATATTGCTACAACTAAATTAAGTTAAGATAAATAGAAAACACACCAATTTCATCACACTATATTGTAGGTTTTGGAAAAGGTACGTCCCTATCTTCTCAACTGTAACATAACCCCTTTTCCATAACACCTTAAGCTATAACAATGGGGGTGGTTCTAGGAACCCTAAAGTAATCCACCGCTAAATAACCTCGTGGCTGAAACAGAAAACACTCTGCTTACCCACTTGACTAGTTTTACACTGTGAGTTAGATTCAAAGTTGTTCGTATCACGACCCCGGTGATGCTACAACTATATGCACTAGTTGCTTAATATATCGGAAGGGGGTAAAGTAAAGTTGAGATACTTTGCCAAATTAATCGGTGTGAATTTTTGGGTAAATTGAGCTCTCTCTGAGACAACTTGTGACACGTAGTTTAGAAAACTTATTAAGGAGGTGATTCTATCTTGGAGCTCACTTTACTAGTCTATTATCGCGTCAAGCCATCATGAAGCGGTGAATTACTTGGATTTTGAGCGTTGTTTTTGAACAAGGAAAAATCCCACAAAATTTATAACTAAATGCCTTTTTAATGACCCCTAATAACGCCCATGTGAGACCCAAGAACAACTTGGTTTAGTTAGAAAAATTATGGAATATTTTTTTGAAAAGTGTGCCCACATACAAGCTTCAAAACTACAGTTGTCACAATAATGTTTCAAGGAAAATTATATTTAATAAATAAAATTTTCTGTTATAATAAATATTAAACCCACATTACAATTTAATGAGTGTAATTAGTCCAAGCATAGTTAAATTTCCCTAAGTGTTAATTTAATAAATAATTAAATTAACACTATAGTTAAATATTCCCTAATTAAATTTAGAGGGTTAAAGGGGTCAAAATAAATTAAATACCCAAGGTATTTAATTCCATAAGGTCTAAACAATAAACAAGGTCCCCATTTACATGGGGTTAGAAAAAAACATTCCCTTACCCCATAAGGTGACCCCTTAAAAAGTCAACCCATGTTTTGAAAAAAAAAAAAAAAAAAAAAAGTAATTTCCCACTCACCCACTCTCCTCCTACTTTTGTAAGGATGAATCTCATCCATAGGATGGATTCAATCTCGGCCCTGATTTGGGAAAAGGGTAACTATTGTCCAAAAAAAGCTCATACTTATTTTGGTCAACTAACCCCCTTTTCCCCCACTTTTGTGCTTCATTCTGATTTTTTTCATATTTTAAGTACTTAAGGTTTCTTGAAAATATTTCCATCAGATAGGAAATTTCTTCCCCTTTCCAAAATATAAAGAAGTCCTCCTAACTCCTCATATTTTTCAAGTTATGGGCCCTGGAAGGATCTTTTTGCTAAATGTGGGCCTAGGGAAAACTTTTTTCGCTGGGAAGATTCTTGTTGCGGACACTGGGATATATTTTGGCGCTTTGCACTTTTTGTAAAAATATGCAATTTACATTTGTGGGACCGTGATCTACAGAGGATCTTTGTGCCAAATAAAGAAAATATGCCTAAGGCCCGCAAGGGACACGTGGCCAAGTTTCAAGTCAAGCGGGAAGGCGGGTCACTCAAGGCACTTTGGATTTTTGACTTTTTGTTGAAAAAAGTAAAGGTTTAAAAATAATTCACATCTCCACCGGCACCCAACAAAGCCATGTCTCAGGCGAAAAGTTACAAGCGGGGAGGCGGGCCGTCGGGGGAAACTTTGGAATTTTTGCAAATTTTACAAAAAAGTGTAGTTTGTACATGCAGGGCCCGTGAACTGCGGAAGTGTTTTGCCAAAAGTAAGGTAGAGATGCTACAGGCCACGGAGGAATTTGTACAAAATTGAATTTTCGAGCATGCAGCGTTTTTCGCCAAAAGAGAATATTCGAGCCAGCAGAGTTGTATGAGTCTTCGTGTTTTTTTGCATTTTTCGCAAAATGCACAATTTGTTTTATTCGGCCTAGGGAACCACTCTCAGAAAGATTGCATTTTCACCTTTTTACATAGTATCAATGCAAAATATTCGATGGCCATATCGTTTGATTGGGAGCTCGAATTTGAGCAAGAGAAGACTTTTGGAAAGTGCTCGAATTCCTCTACGCCATGGAAGCATAAGATATTATTTTCATCAGACTTAGGTGGGTGAAAAAAATAAAATTTCTTTCACGCCATTAATACGTGATCTCGATTGCTTCACTACCTAGGTTTTATCTCGATCGGCCATTATTCCTTCTCCAACACGCCAAACAAACATGGAGAATCATACTTGACGATTACGGGAAGATTTGCATGGATTGATTGTTGGTGGTTGAGTTTTCAAATCATGTTTTCCCCTTTTCTCTGTAAGGTCATTTTCTTTCCTCTTGCCCATTAATGATGTCTTTGTGAAAACTTTTAGATCAACACAATCTGATTCATGATGTGTTTTGTTCATCCTTGGCTTATTTTAACATTTCTTCTTGTCTCTGATTGTTACATGGTATTTTGTGCATATTTCGATGACTATTGCAGGTTTGCAGAAATCTAAATGAAACTCTACATACTTGAAAACTAGAAATTAATCTACTTCATTTGCAAAGTAGAGGGTAATTTAAATTTTTAAGTTCATTCCATTCTAACTTTAATATGTTTAACTTTCCTACAACAATGCAAGGAAAAGCAAGAAGGTAGTCCAACTTTTCAAAACATGCCTTTCAAATAACACAATGAAATGTAATATTTCTTAACACAAACTTTTCCAACCTTCCAATAGAGATTTTACAACAATATTTCCAACAACATATTATAAAACAAGAGCAACACCATTTTGTGGAAAATAAATCAACTTCAATAAAATGAAATAATTCCTTTTTACAACTCCTTTCTGTCCACCCAAAAAAACAACTTACATAATAGATATTTCCTTTTTTTCTCATTCAAATATAACTTTCATGTCCAAAATTAAAACAACTTTTCACCACAATTGCTATTACAATGTCATCCACTTAAAGTGGGAAATTTTACAATAAGGACAAACTAAAGAGAACTTCAAGTTGGTCTTCATACATAGCTCCAAGATCAGCAACAAGAGAGATCCACCATGCTTCATTTGGTCACAAAAAAAAAGGGAGAGAGGCAACACTCTCCACCCAACCAAGAATTCAAATGAGGAGGAGAATCCATCCTCCTCATTGGCCCCCGAGCCCCAACCACATTACAATGAAAGATGGATTCAACTCATGGCAACAAACAAGCTTCCACATCACAATACAAGATTTTACAATCATACCAAAGTCCAAATAATGCAGCTACAATCACAAGAAGGAAAGCAACAAAATACACAAGGCTTCAACATGCAAAATCCCAAGGAGTAAGATCTATGGGGGAAGCCACTTATACCTCCCAATGGGAAATGGGTGTCCACCTAAAAACCCGCCAATAAATCATCTCAAAACCCCTACATACTCTTATTCCTCCCTCAAGTACCTCTTATGCCTCCCACATTCTCTTATGCCTCACTACAAATCTCTTATGGCTCCCTCATAAAATAGACCAAGTAAGAAATGCAAGCAATTTATTGTCCAAGGTGGAACACCCATCTCAACTCCCTCGAAAACATGGAAATAACTCTTATGCCTCTGTACATGAAATATCCCCATAGTCTCCTCCTACACCACACTTAAGCAATCTACCCAACCAACCAAAAACATACCAAAACACTCAAAAACATTCACATATACATAATATAAAAAGGAAAACATTTTACAAGAGTAAAACTCCTACCTCTCCATGGTAGAGCTTGATACAAGAGTTCCACACAATTTTTTTCATGTCCAAACAATCACCAAAAGCTCCAATAAATCCACAAGCATTCCAAAATCCTCTAACTCTCCAAAATTACAAGAGCACAAATAAAATGAAGTAACCCCCAAACAAGCAAAAGAACTCAAATAAATAGAAAAGGGAGAGAGGAGGGTGAGGTGGATCCATGTAGGATGCCACATCACTCATCCTCAACTCCACCTCACAAGTCAAACTTCAAACTCCAAAGTAAAATTAATAAGTGGGTGAAGAAATGCCATTTTACTTACACAATCCAAGCCTACACCCCTTAAGGACTAAAAGTAATAACATGTAAGAAGGTGAAATAAAAACTTACAATTTGTCTTCCCAAAATACATAATGGGGCCTAATTTTGACCCCCCAACCCATAGGTAGGGTTGGTATAGCAATTTAAGAGGTGTGGGACAAGTTTAACTTGTCCCACAAGCCTCCAAAATTTTCCCTTAAGGACAAATCTGAATTTCTAAGGGAAGGTGGAGTGTTTCACACTCAAGGTTACTTACACATCACTTACAACACATAAACCAAGAGCCATCAAGTCTAATAAATGCATTATTTTGACCCTTTTATAATTTAGTTTAGTAAAATAATTAATTTACTAATCTAGACATAAATCAAGTAATTAATAAAAGGAGAATACATCACTAAAAATCACATACTAAAATTAAATAAAGGAAACTAAATGAAAGAAGTAACACATAACCCCTTGGTCACAATTTAAGGTGATTCCCCCATGGGAACCCCTAACAACAATTCAAACACACACACATAACAAAATACATGTTGCCATGGTGACCCTTGTTGAATTCATTTAGGATTCCAATGTGGTTGGTCTCCAATCCCCGATGTTTGTTGTGACATGTTTACCTGCAAAACACATAACACCTCCTTTGGCCTCGTGGCCGCATCAAAACATCCAAAATAAATATACAATATAACTCCAAAATCATCTATATATGAATCAAAACATCATCTAGACAAGTAACGATATCATTTATAATTTCATCAATAACCATATGATCATAAGATTAGTTCAATTATCTAGGTCTACTCAATATGACGAAATATCACACGTCGAAAAATAAAATAAATAAATAAATATGTATATAACCATGTCAATCAGCATACAAACATCAATATAAAATGTCTCTAATAATCCACATGCATCATATATGAATCGAAATCAACAATAGTCCATGATCTCTAACATCTAACATCATGCCAAATCAAAAGCTACAATAATATCCATAAGTATAGTCGACAGTATCATAATCAATAACAAAAAGGTGTCGAAGGGAAGTGGGCACTACATCCCCCTCCCCTTAGACTTGACTTCCTCCTGAAGTCACTGGAACAGTGTGGAAACTGAACTCGTAGAAAAGTAGTATCCTCCCATATAGCCATAGTCTCATCATATCTGTCCCACTGCACTCAAACCTGGTCAATCTCTCTGCCTCGAAGGCCTAGGGTCCTCGTGCTCTAAAATGTGGATGGGCTCCACCATCACCTACCCTTGATCCTGCACCTGCAATGAGGTCCAATCCAACACATGAGAAGGGTATGCAATATATCTCCTAAGTACTGAAACATGAAACACATCATGGATGTGAGACAAGCTAGGTGGGACCACTAGACGGTAGGACAAATGAACGATACACTCCAAGATCTCAAAGGGACCCACGAATCTAGGAACTAACTTAGACTCTTTTACGTAGAGATATGGATCTTATGTGGATTTAAACAAAGGACCACCTTCATGCCCACATCAAAAATACGATCATCTATCTTTGATCTGCATAATTCTTCTTCTGTCCTATGCCCTCATGTAGTCTCTGTCTCGATCATAACCACCGCTACTCCATGTCCTGTAATAAAGCTTTCCTAAGAGAAAACTTTGTCCTCTAACCTAGAGGTGTTCTCTCACTCTCTGCCATATAGTGTCCGAAAAGGATCCATGCCTATGAAACTCAAAAAACTATTATTGTAGGCAAACTCCACGAAGTACAAATACTTGTCCCATATCGACCGATGATCCATAACATACATCCTAAGCATATCCTCTAAGATTTGATTCACCCACTCAATCTATCCATCTGTCTCAGGGTGATATGATGTGCTGAAATTGATCTTTGTACCAAGAGCATGCTGCATGGTAGTCCAAAAGTGGGAAGTATACAAAGGATTGCGAGTCATAAATAATCTTCTGGAATCCCGTATAATCTGACAATCTCATATAGATATACCCATGCCACTGCACTAGCTATATAAGTGGTCTTAACCAGAGAAAAATGATCCACTTTCTTCAATTTATCCACCGTGACCATGATGGCGTCGTGGTGGTATCTGACGTCGATAGCCCAATAACGAAGTCCATGAAAATGGTGTCCCATTTCCATTCCGGTATAGCATGTGGAAAGAGAAGGCTAGTTGGATGTTGATGCTTAGCCTTCACTGTGACACTCTAAATAGTGTCACACAAATTGAGCCATATCTCTCTGAAGTCCCCTCCAATGATACAAATGTCTCAAAGTGGCGTGCATCTTCTTCACCCCAGGATGGGCTGAATAGGGTACACGATGTGCCTCTGTCAAAATGTCCTACCTCAAGCCTCCATATCTGGAAACATAAAAATGGCCTCTATGCCTGAGAAGGCCATCTGCCTCTAATGAAAAACCATCAAACTTCCCTTCAAGGGGTATCTGTGACTTGATCTCTGCTCTAGTTGCAATGTATACGCTGTCGTGAAGAAGCTTTCTTTGTAGAATCCCGCTCAGTAAATTTTTTTCCCACTAAAGTGGCCATAACCACATGTCTTCGTCTACTAAGAGCATCTACAACCACATTCTCCTTCCCCTTTACATGCTCTATCTTCATATCGTACTCATAAAGAAACTCCATCCAAAGTGGCTGACAAGCATTGAAATTGGTCTGCGTGAAGAGGTGGCGAAGATGTTAGGAAATAAGAGATAAAATATGCGGAATAATCCCTTACAGAATCGCAACAGTAGAAACTAATATGCAAAAATATTACAGATCTCAAATAAAAGTGCATAATAAATAACACAACACGAGAGAGATAATATTTAACGTGGTTCACCCAATTTGGGCTACGTCCACTAAGAATCACTTGCTCGATTTTTATTACAAGCCTCCACTCTCTCAATACAATACCCAGATCCATATGGAGCTATGCTCAACAAACTCTACGAAATTCACACACTGAATTCAAAGAACATCTGTAATACATTTACTTGTCTCTCTATCATATGCATAAGACCATATAAATAGACAACTTCTTAAGCGGTTTACAAAACCATGAGTATCAAACAATGGGCAAAAACAAAACCATCCCATAAACCTATGGGTAGCCGAAGAGGTAGTTTTACAAAACAATGGGTACCGAAAAACCATGGGCCTAAAAACAGCCCATAACGGTTACCCATTACCCACGGCTTGATAAACCACCCATGAAAATTTGCTTCGGGGGCTTTGACCTGAACCCCCTTTGATCGGGGGCTTCACCCCCGAACCCCCTGACCCACTCACCGGCCAAAACGGGACCGTTTGTAAAAATACCCGAGTGTAACACATAGAAGGTGTACTGCACTCTAACATGAAAATAGGCTCCACAAACATAACAATCTCCCACTTAGAGACTGATTTCCACTGAGAAAGCTTCTCAACCCTTCACTGTCATCTGCGAAGGCCAACCAAAGCTGAACATAGCTTTAGTTTATCCCTTGTGACCACCTTGGTCATCATGTCTGCAGGATTTTGACTGGTATGAATCTTCTCCAACTTCAACTTATCTTCCTCCAAAGCTGTCCTGATGAAGTGATATCTCAACTGTATATGCTTCGTCCTGGAGTGGAAAGCAGAGTTCTTAGCTAGGTGTATAGCACTCTGACTATCACTATGCAGCTTACATTCCTCCTGCTTATGCCCCAACTCCTCAAGCAATTGTTGTAACCAAATCATCTCTTTGCTTGCCTCTGTGGCAGCAACATACTCAACCTCCGTGGTTGACAAAGCCACCAGCTTCTGTAGTCGTGAAATCCAACTCACTGCTGTCCCACCTATAGTATAAATATAACCTATCGTGCTCCTCATGCATCTACATCTCCAGCCATGTCTGAATCTACATAACCACATAAAGTGGTGTCTAATCCACTGTAGCACAAAATGTCCCCATGGTTCCTCTCAAATACCGAAGGATCCACTTTCTTGCTTGCCAATGGTCTTTACCGGATCACTCATAAATCTACTCACAACTCCTACTTTGCATGGGCAATATCAGGGCCTAGTGCACACCATAACATACATCAAACGCGCCAATTGCTTGATGATTAAGGTACCTTGGACATCTAGTTTCTTTCTGCTTTGTCTTGGGACACTTTGCTCCTCGATAACTTAAAATGGCTTGCTAAAGGAGTCCCAACCAGGTTTAGCATCCCGCATGTTAAACCCGTCTAATACCTTCTTAATGTACTCTTCTTGAGATAAAGTCAACTTCAATTCCTTCCTATCCCGAGTTATCCTCACACCAAGGATTTTTCTGGTTGCCCCCAAATCCTTCATATCAAAGGATTCACTTAGTTGTTTCTTGAGTACTTTTATTTCCTGCATGTTTTTACTTGCAACCAACATGTCATCAACATACAAACATAGGATAATATAACTTCCATCCTCAAATTTCTTTATATACACACATATGTCGAATGACATCTAATATAACCTTGCTCCATCATGAAGCTATCAAACTTCTTATACCATTGACGTGGAGCTTGTTTCAAGCCATACAAGCTCTTCTTCAGTTTACACACCATCTCCTCTTTACCTTTGACCTCATAGCCCTCTGGTTGCTGCATATATAGTTCCTCCTCCAAATCACCATGGAGAAATGCAGTCTTTACATCTAAGCTGCTCTAAGTGCAAGTCTTCTGCTGCCACTATTCCAAGAACAGTTCTAATAGAAGTCATTTTTACTACAGGAGAAAATATCTCATCAAAATCTATACCTTGTTTCTGTGCAAACCCCTTGACCACCAACCGGGCCTTATATCTTTTCTTTCCTCCTTCTTCATCTTTAACTTTGTACACCCACTTGTTCTGCAATTCTCTTTTGCCTTCCGGTAGCTTCATCAAATCCCAAGTCTGGTTCTCCATGAGAGAATTATGCTCCTCATCCATGGCTTGCTCCCACTTCTTACTGGCATCTACCTGCATTGCTTCATCAAAGCTCTTTGGCTCTCCACTATCAGTGAGTAATAAATAATAAAGAGAAGGAGAAAAACATTCAGGTTCTTTTCTTACCCTAGAAGACCTCCTCACTATAGGAGTTTGGGGTTCCTGCTGAGTAGGTTCCTGAACTGATTCATGGGTCACTTTCCCATCCGGAAGATCCTCTACCACTGCATATTATTTCTTGGATTCTTCCTGTTTTCCTACAACCGTTGCTTATACAAAACTTTCTCATTAAAGACCAAATCCCTAGACCTTCTCATACATGATTTTCTTGTCCTTAATACTCCAAAGATTTAAACCCAAAGTCATCACCACCATAACCAATGAAAGTAAATTTTTCTCGATTTAGCCTCTAGCTTGGTCCTATCATCCTTGTCTATATGAACAAACACCTCACATCCAAAGACTCTAAGAAATGAATAATCAACTTTCTTACCATACCATGCCTCCTCAGGTATGCCTCCATCCAAGGCACTTGAGGGTCCTCTGTTTATCAAGTACACAATTGTGTTCACCACTTCTGTAAAAAAAAAAAGCAGATCCTGCATGTAACCTCATGGTCCTAGCATGTTCCATTATTGTTTTGTTCATCCTTTCTGATACCCCATTCTGTTGTGGAGTTCATGGAACTGTCTTTTACCTGCGATTCCATTCTTAGAATAGTAATCATTAAATTCATTGCTGCAATACTCCCCTCCATTATCTGACCTAAGACATTTTAGCTTAAGACTGTTTCATTCTCTACCAAGGCTTTCCATTTAACAAAAGTGTCAAATACATTAGATTTGTTTCTAATACAATAAACCCAAACTTTCCTTGTTGCATCATCAATAAAAGTAACATAATAACTTGAACCCCCAAGAGATGATACCTGAGCCGGCCCCCACACATCAGAATGTACCAGCTCTAACTTACTCTCTTTCTTTGTAGGTCCAACCTTGAGAAACCTTACTCACTTCTGTTTCCCATATATGCAATTCTCACGAAATCCAAACATGTTTCTGTATATCCAGGAAAATTCTTCTTTATGATGTTCATGCCCTTATGGCTCATATGATCGAGCCTATAGTGCCATAATGTTGTATCTACATCTGAAGCCACAAAATTACAATCATTAGTACTATTAGTGGTTAAATACAAGGTTCCAACCTTTTTACCTCTTGCCACCACAAGAGCACCCTTGGTAACCTTCCAAGAGTTAGCTGTAAATATCACAGTACAACCATCACTTCCCAATTGCCCCACCGATATCAAATTTCTCCTTAATGTAGGCACATGTCTGACATCCTTCAATAGCCATGTATTCCCATTCTGCATCTTAACCTAAACAATTTTTTTCCAACTATACTTGCAAGGCTCATCATCACCAAGAAAAACATGCCAAAATCCTTGAACATAATCAACAAAATAATGCCTATGTGGAGTAGCATGAAAAGAAGCCCCTGAATCTAAAACCCAAGATTCAGTAATATTATGCAAAGAAAGAATCAAAGCATCCTGACATACATTACCCGATGCCAAATTTGCCTCTTTGTTTTCTTCCTAGTTGTTTCTTCTTGTCCCGAAGCTCCCAATAATCCTTCTTTGCATGCCTAGACTTTCCACAGTTCCAACATACAATCTTGCTCTTGGATTTTGACCTTGCCCGATCTTTCGATTTTCCACGGTTTCCTCTATTCTTTTATCTCCCTCTAGTTTCCACTGTCAAAGCATTCCCTGAAGTAGAAGATTCCCTGGAGCTTTTTCTTTGCATTTCCTCACTTAGAATCACCCCTACAACATCCTCAAACTTCAACTTCGAGTTAGTTGGAACCGAGTTTCTTACCGCCATTACCAGGCTATTCCAACTTTCAGGTAAAGAGCACAAAATTAATAAATCCCTAACTTCTTCATCAAATTCTATTATAACTGAAGCTAGCATATTCACAACCGTATTGAAATCATTTAAATGATCTACTACTGAACTATTCTCAGACATCTTCATATTAAACAACTTTTTCATTAAAAATATCTTGTTAGAGGCTAGAGGGTTTTTCATACAAATTCCCTAATGCATCCATTAGATCTTTTGTAGTCTTTTCCTTTGAAACATTAAATAATACCGAAGACGCAAGACACAACCTGGATCATTCCAAGTGCCTTCCGATCCAACAAATCTCATTCTACATCTGTCATACTCGAGGGTTTGTTCACCTTCTCAGACAACGGAGTATAAAGATCCTTCTGATAAAGGTAATCTTCCATCTGCATCTTCCAAAGACTGAAATTCTGCCCGTTGAATTTATCAACCCTAGATCTTCCATCATCTGCCATAGCTCCCACTCAAGATAAAACTTTCCCTATGATTCAACACTTCAGCAAACCAAACCAGGCTCTGATACCAATTGTTAGGAAATAAGAGATAAAATATGTGGAATAATCCCTTACAGAATCGCAACAATAGAAACTAATATGTAGAAAATATTACAGATCTCAAATAAAAGTGTAGAATAAATAACACAACATAGAGAGACAATATTTAACATGGTTCACCCAATTTGGGCTACGTCCACCAAGAATCACTTGCTCAGATTTTATTACAAGCCTCCACTCTCTCAATACAATACCCAGATCCGTTTGGAGCTATGCTCAACAAACTCTGAGAAATTCACACTCAATTCAAAGCACATCTCAGTAATGCATTTGCTTGTCTCTCTATCATATGCATAAGACCATATAAATAGACAACTTCTTAAGCAATTTTACAAAACCATGAGTATCAAACAATGGGCAAAAACAAAACCATCCCATAAACCTATGGGTAGCCGAAGAGGCGGTTTTACAAAATAATGGGTACCGAAAAACCATGGGCCCAAAAATAGCCCATAACGGTTACCCATTACCCATGGGTTAATAAACCGTCGTAAAAATACCCGAGTGTAACACATAGAAGGTGTACCACACTCTAACATGAAAATAGGCTCCACAAACATAACAAAAGACTTGAGTGATCAGACTTGAGTGTGAATATCAAGCCAAGAAGGAAGTGTCTCCATCAAACCAAGGTGTGTACAACTGCCACAAGCTCAAGATCATAGGTCGGTTAATTAAGCTCATAATATTTGAATTTGTGAGACTCAAAAGAAAATACTCTACCCTCCTACATCAACACACCTCCAAGTATTGCCAAATAAGCATCTCGTGCATACGAAAAACTCACCCTAAGGATCTAGCACTTTGTAAGAATAAGTGATGTCGTAAGGTATTCCTTCGCATCCCAAGGCTCGCTCACATCTTTCTGACCAAATGAACTTCTTCCCTTTCTGCTGAAGGCAAGTGATGGGATGTGCAACCCGAGAGAAGTCCTGTACAAATCTTCTGTAATATCCCGCTAAACCCATGAAACTGCGCACCTCTGTCACACTAGTGAGTTCGCCAATCCATAATATCTCGAATCTTGGAAGGATTGATTGCGATACCTTCCCCAGAAAGAATGTGGCCCAAATATTGCACCTCTGTTTAAAAGAATACACATTTCTCCAGGTTCCCGTAAAGCTGCTACTCATGAAGACACTGAAGAACCTGAGCGAAGGTGCCCCTCATGCTCCTCATGCGTACATGAGTAAATCAAAATGTCATCAAGGAAGATGAGCATGAAGCGATCTAAGAATGTCCTGAACACCCCCATTCATCAAGCTCATGAACACTGCAGGGGAATTTGTCAAACCAAAAGGCACTATTGTGAACTCGTAGTGGCCATATCTCGTATGGAAGGTGGTCTTATGAATATCTATCTCTGTGATCCTCAGCTGATGATAACTCATCTTATGATCTATCTTGGAGAAAATTGTGAACCCCTTCATTTTATCAAATAAATCATCAATGCGCGGAAGGGGGTAACGATTCTTGATCGTTACTTTGTTCAACTGGTGGTAATCAATACACAACCACAAAGATACATCCTTCTTCTTTACAAAAATCACCGGTGCACCCCAAGGGGATACACTAGGATGGATTAGGCCTTTATCTAGAAGGCCCTCTAGCTACAACTTGAGCTCGCAGAGCTCAGGGGTGGTCATCCGATAAGGTGCT
Organism: Taxus wallichiana var. yunnanensis; assembly: GCA_018340775.1. Classification (NCBI taxonomy): domain Eukaryota; kingdom Viridiplantae; phylum Streptophyta; class Pinopsida; order Cupressales; family Taxaceae; genus Taxus; species Taxus wallichiana. The sequence goes on from CM031235.1 coordinate 679,339,087, forward strand.
CGTGAGATAGGATTTGCTCCCGGAACCAAATCTATGTGAAAATCTATCTCACGTGGGGTGGTAACCCAGTAGCTCCCTTGGAAAGACATCAAAAAAATCTCTCAAGATGGGATGGTCATCAAGCGATGGTCCACTAGACTCATCCTCCGATCGATCGCTAACCATAAAAACATACGTCCAGCAACCTCGTCGTACACACTTGATTAAGATGCATAGCAGAGGTGGTGCGAATGGAAACATGTATCCTAAGCCCTACTATCATTGACTCAACTCCTAGATCATCTGTACATGATATAGTCTTATGGTAATAATAAACTTTGGCTCTGTGTGCAGAAAACCACTCCATGCCCAAGATGACTCCCTTCGAACCCAACGGAAGGATACAAAGATCCGAGGTAGTGATGAAGGGTCCCAAATCCACTACACACTCCTTAACTATGGAGTCTACATAGATTTTGGCTCCAGAAGCAATCTAGACATCCCAACTAAGACCTGGCCTAACTGCCACCAACCCGCATTGCTCTACTAAAGATGGTATAATAAAGGAATCGGAAGAACCAGGATCAAACAGAATGGTACCGCCATCCTACCACCAATGTTACTGTCATCTTAATCATGGTACTGGGTGCTTAGTAAGGTGGTTCTTGACCACCGCATAGATCCGATGATTGCACCCCATGTCACCAACAGTAGGATTTGAAATCTACGTCTTACCCTTATTACTAGGGTTATGTGGGCACTCTCTCCAATGATGTCTAAGAACACCACAAACTTAAAAAAATTCTGGTCCTCTCTAATGAGATGCATCTCCAGCCGGTACTCTAGAGGTTTGTGATGTGGATCCTGATGATCCGGGTATGGAATGCTTTGAGGTATCCGTACGTGCTGAAATTGTAAGGTATTACACCATCGGAATGATGTTACACATACCCCAATGATGATATAGGTCTCCTTGTAAGGTGTTCGGAATCCAAAAAAGCTCACAAGGTATAAGTTTGTATCCCGTATGCCTTGCTTGGCCTCCGCATGCTTTTTTTCACCCTCTACCCCCTTTTTCCTTGCTTTTCATCTTTAGTTACGAGACCGCCACCCCCGCCTGGCAAGGGCGGTCCAAGTGACCGCCACCAGACAGGTGACGGTTCAGAACCGCCACCCTACATAGGGTGGCGGTTCTGTACACGTTTTCCAGATTCTTCTAACGATCACGTCAAATGTAAATCTTTTATTTCACCCACTTTATTCAACCACTTTGGTTTGTATTGATGTTTTGGTTCCATGGTAATAATGTTTTACCTTTTTTATAGTAAAATAGTTCAATTGGGAGTTACCCTCTGGTAAATGCATTTACTATAAATAGCCAGCTTGTTTTCAAACAAATAGCCCCTCACTTTCTCAATTCTATTGTTCAGTCTTTGAATTTCTTGCTTAGATTTCCACTAACTTCATATTTTGAATGAATTATTAGCTTTCCTTTGTTGTTTAGAAGTCATTCAATCTTCTTGTTTCATCTTGATCATTGTTGTTCCATACAATTAGCTTAACATAGAATAATTTCATTTCTAGATTAGAATCCATCAAAGTTTTAGGTTTTATTTCGTCACAAGGATAGATTCTAAAACTCTCAGTACATTTGTGTCGTAATCCCACAATAAATCCCGCTAGGAATTGCATAGTCGTTTTTGTTCACTTGCGCTATCCCTCTCCTACTCGCATTGTATCCGGTCTATATCTAAAGCTACCATTGTTCTAATACCTTCTTCTATTGATACTATCATATACATGCTTTTCTGGATTCACGAGGACACGAAGGAATGAGGAGATCACAATAAGGGGATGAAGTCACACACAACTAGATTTACCACTGTTATGTAAACACTAGGTTTGAGCTATCAAAGTTCTAGTTACAACGTATCAAATAGAGTGGTGAATTATTTTATTTTTGTCAAAAATTTTCTCTCGATATCGCCAAGGAAGTTATGGGGATTGATAGTTTCTAAGAAAATGTGATTCATTCCTCACTTCTGAGGTAGGATCGAGAGTCTTTCAATTTAAAATAATTATTCGCTTAGATATTTAGGATAAAATCACAACTGCACAGAAAATAGCCATACTAGGCTATTTTGTTTGTTTTAAATTACATTACTAGATTAGCCGTTCATTTTCTAAGTATACTAGAATAATTGTTCTTTAATTTCATTGAAATACGTCATTAAAAATAAAAAAATAGAAGAATGCTTGCATAGTGTAAATACATCTTTCGTAATCAGTTTATTAATTTCAATTAAAAGTTGAATCATTTTATATGACAATCACAGGACCTAGAGAGCCTAGAGAATATATATTTGAACCAATAGTGCCTCAACCAAATCTACCCACAACATTAGCTGATATAGATCAAGACCTTAGGATACAGGTCTTTTGAGCAATGGAAAACTCGCAGCAATTAGTGAACAACTGAGGGGGTTAAATATTGAAGACGCAAAGCTTACACATTTTGGTCAAATCATCCTAACTATAGACTGCCTTGATAAAATATCCAAATGACTGTACAAGGATTCGAAAGAGAACAAATATTTGGTTGTGATCCTTTAGTTCCACAGCCTGATGCAGGAGACCTCGTTGACATAGATACTAGCTTAGGCATTCAAGTTGTCAGAACACCTGTAAGGTATTCTGAGAAAATTACACAACTTCTAGTTCTAAACATAGAGGCTGAAAAGGCGTATGATTACTAGATAGTTAGAATAAGGGATTGATTCTTCAAATGACCATAACAGGTCCACAACAACCACAAACTCACGGTTGTGATCCCCAAGTCCCATAACACAACGGGCTGCAACTCGGTTAAGCATTAACACTTTGGTTTACGAATGCCGGTATTTAGATCCTCACCACTCTCGCCACATACCATCACACAGTTCTCCATATTAAATATAGAAGCCAATCAATCTAATATTTTCTGGGCTAGACCAGAGAACCACCCATAGTTCACTACAAATCCACTAAGCCTCCTATCACCATTTTTTTCATGAGCACAGTATGGAGATATATACGAAGCTCCCACAGGTCACTTACCATGTATCCAACAACCAAGAAACATGATCTCGGTAGAGCTTGAAATTGATTGGAGCCTCCGAACAACTATTATATCCGAACGATCCATTACAACAATTTAGGTTAGGAGGGCCTTCTTTGCCTTAGATTCGTAGATTCCATTATTGTGTATTGAGGATATAAGATTACCCAATTAGCTTATCTGTATCCTTTCATATTCAACATTCACCGGATGTCTCGACACGACCTCGGGAGGTTAGGTATGAGGAAGAGGTACTTGTAGATTCCCATGCTTACATGTCACTTTTCCATCGTATAAAATTGGTGAACTGACGTGAAAAAACAATTTTTCTTTTTATTATTTTGCATTTCTTTCATCCACCTTTGCTCTTTCCAATTATTCTACAGGTATTCATATACCCCTCGAATATGTCGGGATATGATGCATATGATAGACCTCTCTCAGGTCTCGAAGCAAACTATGGTCAAACAAATAGACAACCATCACCCTTGCTTTCTACATGGGCTGATAACTATTCAAGTAATTACTTGTCATCTCAAACTCCCCTCACAGAACTAGTTCTAGTTCTTCATTCTGAATTGAGGAGTTAGATCAGCTTGCACAAACACAACAACCAGAGCCATCAGGCTCTAACAATATGACATTTACTGGAGAATCCACTTCATCTCCTCGGGTCTTGTTTAGACCATAGATCAATAGATAATCAGATCCACTCCCATTTTTGGATGAGGAGTACTTAGCATGCTATGCTAAAAGAGAACAATGTTTCCAAAACATGTATCCACCTATAGGGAGTTTACAAACACAATCTGATACCCTATTCCAAGAAAACATCCCCATTCCTTCACCTACAGGAAATGCCCTCAGTGAAGCTTGACAAGGTACAACGATCAATTCATAGCAGGGTATCATACCCCTTTATAACCTCAAGGTATACAACAAATTCCATTAAGGCAAAACACTGTGTCTTCACCAATAGAAGTCATTTCAGCCTTAGTTGAAAAGGTTAGAGGGCTGGAACTTGCTCAAGCAAACCAGAATTCATATTTTGGGCAAGCAGGAATCCCCAACCCTCCGCATCACCCCAATCAAGTTGACCTCCTTACAGGAACATGCACGTTAGGCATGCCTCCTCAAAATCCTTATAGTTACCCACAGAAAACACCAACTAGGACCGTGTTTTCAAATGCTGCTCCAGTTGAAAACATGACACCTCTTAGCTTGGCACCAAACAACCCATACCAGAACAATGCTCCTCCTTACTTAAACATTTATTCAAATTCACCACAAGGAGACATGTTCTCTTCTCCCAGGATGTTCATTCAACTAGAGGGATTGCCTTATGTCCCTACAAACACATATGCTATGTCATATCATCAACCCTTGCCACCACCACCTCTACCCCCTCAGCAAGTGACACCATCGATGGTTGAGGCCTACATAGTAGGGACTTACTCGTAAATATTTAAAAGAACCCCTAGACTTCACCATATGAAGTGTTATGCTTCCAAGACCTCTTACCGACTTAACCAAATATAAAGGGGAAGGGGATCCAAACGCACACATTAAGGCCTATGCCACAACCATATGGGAATTACTCCCTTGGGACGGGGTTGTTGCCAAAATATTCCCTAAAACCTTAGAAGGTATTGCCCTTGATTGGTATTACAGAATACCTGAAGCCTCAATACACTCATTTAAACAACTTGTGTCAGAGTTCATCAAAGCTTTTGATATGAACAAATTGTTAAGAACAGAATCAGGGAGTTCTTGCATATTAAACAAGAACATAATGAATCCGCTCATTTTATTCAAAGATGGCATATGGTTCTCTACTCATTAGCAAGTGCTCCAAACATGGATCAAATGGAACTATGCGATTTATTCCTTAATTCTCTCAATAGAGAGATAAAGGAAGAAGTCCAAAAGTTCCCACTAAGAACTTACGATGAAGTACTCGAGAGTGCTCTCCGAATCGACCAAGCAACAATAGATAGTGGTCGTAAGACATATGGGACAAATGGGAAATTAACCACTCCCAATCAAAACACTGCGGCCTATCCTAATATCGAACGCTAATCAAGGACCTAAGATCCTTAACAAGAACCGCAGAGTTACAACAGATGGGGTAACTGACCAAGTTAAAAGGGAAAACGTTGTAAACATTTCGCCACTTGTTAATAATCAGCGAAATAACAATTTTACTCCAACAATCAATGTGGTGGATTTTAATCGTCCACCACGACAACAAAAACAACAACAAAAATGACAAATCCAAACACAAGGTCCAAATCAAAACCCAACTGGATATTAGAGTCAAAACCAAAGGCAACAACCTCAAAATTTTAACTCTAACAACCAGCAACCTTATCAAAATTTTGGGCCACAACAAGTTTTAAATCAATAGCCTCGAAATTATAATCCCAATTTGTATTGTGGCTTCCACAATATTTATGGCCACAATACTAGGACTTGTCGTGACTACAATAAATTCATGCATCGATTGCTAGAAGATTAAAAACAACCCTTTATAGATATGTTTTTAGCAAATCCTGTAATACCAGTGCCAAACAATTACACAAGGGCAATTTCTCCTCAAAATGAAACCCTCAAGATCTTTAATGATCCACTCCCAAACCATTCTAACAATAGCAGGTTAGATCCTAACGGAACAAACAAGGGTGTTATAATAGGAAACAATGATCATGAAGCTTCAACTTCATTAAATCCACCAGTCGCACCCCAACTAGGAACTCGACCCCAAACTAAGATAGTTGGTTTGGCTGGAGTTAGACACCGAGCTACCCATAGAAACCATAACAAGAACATGAGATTATTCTTCTCAACCAACTCCAAGTTATTCATTAGAGCTAGACAACACTCAACAAACATTGGTAAAACCCATAGGCGCCTATGATTTAATTAATGACTTAACTAAAAAAATTTCTCACATCTCCTTTTTGGATTTGCTAAAGAACTCTCCCACCCACAGTGCTTCCCTCCTAGAAGCATTCGGCCTTGGTCATTTAATCAACATCACTCCTCCTTTGGAAACGCAAGTAAACCATGTAGACTTTGACGTTTATCCTCCAAGGCAGCCAGATATGGATATAGAGTTTATATTCGATATAAGCAAAATGCCAACAGATGCTTTGAGATTGCACGAATAGGTGACCCTATATATTCTAGGCACCAAGAGACTAGATCCAAAAGATATATATATAAATAAAATTTCATAGACAATGCCATCATGCACTAGGCATGGTCAAAACGCTCAATGAGCCCAAAAAGTACAAAAACACTCATATAGATATCTAACAAAACACTACAAAAATGGCCTCTCAATCCCTATGGGATCCCTCAGAGGGTGCATGACCATGTCTAGGACTCGCTATGCCGGCGCTCTGAATGCACTAAGGGCTCGCGGTCATAGCCAATAGCTACTGTCCCACTATGAGAATGACTCCTCCTCATCAAGCGCTCGGCTATCCTATATCTAGCTACCTCAGCGCGGAGAGAAGTCATGATCTTTACCGCATGCTAGACAGAGGTGAAAACATCGGTATGCCTACCGCAGCATCAAGGCTCCCGACATCCATAGATAGCTTAGCACAAGTCTTCTCTGAGGGGAGCAACAAGGTATCAGTGCATACTCGGCGAATGAAGTCTCACCACTCATCAACTTTCGCTGCAAATAAAGGATAAAAAAATTTAGAAAATGATCAAAGATAAAACCAAGAGTAAACAAAAAAAAAAGAAATAAACATCTAAGACAATTCTAACTAAAACAAAGTCAAGAGAAGAGTGGCAACTCACTCAGATCGCTAGACCACCAGGAAGGATCTCTAGGATCCGTGCATGCCACTAATGCCACCACCGACGGTGTCCTCTCCCACGCCTCGGGGAAATGTGATGGTCTATAACAGACTCACCATCTCCCCCTAACTCCTGAGAGAGAAACTCCTCTGAGACCAGAGTCACCCTGTCTGTGCTCCGCTCTGCCCTCTCAGCCTGTATGATCTCCTGAGTGTCATGCCACTCGGGATCACTATCATCCTCCCCACCCATCTCTCCGATCTCCATCTCCTCTGTCTCCTCCTCTGTCTCTCCCCTAGTGAACTCCTCAAACTTGGAGTCCACGTCAATGGGCTCATTACTGCTATGGGTGGGACTGGTGAAATATGAAGTAAAGGTTCCTGAGGAGCACCGGCTCTCCCTTGAGCACATACCACCCTCCCGCCTGAATAGGAACACCAGGGGTAACAATGGTCTAACCCCGCCACTAGGACCTCCCCGAGCCTCGCAAATAGATACATACACTGGCCCCACCGGAGGATACATGTCAATATAGGGGAGGCCGAATTGCTGTGGTACTCTATCAAAGGGGTGGATCTCCAACTTCCTCACCCTGTCTACCAGCTTGACTGGTAGTCTGACAAGCAATCAATGTAATAGTCTCCTCTCCCCATAGCCCTACCATGGCCTGATAAGGGGTGGCCTCCATATCTGCAGTGGTCAAAGAGGCCACTGGCTAGTGGGGTGCTCTAAGAACAATCATCCTGTCCACCTCTCTGCCCTAATGTACCCGGGATCCTCTACCTCTACGCCTCTCCCATACGGAGTGATACACTCATACACCCAACTCATGACAAGAGTGGGGTGACTCAGTGACTGTCCTTGTAGTCGGACCACCCTGTACAAATCATGGTAGGTGGTCTCGAGGATGTCTGCTCCCCAAGCATAGACACGTCCATGGCCCTCAATCTGTGCAATAATGGGGGCCCAACAATATAAGAGAGTGTCTCCTCCCTTGTCCCCAATCAATCTTGAAGCAAGGATGCCCATGATGGCCTTGCAGAGCACAAGAATGTCTGTCTCAACAATGGAGTGGATCCTCACTCCCTTCTTTGATCCCATCGAAACAACTGCATCCCCCATATAGGTGGCCCACTAAACCACTTGAGATCTCGATATTGCTATCTTAAGAGACAGCCGCCGCCCAAGGATCGGAACCCCCAGTATCCGGTAAACATCCTCTAGGGTGATGGTCCACTCACCCCTAACTCTGGCAAATCGGAAGGTGTTTCGATCCACATCCCAATATGAAAATAAGTCACATAGTATGTGACTGACAAGTGCAACATGAGGGACCTGTGTAATCCTCCAAATGCCAGCCCTCTGAAGTGTATCTCACTCTGCCTGAGTGAGTGCCTCTAACACTGCTGGGAGCCAATCACACTCCCTCTCTTGACTCCATCTAATGTATTCCTCCTCCTTCTGCATACACCCAAAAACACAAAAAAGGATTAAGTTAGTACCAAAATCCAATTGGAAAAACTATCAATAACATGTGAAAATGCTAAAAATGCAAAAATAAGTTAAGTAAAGCATTATTTTGGCTTTCTGTCACGAACCGCCACCCTATGTAGAGCGGCGGTTCCATAACCGCCACCCTACACAAAGGCGGTCCCGTCCCAAAAATGCAAACGGCTCAAATACCCTAAAAATGCCTAAAAAATAGGAAAAATTCACCATTTTAACTAAAAAAGAGACCTACCCTATGGGCACCCCTAGAGGCTCATTTAAAACTAGTATTTTCAAAAATACCCCCAAGACAAATATTTTATCATTTCTAAATTTTAGGTTTAAAAATAAAAAATTGAGAGGAACTAACTTGAGAATTCGCGGGTCGATGTTTCGCTCTCGTGAGGCATGATTGCTATCTCACCACAAATGTTTTGACTATACTATCATTGAAAACCATCACTTTGTGGGTCCCGAGCTCAAAACTATCAAATCAATCCGCAAATGAATAGTGAAATGAGCTCGTTATATATATATAGCCTTTTAAATTGATTTTGAATGTCTTTCGCAGGGTCGGAGTGTCGACGGAGGTAAGTTCTAAACCCCGTGTAGATGGTAAGTCCTCTTTTCATATCAATTTAACCTTATTTCTCAAATTATTTTATCTAGCTGCACTTGAGTCTTTTTTTATATACTTTACAGATAACAGGATCTTAGATGGCAACTTTCCAACACACAGGCGTGTCAGGTATAACTCCTAACAACCCATTTCGGGACTGCCATACTCGGATCCACCGTTTTACGCCTCTTCATGGCTAAGATGCTTCTCCGAGGGGGAAATATGTACGTACCCAAAATTGTAGGGTACTGCACCACCGAAATGATGTTACACATACCCCAATGATGATATAGGTCTCCTTGCAAGGTGTTCGAATCTAGAAAATATTGCAAGGCATACATTTGTATCCCACATGCCTCGCTCGACCTCCGCATGCTTTATTTTTCCCTCTGCCCCTTTTCCCTTGCTTTTTGGTCTTCAATGGACGAGACCACTACCCCGCTCAGGCGGCGGTCCCATAACCGCCACCCTGCATAGGGCAAAAGCAGATCCTATACGTGTTTTCCAGATTCTTCGACGATCACGTCAAATGTAAATCTTCAATTTCACCCACTTTCTTCAACCACTTTGGCTTGCATTAATGTTTTTGGTTCCCTGGTAATAGTGTTTTCCCTTTGTTTATAGTAAAAGAGTTCAATTGGGAGTTACCCTCTGGTAAATGCATTTGCTATAAATAGCCAGCTTGTTTTCAAACAAATGGCCCCTCACTTTCTCAATTCTATTGTTCAGTCTTTGAATTTCTTGCTTAGAGTTCTACTAGCTTCATATTTTGCATGAATTATTAGCTTTCCTTTGTTGTTTAGAAGTCATTCAATCTTCTTGTTTCATCTTGTTCCATTGTTGTTCCATACAATCAACTTAGCATAGAATAGTTTCATTTCTAGATTAGAATCCATTAAAGTTGCAGGTTTTGTTTTGTCACAAGGATAGATTCTAAAACTATTGGTACATTTGCATTGTATTCCCACAATAAATCCCACTACGAATTACATAGTCAGGCTCTGTTCACTTGCGTTATCCCTCTCTACTCACATTTATTTTGTTTATCTCCAAATCTGCCATTTTTGAATACCTTCTTCTATTGATACTATCATATACACACTTTTCTCGATTCACTAGGACACAAAGGAATGAGGAGATCACACCGAGGGGATGAAGTCACACACAACTATATTTACCATCATTATGTAAACACTAGGTTTGAGCTATCAAAGTTCTAGTTACAACGTATCAAATAGAGTGGTGAATTATCTTATTTTTGTCAAAATTTGTCTCTCGATATCGACAGGGAAGTTGTGGGGATTGATAGTTTCTAAGAAACCGTGATTCATTCCTCACTTCTGAGGTAGGATCGAGAGTCTTTCAATTTAAAATAATTAGTTGCTTAGATATTTAGGATAAAATCACAACTGCACAGGCAAATAGCCATACCAGGCTATTTTGTTTGTTTTAAATTCTATTGCTAGATTAGTCATTCATTTTCTAAGTATACTAGAATAGTTTCTCTTTAATTTCATTGAAATATGTCATCGAAAATACAAAAATAGAAGAATTCTTGCATAGTGTAAATACATCTTTCGTAATCAGTTTATTAATTTTAGTTAAAAGTTAAATCATTTTGTATGAAAATCATAGGACCTAGAGAGCCTAGAGAATATATATTTGAACCAATAGTGCCTCAACCAAATCTACCCACAACATTAGCTAATATAGATCAAGACCTTAGGATACAGGTCTTTCGAGCAACGACAAACCTATAGGAAATTAGTGAACAACCGCGGGGGTTAAATATTGAAGACAATAAAGCTTACACATTTTGGTCAAATCATCCTAGCTATAGATCGCATTGATAAAATATCCGAATGATATTTGTACAGGATTCAAAAGAGAACAAATATTTGGTTGCGATCCTTTAGTTCCACAACCTAACGCAGAGACCTCCTCATTGTCATAGATACTAGCTTACGCATTCAAGTTTCCAGAACACCTGTAAGGTATTCTGAGAAAATTACACAACTTCTAGTTCTAAACATAGAGGTTGAAAAGGCGTATGATTACTGGATAGTCGGAAGAAGGGATTGATTCTTCACATGACCATAACAGTCCAAAATAACCACAAACTTATGGTTGTGATCCCCAAGTCCCACAACCCAACGGGCCTACAACTCAGTTAAGCATTGACACTGGTTTATGAATGCTGGTATTTAGATCCTCACCACTCCCGCCAAATATCATCACGAAGTTCTCCGTATTAAATATAGAAGCCAATTAATCTAATATTTTTTGGCTAGACCAGAGAACCACCCGAGTTCACTACAAATCCACTAAGCCTCCTATCACCATTTTTTTCATGAGCTCATATGGAGATATATACGAAGCTCCCACAGTCACTTCCCACGTATCCAACAACCAAGAAACAGGATCTCGGTAGAGCTCGAAATTGATTGGAGCCTCCGAATAGCTATTATATCCGAACGATCCATTACACCAATTCAGGTTAGGAGGGCCTTCTTTGCCTTAGATTCATAGATTCCATTATTGCATATTGAGGATATAAGATTACCCGATTAGCTTGTCTGTATCCATTCATATTCAACATTCACTGGCTATCTCGGCACGACCTCGGGAGGTCGGGTACGAGGAAGAGGTACTTGTAGATTCCCATGCTCACATGTCACTTTTCCATCGTACAATATTTTTTGGCAAGCTCCTACTTGACTAAGCATTCAGTGCACCGTGTGTCCTAATGGGACCCCTAGGAGGAGGCCCCATACTCCACCCCCTCATGCGTCGAATCTCTCGTGAAGGTCCATAAGGTGGGAGGGTTTCTTTCACATGCTACTATGGTGGCCTAAAAGATTTTTGTGCTAAACCCTATCCACCATGTGGAGGAGGAGATGTCCTCCTCAATCTGTTATCCTACATCTGATGAATGTGGCTCTTGACTGCTCCCGGCCTCTTGTGTCTTTCCTTGAGTCTCCTCTACTATATAGGCCTTATCAATGGCCTCAACTAATGTCTTTGGACAATGGATACTCACCGCACCTCCCAAATCTAAATGTAGGCCCTTGATGAACTTGTGAATCCATACCTGATCATCCTGTATATAGTCAACATACTAGAGTAGGTTTAGAAATTGACTCTCATACTCAGCTACAATCATAGATTCCTGACGGAGGTCGTGAAACTCATCTATAATTTGCTGAATGAACCTCTAAGATAAGTACACGATCCCGAATCACTCCTTAAAAAGCATCCGGTAACCACCTCTCGAATCAACGTGGAGCTTCTACTCCTCGGTCCTCCACTAGACACTGCTCCATCCTTCAAGTAGATGGATCGCAACATGAGCTTTCATGTTACTAGTACAAGGGCAGAGATTGAAGCACCCGCTCAAGCTCACCAACTAGGCCTCTATCTGAAATCCACATGTATCCCATAGAATAGTAAGATGGTCATAGCTTTAGGATCTCCCTGATATGGTTTGTAGGCGTAGTCTAGTTACCCATGTGCATCTCTACATGCTCATCTCTAAGCCTAGGGCTCCGAGATCTATCCCTGTGTCCTGAAATCCAATCTCCATGTCCCCTCTGCGGTGACTCTGCTCTGGCTGACTCCACGTGGGAGTTCTCTACCCTATGCTCCTCACTGTGTCGAGGAGATACACGAGCCTTAATGGATGGATCCCTATCATTTCTAGCTAAACATCCTCCTACAAACCCTTCGCATAAAGTGACATTAACGTCTCTGAAGTGTCTGTAAAATATGAGGTAGGATGACTGCTGCTACGACATGATCTGGAGGTGGCAAGTATAGGTATATGTGAAAGGACCCCTCGTGCAGTGCCTCCCTCACAAAACCAAGGCAAGAGTTAGTTCATTATTCTAGGTTTTATTCAGTTTTCCATGTTTACTAAAATATGTAATTTTCAAACAAAGTTGTTTTCTAGATTTAAAAGTGTGCTAGGTTTAATATTGTACTAGGTTTAATGTTCATGTCTCAAGTTTTCTAGTGTGCCTAAGGGTCCAAGATTTGAACCCACAGCTCTGATACCAAGTGTAACGCCCACTAAAAACGCCCACTCGAGACCTAAGAACAACCTAGGTTTAGTTAGAAAAATTATGGAATAATTTTTTTAAAAAGCGTGCCCGCATATAAGCTTCAAAACTACAGTTGTCACAATAATGTTTCAAGGACAATTATATTTAATAATTAAAATTTTCCAGTTATAATAAATATTAAACCCACATTACAATTTAATGAGTGTAATTAGTCCAAGCATAGTTAAATTTCCTCTAAGTGTTAATTTAATAAATAATTAAATTAACATTATAGTTAAATATTCCCTAATTAAATTTAGAGGGTTAAAGGGGTCAAAATAAATTAAATACCCAAGGTATTTAATTCCACAAGGTCTAAACAATAAAAAAGGTCCCCATTTACATGGGGTTAGAAAAAAACATTCCCTTACCCCATAAGGTGACCCCTTAAAAATTCAACCCATGTTTTTGAAATAAAAATTTAAACAAAAAGGTAATTTCCCACTCACCCACTCTCCTCCTACTTTTGTAAGGATGAACCTCATCCCTAGGATGGATTTAATCAGGGACCTTGATGTGGAAAAAGGGTAATTGTTGTCCAAAATAAGTTCATACTTAAAGGTTGTATTTTTAAAAATTTATCCATATACATAAATATTATAATTTATAATCAATGCATACACAATGCTTTTGATTGATTCTAGTTTTAATTAGTTATTTTTATATGTTTTTGTCAATAACTAATTTGCATTGTTTAATAGGATTGTGTTCGGCATATTGTGGTGTTTGGCATATCGTTGGATCGATTATGCTTTTCTAGGTTCTTCTTCATCCCATTTATCTCTTATTCAATGCATTCCCTAATTGTGTATTTCCCTGCTAGCATTATTTACGACAGTTTGATCTGAAAGATGGAATATTCTTTTATCAAATAACATTTTGAATATAGGGTTCCTGTAAAGTTCTTCAAAACTCAAGCTGTTAACATTGTGTTATGTTTGAAAGGCTCGATTTTGATATTCTTTCTTTTTGAACTGTTCGTCATTTCTACCCCCCTTTAAATTAAGTTCAAAACCTATCCTTTCTGTTATTAAAATAATTAACCAAGAATGTACAAATTATTATTGTTATTATCATTCCCCCTACCAATGAGAAAAACAAACAAACCTCTTCGTATATAAGCACGTAAAAAATAAGGGTGATAAAATATATGAAATAAATCAATTTATCATGGAGGAAATCCCCTTATAATTAATAGGAAAAATACAAAATTTATTAATTCAATAGACGCATCAACAAACTTTATAGATAACCTTTCTTGTTCATCATTATGATAATAGTTTGATGGCCACTAGGTTTAACAAGAGATGGAACATGTGATAAGGTTTATTTAAAGAAGTATCACCTATTTTTGATCATGTAGTTAGAAAAGTATGTCTATATATTTAAGTACAAATAGAATTAGTTTTATAATATGATTGATTATTGTTCACCCCATTGTACTTGCGGTTCATTTTTATTACAATAATGTCTAGATTGGTTCCTCATAATGACATGCAATTTTCAGATATTGAGCTACTTGGTTGTCGCGAATTTGACCTGGACCATGATTGGAGTGAAAATTATTTAATGTCACCATTACATGATTCCTATGTGCAATTTCTGAATGGCATATGTTGTTTGATCCCAATAAACAATACTGCTAGAGAATCCCTTTTCCATGTGGGAATTTTATCTAAACACCAAAGCATATTACATATTCTATGATGGTGGGACATTGCGACCATGTAGGGAATCAAGAGCCACTAAAAATGATTATTCAAGGAACAACTAAAACTAGTAAATCATATCTAATCAAGTGTATCAGGAACACATTGCACTCTCGCTCAATAGATGGAAAAATCTCTTTATCTCTCCTCGCTCCTACGGGAGTTGCTTCTTTCAACATACAAGGTAGAACAATACATACTGACCTTAGACTCCCAATTAGAAATGTTCATGATTTGAAAGGACAAACTTTGGCATTGTTTCAAGAAGAAATGAAGCACGTGCGTTACATTCTCATTTATGAGATGAGTTCTATATGGCCCAAAATGTTTAAAAACATCAATGATCGGCTACATCAAGCATTTCCTTTAAATGCAATCTGAACAATTTGGTGGTAGATCAACGATTCTTGTTTTTGATCTTGCTCAACTTGCCACCTCAAAAGGGCTTCCTATATATTTCATAGAAGATTGCATCGTGTTTTTACCCTCCATGGATTTTGAATTTGTTTGTAATTTTCTTTCATTTATAATAATCATGATTTCTTTACATTTAACTTCGCTTACATGGGTCGATTTACACCAATTCTAGGAAACACAATTGGGAGAAGACTTTGGGAAACTTTCAACATTGTTATTACCTTGGATGTAATATTTTGACAACAAGGAAATGATCCACAACAGATCATCTTCCGAACGATGTTGAAAAACATTAGAAATGTTGAACCTTATTTTCATGATTGGGAAACACTCATGAAGCAAGATAAATGCATGCTTCAGCCTCGGAGGAAGGCCA
This sequence comes from Taxus wallichiana var. yunnanensis, assembly GCA_018340775.1. NCBI lineage: Eukaryota > Viridiplantae > Streptophyta > Pinopsida > Cupressales > Taxaceae > Taxus > Taxus wallichiana. The sequence goes on from CM031235.1 coordinate 679,354,688, forward strand.
TCCTTTGATTCAAAATCCATTTATATGCAACAAAAAAATTGTTCACCGCATAACAAGCAAATGCTTAATTTTGTATCTAGGCCCATTGTATGAAGTGTTGTTGAATATACAAGGCGCTCAGGATTAGAAGATGTTGATGATGACCAATTGGATAATGAAGTTCTTTTATGTATAGGTCAATGTGTTATGCTATTGTGTAATTTGTGCATTGAGGTTGGATTAGTGAATGGTTCTCTTGGTACTATAGAAAACATTATCTATATAACTGGCTCCAAACCGCCCTATTTGTCCATGTTTGTATTAGTAGATTTTGAAAACTATATTGGTCCTGCATGGGACCCAATAAATCCTAAATCGGTTCTTGTATTTCCCGTAATAAGAGGAAATCATAAACAGAATCCACTAAAAATGGCTTGGGCACTTACTATTCATAAGTCTCAATGATTAAATTTTCCTAAAGCAACAATAGATATTGGAGATGTGGAGAAATCGAGACTGACTTTCATAGTGTTATCTCAAGTTAATTCTATTGAACATTTGAGAATATCTCGACCTTTCCCTTTTGAGCGCTACTCTGAAATCAAAACAACAAAGTATGTGAAACAAAGACTACTAATTATAGCTAAGTTACATTTCTCCATTCTTTTCAAGTGAATTTTTTATCATTTAGTTGTTTTACATTAATGCTTGTCGACTAATTACAGGTTACATTTTCCACCAATGTACAACACCAACAATAAATGGAACCAAGGCTGGAGCCTTCCTTTGAATTTCAAATACAAGTTATCAAAATTTACTTAAATCTTATGTATGTGCACTTCCATTATTTGTGCTTCCAAACTATGATGCTAATAATGATATTAATTATTACAGGATTTTTCAATCGCAATTGACCTTCAACACCTTCAATTGCTACCTAAATCTTGGATGGCTACCAAATCTTGTATGATTTACACCGTTGTTCCATATACCGCACATTTTTTACTATATTGTTCTTACTGTTATACCTCGGTGGCAAGACCCTTTATTTTGGTTGTACCAGGGTAGCCCATCCCTGTCAAAAAACCTTTATCCTTAATAAAGAATTAATTTCTCATGGATTTTTGTCTCTTAAAAGTTTACCAATATATGACAAATTGGAAACTCTTCACAAAGGGATAATCATGCATCACACTATATTTCTTTAACATTGTGAAGTTACAAGTACCGTTAGGTGTGCATGGAAAATGTGAAAACATATAAATATGAGGAATTTAAAAGCAATATTTACTCTCCATTAAATACTTCACAATTCTTTGTTTTTGTAAAATCAAGCAAATCCTTGTTTCTTATTAACTACCTTTAAATCCACTTTTATGGCATAATCTTTCTTTGTAGCATTCAAATTGTCAAGAACACTACTATTATTATTAACATATTTCCAATCGCAATTGAGCTTCAACACCTCCAGTGGCTACCTCAATCTTGCAAGGGTACCAAATCTTGCATGGTTTACATCATACTTCCATAAACTTTCCATTTTCTTACTAATATACTACTTTCAAATACTCCTATATGCCTATCGGCCTCTCACAAGCACCTTTGGATGCTTTTGCTAATATCAATATAGACAATATATGTTAAAATTGGTTAAAATAAACGACAACTTTATTTTATACTTCGTAGAAATATGCGACTTTCCCATCTTTGAGAAAGATGAACGCCCTGAACATATGCCTACGCCCTGCATACTTACGACTTTAACAAATACAGAAAGCACATAAATTTAACAAATACAGAAAGCACATAAATTTAACAAATACAGAAAGCACATAAATTGCTGGATCAATCGACAACAGTTTTCTTCCTGATTTGTAAGGCAAATTCCAAAACCATCTCAGGGGAGGAGCAGCTTTCTTGACGCTTTCCCTTTCCATACATTTCTCAATCCACGCATGGAGTAGCGGAAATCGAGTCTCCATCGGAAACTTAAAATTTCCAATGCTCTCATACGTGTGGAACCACGGCACAAAAGAAATGAAGGCAATATCCAGGAACCCAAACTCCTCTCCACCGAAATAAGGCCCTCCTTTCGACATCTGCTTCAGCGCCCCTTCTAAATATTCCAGATTCTCCAACATGTCACACTTCGCCTCCTCCTGATCCTCACCTTCAAATCTTATTATACGAGATCCTGCCTCGTAGATCTGCAAACCAGAGAGCATCAGTAGGGCAACTGAATGCCCAAAAACCTCTAAAACAAGAAAAAGGAAATTCTTCTGAGCATTTGACTGCTTACTTTCTTGTCTACGAAGTCGGCCCAGAAGCGGGCAAGCGCACGGTCATATGGGTCGGAGGGCAGAAATTGCATGGATGTTGGCCACGCCTCGTCAATGTATTGAAGAATTATAAGAGACTCACAGATGGGGTTGCCATTGTGAATGAGTACAGGTATCATCTTGTGCACTGGATTCATTTGCAACAGCAGTTCACTCTTGTTGAGGGCAATATTTTCTTCTTGGTATTCATATTTGACGCCTTTCTCTTCCAATCCGATCTGAACGCGCATCCCAAAGGCACTCACCTGCATGTTTAACATTTTCACTACCCCCATCTTAAACCACAGTATAAAATAATCAGAAATCCAAACCGCCCCCAATTATAGATGTATTATCGATCTCGCTTACTGTGGTAAAAGGGAAATCAGGGGATATATATATAACAGAAAAGAGTCGGCCACAGGTTATACTGTCGTATGCCTCTTTGCGTAAGCTAAGCACCACGCCATATATTATATCTTAAAATATAATCACACTGAAATAGGGAAGAAGATGCAATGGCGGATAAGTTTAAGAGTTTTTTTATTGTTTAATATGGCTGTTATTTCAACATTAAAAAACAGAGTAGTTGAATGGAAGCGAAAACTTTGAATGTTGAAATTTTGACAATTATTTATAGAGTATTTGTGGAATAGGTCAACTAAAGTCATTCTTGACTGCGTCACAAATATAAACAAGTATTTTCATTTACTATAATATGGAATGAAAAATATAGGACTTAAATGTTGGAATTAAATATTTATATGTTCACATTTATTTTACGATTTATTTGTGTTTTATTTTATCATTTCCATCTCATTTATATTATTTAGAGGAGTATAATTTGCTGCAGCATTGACATTAACATATAATTCTTATTCCATAATACTTTTAAAAGGACTAACTCCTCTTAAAAACAACTTTAATCAAGCACATGTAAAAATATGAGAGGAAATAAACAATAATTGACGACAATTCTATTATAGGAACAACAATAATTAAAGAGCATGTGTCATGAAATCATTCGTTGCAACAATAAAAACTGATGTTAAAAAAACAATTATTTACCAACATATCAAGTTACTTGTTGTATGAGTAGTACCAATTTTATGAATAGTATGTGTTTTTGCCTAGTTATCATTAAGAAGTCCCCGGTTCAATTCCCACACACATTCTCACCTCGCTTTTTGTGTTTTAAATTTACCTTAAATTGTTGTTGAAATCAAAACTTGCCTAAATTTCAAAGTGGCAAACCATATTTACAAGATTAATGCATCAATTTTTTAGTTGATAATGAGACTACAAGGAAAATAAAACCAATAAAAATGTAATAGGTAGATTTACCTCCAATCAGGGACTCTCGCTCGTCAAACCAGGTCATTTGTTTACCCTAACACACGGTCGAAACATCATAGGGTCAAAGCATGGTTTTTATACATGTGGACAACTGCGGTAAACATTGTGCATCGACAACCAAAAGTATCTGGATTATTCATCACCCTAACACCGATCGAAACAACCTTCGTGTCACTTAGACAATGCCTTTGATATAATTAAGGAAGCATTTTATGTACATTGAATATTTTTTTTTGTTGAATAATTTGTTATTAGTATGCTCTCTTCCTATTCCTTAAGATAAGGTGGAACTACTCAAATTGTCAATTTTCTACATACATCTATAATACTTTTGTCACCCCCTCCATACCATCCCTACTATAGATATTAAAGCTCATTACGCTCAATCTATGATATTTCGCCACCCCCTTCCCTGTCTTTCTTACCATAAATATTAGAGCCCATTACACCACGATAAAACTAGCATGGTGACCTTCCCCAACAAAGGGAGATGTTTTTATAGTGGTTAAATAAGGATCTCTACTATTATGAGGAGAAACACTCGTACATCTAACTTTACAAAATTCTTAAGCTCAAAACAAATGAATTGCTCCATATCCTCCCTTGGAAGAGCCTTCACTTGGAATACCATCCAAAACCCTTCCTCCAAAAAGACTTATGTGGTCACACAAATGCTATTGCCAGTTTTGTGAGGGGTGACGAACCCTAACTCACTTACATGTTTTTGTAAATTGATTAGAATAAAACATGTGTATTTATTATTAAACTGCAATATGATCCTAACATGTATACAAATACATATATGGATGAAACATGAGGTTTCTCATTATTTAATGGTTCAACGGTAAGTTGAACACTACAACTTAACATGCGTCATTAAGCTCTGCACATACATGGTTTGGTCAGTATACAATTATACTACAACCTAACATGTCTAATTAAGCTCTACTCATATAGGGTAAGTATACGATTATATACCTTGAACACTTGCAAACTCCTAGCAATTGCAAAACACATATATTTCAGCAAATGTTTCAATCGCCACAAAATTCTTCCTGATTTGTAAGCCAAACTCCAAAACCCGCTCAGGCGGAGGAAGAACTTTCTTGACACTCTCCCTCTCCATGCATTTCTTAATCCAACCATGGAGCAGTGGAAATCGAGTCTCGAACGGTAGATTAAAATTCCCAATAGTTTAATGTGTGTGGAACCACGACACAAACGGAATGAAGGCAATATCCACGAATCCAAACTCCTCTCCGCTGAAATAAGGCCCTCCCTTCGACATTTGCTTCAGCGCCCCTTCTAAATGTTCCAGATTCTCCACCATATCCTGCTTAGCCTCCTCCGAGCTTCCGCTTTTGATCTTATTATACGAGATCCCGCTTCATAGATCTACAAACTAGCGAGCATCGGTAGGGAAACTAAATTCCCAAAAATCTCTAAAACAAGAAAAAGGAAATGCTTCGAGCATTTTACTCGCTTACCTTCTTGTCTCACGAAGTCGGCCTAGAAGCGGGCAAGCACACGTTCATATGGGTCAGAGGGCAGAAATCGCTTGGAGGTGGCCAGGCCTTCTCGATGTATTGAAGAATTATAAGAGACTCACAGATGGGCTTTCCGTTGTGAATAAGTACAGGTATTTTCTTGTACACTGGATTCATTCGCAACAACAGGTCGCTCTTGTTGACAACAACATTTTCTTCTTGGTATTCGTATTTAATGCCTTTCTCTTCCAACCCAATCTGCAACCACATGCCGAAGGGGCTCACCCACATGCTCAACAGCTTCACTTCCTCCATCTTAAATCGCCCCACAGAAATATTCAAACTCCAACAATTACACAATATAGGATAAATCTTAATTGAGTCCGATGGGAATACAAGGATAGGTACCTATACTTATATAAAGCACAAAAACGGTGTCGGTGATCTTGAAGGATCTAGAGAATTGATCAGTTTCTAGGAGCATTAGGATAAGGCACACTTACCAATGCATAGACGGTGACAAGACACATATATATACAGATTTGGGATGGCAGCATGTGGGTGTCGACACTGGATTACTGCCACTGGTTATGCTGTGGTAGGCACTTACGTACACTATGCACCAGCTTGTTGTGGTTGTGATTCACCAAGCGTAGAGGTGAGGGAAGAGGTGGGCAAAGCTGCGCAAGAATGTTGACCATGGGATTCATTGGCGGGGATTTTGCACATATGTATTGTGCCAAATTGCTAATCCTTCGACAAAACACCAGGCCAATTATGGTAGTTAAGTACGAGAAGGAAATGTTAAAGTGTAATTTGTTTTCCTAAATCGCAATCTCCAACTAGTGATTAAACCATTGATCGTTTGCCCAATAAATATGCATGTACTTTTACATTGGGTTAACTACTTTTGTTTAAGAGTATCAATTACATGCGAGTAGTGCAATGTGAATGAGGTGTTTCACCCGATTTCTTAGTTTTCTCGAAAAGTACTTGACGAAACAGATAAGGTAAAGGGTGGTAAGAGGAATATTTGATTTGGGATGGTTGAAGGTTGTATGCACGTGTATCTAAATTGTGAATCAAAGTGATTGAGAGACCTTCCCTTTGGCTAGGAGAAACTACTCCAGTATAAGAACCAAAACAAGACCACCAAAGAGACTTAAATGATATATGTAGTGGATCGCTCAAAGATATGCTAGATCCTGGAAGTGCGATACTTCCTAGATGGTCATGTCGTCTCTGCTTTTAAAACAATTCAATACTGAAAATAAAGTAAATATTGTCCTACTGTAGTTTAATATGATTTAGGTATCTCATACAAAACACAATAGGCCGATCTAATCTAACAATGTGCTAGGCTGAAGGAGATCCAGAGGTCAAGTAGGTTGGTTATAGGTGAATCTGAGCTAACAGGCTAGGTTAGATACATATATGAAGGTCAAATAGGTGTTCAAATAGGTATATGTCAGAAACAGGTTGTTATTCTGGCAGAGATCAGGTGACACAGAGACCGACCACAGTTTGATGGGACCGATGATGGTTTGAATGTAACCGCGACGGTTAGAGAGAACCGACGGAGGTTAAGTCGGGGGTGGGTAGACTCACACGCTCGAGTTTTGGAGTTTTGGGGCAACAACGGAGAGGATAGAAGGTGGGGATTGATCACAGAGGGGATGTAGGTAGGTTACGAAGGTCTGAGTTCACTGAGGGGGTCAAATAGGAAATTGGGCCAAGTGTTAAGATGATTGGGTATGGAAGGTGGTCAGAATTCAGAGAGAGGGAATGGTCAGAGGGTAAAAGACTAGGTTCCTCTCCCACAAATACTACAAATTACTGATAAGAAAGTGAAATAGATGGAAGGAAGATACTTACTCTTCCGTGAGGTACAGGTTCAAGAATAATGAAGAAGTTGCTACGTTGGAGAATGCTGGGAAGAAAGTTTCACTGTAGTGTTAGTGTATTTGGTTGCCTTTGGTGATCAAAAATCAATCTTTGTTCAGTTGTGGAATCTGAAGAGATCGAATTCGAGATCAGAGGTCCTCCAACAAAACCAACAACCAACAACCCGTATTACAAAGCTATAGATGGGTCTAAATAGGCCATTTGGTCCATCCCGGTATAACCGGCATCGGTTTAGGGTGAACCGACATCGGTTTAGGAAAGTTATCTCGGATTGTTGAGAGTTGTCTAAGAAGTTGTTCCACCATTTTATAAGGGTCTCTTCTTTTCTCAGGGAAAACCGACTTTAGGAGGCTTTTAATGTGAGGTGAGGGGATGGGTGTAATGTTAGGTTTTATTTAGGACATTGGTTTAGAGTTTAGGTTAATGGGTAAAATGATGGAGGTGGTTAGGTGAGGTGCATTTAATAAAGGCAATTATATTAAATAGATGTGTGAGGGTAGTGAATTTATTTAATGTGTATAATTAAATTAATGTGTGTGTGGGTAAAAAGTCATTAACTTAATTAAAATAATTAAATTAAAGTAATTTAATGGAGGTAAATGACATTAATTTAATTAAAGTAATTAAATTAAAATGTGTGGGGTGTAGGAGGTAGGTGCTAAGGTGTTGAGGATGAGGAAGTGATTATAGGGCTGCGTAGGGGACCAAGGTGATTACGACATGATTTCAATGTCTACATTTTGCCCCTTCTTGTTGCGTAGCTTGTATTGGTAAGCAACGTGAACAAGAATAGAGTGTGGTTGCCCCAAGTGGGAATGAGGGTGATCCCCCTCAAACCAGAAATCGATGAGGTGACAGGGTGAATCGGCGAGTGGTTTGATAAAAGTGGATGCAAAGTAGAATGATGAAAAATGAGGAATGGAGTAAAGGGAAAATCACGCATATAGGTAAATGGGTAAATAAGCCAAGGTCAAATGTAGTGGCAATTGAACACACGCACACGTATAAACTGCGACACGGTACCAGTTTGGAGAGCTTGCAAACTCTACACCGTCTAAGGTCAATAGGTTTATCCAAACAAGGTTGAAGTGATTCGTATCCAAGGTATAGGATATGGTCAGGAAGCACAACGTAGGTTAGGTGCAGGAATGTTGAGGTATGTTCGTACACCAAAGGTAGGTCGGATAAACAATCACTTGATAGGAAAGGTAAGGTCATTAGGTCAATCAACACGGGTAATAGTGCAGCAAGGTATATTGAGCACATTGGTTTAAAGGTCACAAACATTTTTTCGGTCCGTAAAAATGTCACAACACGAGTAAGGCCGAGGTAGGGGTTAAAATGACAAGGCATCAACGGTTAATGAGGTGAGGTTAAAAGAAGGTGGAGGGCCAGAGGGGAAGGTAAAGTGGTCCAGGTAGGTGTAGGGGAGGCAAAGAGGAGGGGAGGTAAGGAAAATGAGGTCAATGTGAGGGCAATGAGTATGCAGGGTAACCGATCATGTCAGTATGAACCGATGACGGTGGAGAGGAACCGATGGTGGTTGGTTAGGGCATAAGACCGACAGTGGTCAAGGGTTAACCAACGTCGGTTGAGTCAGGTAGGTTATAAAAAGTGAAAAACCCACGTTTTGAAAATTCATTTGTGCATTTGGAAAAGGAGAAAAGGACAAGAAGAGAGAAAAGAGGAAGAGGAAAAAGAGTACGGTAGAGAGCTTGGTTGGCGAGCCATGTAGGCGAGATTGGTTGAGTGAGAGGTGGGGCCATGAGATCGGATCGAGCGAGGTGATTAGTGGAGAGAGTTGGAGGTCATCTCAGGATGGCGGAGGCTAGAGAGGGATCGCGAGGAGTAGAGCGGAGGTCGGACGTTCCACCATGACGGCAGCAGCAGGATCAGGTAGGATTCGAACCTTTTGATTCATTGTTTGGTGAATTTGATGTAAAATGTAGAAAATATTAAAAAATGGGGGTTTGGGGGGAAAGAATTTCAAAATGGGAAAAAGAGAGGGAAAAGGTAATAGTGAAGGGTAGGGGTAGGGAAAAAGGGTAATGTAGGAACAATTAGGGGTGTAAGGAGGGATTTGGGTGGGTAAAAGGACTAGGAAGGGAAAAAGTAGGGTTGGGAAGTCGAGGCAGGCGACATGACAGTGACCGACATCGGTCGACTTGTGGCCGACGTCGGTGGGTAGTGACCGGTACCGGTCACAAGAACAATGACCGTGCTGCCGTCAAAGGGAGACCGTGGTCGGTCAGGGGATAACCGGGGTCGGTTGATGATAACCATCGGTTCACCTAAGGGTAAGTTGGGACCAAAAAGTAGGTTAGGTGGGGAAGGGTTAGGTGAGAGGGGAAGGGTTGAGGGTGGTTTTGGGTGAGGGTAGGGTAGATAGTGTCAGGTGGATGGGTTTGGGTAGGTTTGGGTGAGGGTTAGGGTAGATAGTTTTGGGTGGATGGGTTTGGGTAGGTTTGGGTGAGGGTTAGGGTAGATAGGTTTGGGAAGATGGGTTTCGGTAGGTTTGGGTGAGGGTTAGGTTAGATAGGTTCAGTAGATGGGTGTGGGTGGGTATGGGTGAGGGTTAGGTTAGATAGGTTCAGGATGTGGGGTAAAATAAGGTAAGTTGGGAAGGTGTACTAATAAATTACTTTTGTGGAATGTAGGCCCGAGATGAGCTACGGATGAGGGCCCAGGTGTCACCCTTGTTATTGATGATGCAAGACAGCAACCATGCCACAGTGGAGTGGCAAAGCGTGGCGAGGTGGGATAGATAGGCGTGCGGCGCTACCACCGGCATGTAGTTTGGGAGGCGAGTCTTATGGTTGCCCTCATCGATAGATGGGAATCGGTGACTAAAACCTTCTATTTGCGACAGTGAGATGACAAACCCTAGAGGACATCTACAAGATCCTGCGGTTGCCCATATTGGGGGCCTAGGTTTATTCCATCTCTTCAGAGGTGTCTGAGGAGCTAATGCCACCCATTTTTGGTGAGGGTGGAGTGGGCCTGACGTTCCCATAATGCTAGCCTTTGAGTTATGGAGTGATGTATAGAGCTCTTCCAGAGGAGATGAGGTTAATTGTACTCTTGATGGAGGCAGTGTGCTACTTCACACTGCCGGATGCAGAGGTGGGAGATTCCCGAGGTCACTGATGGGAGTCCTCCATGACATGATAATACTACGGACATGGTTCGCATGGGCACCTACATTGTTGACGCAGGTATATAAAGAGCTATGGGCCTACAGGTGACTGCGGAGGTTCAATATATGTTGCATTGTACTACTACATTGTTGGGATTACAAGCACATTGTTTGTGTTCAACTAGTGGGGATGCCTTGGCCGATGCATTCCCATGGAGAGTTTTGAGAGTGGGGTATAGGCGGTGGGTACCGGCCATGGGAGAGGCCCGAGGTGCCAGAGCTATGCATGATGTAGCTTACTACAGGAGGTTATTGGAGGGGCTGTCTAGGGTGGACATCATTTAGAGGCCGTATGTGGGCTTCCTCTCATACAAATAGATGGCCACGGAGCTAGATGGGCTTCAGATACATCTGTGAATAGAGGGGAGGAGAGTGGGAGAGCATGAGCGGATACCCGTAGAGCGGGTTAGATGCCAGTTTGATTAGTCTAGGGTGTACCACCTCCATTTCCACAGTACATGAGAGATGATGTGGAGAGACCTATGTCTCCACCACGACCCACAATGCCAACTAGACAATAGGAGCAGCCAGTAGACACGCAGATTGATGATACTGGGGTTACAGATGGGTACAGGTAGTGGTGGGTGGCACAGACCGAGAGTTGTACCACCGATGCCAAGATAACTGACTTAGCCACCATCACAAGATGCAGAGGCACACCCTACAAATGCACAGTGGCTACTTTGGTGATGCAGCTTGGGATCATGTAGGGACAACTCACAAGTTTAGAGGAACAGTTGCCACATTACAGCCCAAATAGAGACGTTGTAGGCTCGGGAAGGGCAAGGATGGGTACTGCGCGTAGGTGGAGGCAGAGGGAGATGGAGATGGAGAGGAGGTAGGTGGAGATGGAGGGGAGATGGCTGCTCTATAGGTGCAGGTGCAGCTTTAAGGCCAATTGGCCATAGCATAAAGGCAGGTTACGAGTCCAGTAGGGCCACCAAAGCAACACAGCACAAATTACTATCCTGCAGCCCGATATAGGCATAGCACAGATTCTAGGGCCGACCCAAGCTCTAAGATACCGACAAAGACAGGCTTAGTGTAGGTTCAGTGGGACAGTACATGCGCAGTGGAGGCGAGGGGAGATGGAGATGGAAAGGAGGTAGGAGGAGATGGAGGGGAGATGGCTTCTCTACGAGGCCAAGGTGCAGCTTTACAGGCCGACACATAAATAGCACAAGGGCAAAGTTACTGTCTCAGTGGTTAATGACAAAGCAAAGATAGCACAAATTACTACCCCGCAGCCCGTGATACGCACAAGCCCGCATTCCAGGCCAACCTAGGCTCTAGTACCAGCACAAGGCTCAGTGTAGGTTCAGGGATAGGGTCCCATTGTATAGGTACCCACGCAGGTAGTGGGACCCATGGCACCTCCACAGACAGTGCCCATGGCCAGGTTCGAGATGCCCTAGGAGAGGCATGGTATTACCATGATCATTTGTTAGCTGCTAAGATAGATGTGCCCTCCTATGCCAAGTATAGAGCACAACAGGCCTCCAGTGAGAGGACCAGATCCTGCACTCACAGTGTGGAGAGTACAGGGGGCTAGTGAGCCTAGGGACAGGGTCGTGGTGAGGCCACTAGTATGCAGAGGCCAGCCCTAGGTGAGGGGCCATCAGTAGGAGGTGAGGCAAGTGCCAAGCACTAGACAGATGCGGCCGAGGGGTCGGGAGAGACACAATCACAGGGAGCATTCCCCAACATTATATGGGAAGATGATTGACTTGTTGTGGATCGGCCTGCGTGCCGAGTCACTTTTGTATGTATTATATATGAGACTGGCCTGCATGCTGAAGAGATTTTGTATTGATTATTGTGTTGTACATGATATCGACCTACGTGCCGAAGATTTTTGTATTGATTCATTCATTCTTTTTGTATATATGAGACCGGCCTGTGTGCCAATGAAATTTTGTATTGTATATCACCGCGCTGCGTCTTGACATTTTGAGATGATGGCCATGATGAGATAGGCATGTATTTTGAGATACACATTTATTGATTTATATGATGAGATTCATGGTATTTGGTGATGTGTTAATGTGTTTATGAGATATCGGTGTTATGGCTTGTGTTAAATGAGATATGGATGTGAAATTAGGTGAGTTAGGCATGATGGAGTTAGGTCAGTTTAGGCATGGATCGAGTCAAGTTGGTTTAGGCATGGATCAAGTCGGTTGGTTCTGGCATGGAGGGGTCAAAGTTGGTTTTAGGCATGGATTGAGTTAGGTTGGTTCTAGGCATGACAGAGTCGTTCGAGTTGGTTTAGACATGGTGTTCATTTCGGTATTTTTGGTAACAAATGGTAATATAAATGCATGAGATGGTGTAAAATGTGGAAAATGTTGGATATGTATGAAAATCAAAATAATATAAGTGGTAAAATTTATGTGGTATATGGTTTAGATGTCGAGGTTTTTGATATGAACAGAAATCAAGTAAAAGTGGGGAAAATGGTTAGGGTAAAGAGTGGCGAGCTAACCTTCTAGGGCCTAATGCCCTAGAAGTGCCGCCTACATAGTACCGGTGAAAAGGGACCTCGGCCGATGTAGTTCTCCCATAAGCTAGGAAAGAATATGAGAAGATAGAAGAATAGGTAGTAAGGGTGACATTTAGGTTAGATTCGAGGTCACAGTATGATTAGGTCAAGGTCGATGAGGTTGGGTGGAGAATAAGTAGCTAGGTAAAGGTGATTTTAGGTCAATAGGTAGTGTTGATTCCAGGTCATAGGTATAATTAGGTTGAGGGTATTGATGTTGGGGTTGAGAATAGGTAGATAGGTAAAGGTGATTTTAGGTTGATTGAGGTGGGAGAAGAAAATCCCAAAAGATAGGTGTTGAGGGTCTAGTCCTATATAGGAAGATCAAAAGGTAATGAAGAAGAGAAAAGATAGGAGGGGGCAAGAAAGCCACCCGATTGGAAAGGATCAAAATGTATGAAACAAATCTACATATAGGATAGTGAACGTAAGACCCTAAAGACATTGCATGAGTGATTACTCTAAAGGTGAAGAATAGTCACAGAATCACCAAATGTTGTAGGTTCAGCAGGTCCCTTGAGGCGGTATGAGGTTAAAAGGAAAAGGGTAGGGAGGTGAAGGTAATTGGGTCATAAAATGTGAATTAAAATGCCTTGGGCAATAGATCCAAGATCACCATAGTAAGTCTATGATGAAAAAGGTCATTTTTCTTTTCCTTTTCTTTTGACTTTTTAGATAGACTGATCGATGCGGGAAGTCTATATGTGATGAGTATATATCTCCTTGAAATCTTTGTGAAGCTGATCGATGTGGGAAGCTTCTAAATTTTGATTTTTGAGAAAATAGTCCTCTTCTCGAAAAGACTATGTAGAGAGTTGCAAGCTTTTTATAGCTGTCCTTTGAGGGAGTAGTCTACTTATAGTGACAATTAAGGCGGAAGATGTCCTTTTGAGGGATTCATCTTTTATATTGGAAGTTTGACTCAAGGAGTTGATCCCTTATATTGGAAGATGTCCTTCTGAGGGATTCATTTTTTTTTTTGGCTTTTAAGTCATGGATGAGACTATAACGAAGCATTTGGTTCTTGTTGAGAAGGCAAGGGTGAACAACCATGGGATCTCATCTAAAAGAAGATGAAAATTATCTATGAGAATCATGCCACGCAGAGCCGTGGTGCACATATTTAAGATAAGGAAAATGGGTGATGGGTAATCACACGATTCTCGGGTTTAGTCATTGGAGATGAGGGGTGGAAAAAGATAGGTAAATGGTGCTCGGGACGAGCACGAACTAGATAAATAGTGACGTAGGACTAGAAGTCAACAATAGAACGGTAAAAAAATGCAAGGCATTGAGGGGCTCACTTTAGGCTTACCATCAAGTGAAGATAAGCGATAAGCACCTGATCCATAGTTATGGGTCACAATGTATGGTCCAAGCCAATTAGGAGCAAATTTTCCCCGTTTTCTTTTTTCTGCTTTGGTTACGTGTTGATTTTCCTCGAGAGCACGAGATCATCGACCTTAAAGGTGCATTCATGGACACGTTTGTCATAGGCATGCTTGATGTGTTTTTGGTAGACTTGGAGATGATCGAGGGCATGAAGACAACGTTCATCTAATAACTCAAGTTGTGCTAAACGGTCTTGGTGAAAGTCATCATCAGTGAGCATATCTTGAAGGGAGATACAGAGAGATACGGGATCTGGAATTCGATAGGAAAAATAACCTTGGTACCGTAGACCAGAGAAAAGGGAATGGTAGTGGTGGAGGTGAGAATACAAGTAATGTATGCCTAAAGAGTGAAAGGAATATGCGTATGCCAATCCTTCCCAGTATCGTTAACCACTTTCATGAGAATTTTTTTTAGGGTTTTGTTGGTGGATTTGGCTTGGCCATTGGTTTATGGGTAATATGGTGAGGAGAAGCTTAGTTGGATGCCGAAGGCATCACAAAGTTTCTGTAGAGTTTTGTTTTTGAATTATTTTCCATTATCAGTGATAAGGCGATGTGGAACACCGAAGTGACAAATAATGTGATGATTAATGAACTCATATATTTTTTTAGCTTTAGTGGAGATGAGAGGTATGGCTTCAACCCATTTGGTGTTATATTCGGTCTAGCAGTGATGATCCATTGATGTCTTAGGGAGGAGTGGGGATTGATTTCTTCGAGAAGATCCAAACCCCATTGAGAGAAGCGCCAAAGGTCACGAGCAACCTGTAAGGCATGACTAGGTGTGTGATGAAGATTGACATGTTGTTGGAATTTTACACAATGTTTAACATAGTCACAACAATCATGATTGAGGGTTAGCCAATAATAGCCTAGGCGAAGAATGTGTTTAGCAACAACAAGGCCACTGAAGTGACCTCCACATATGCCATCGTGAACTTCTTTAATGGTATAGGGGATTTCAAAGCTGGTGAGGCATCGTAAGAGAATACCGTCAAAGCTGCATTTATAGAGGAGGCCACCCATTACGACATAACGAGAGGCCCTTTTGAGAAAGGTGCATTGTCCATTACATGTGAGATCAGGAGGCAATATAGAAAGGGAAAGGTAGTCCGCAAGTTGTTTATACCAAAGGTCTTGTGTGTTTAGTGAGGTAGTTCAGACGAGGTTAACACAACAAGATTGATAAGAAGGTCTTGGTATGCATTTTACGATAACAAAGATGTCTGAATCGTCAGGAGAAGTGGGTATTTGGGAAGTGAGGCAGGCCATGGTATCCACGAATTTATTGGTGGATCACGAAACAGTTTGAATTTTATAGCGGTCAAAGGTAGTCAACATGATGCCAATGTAATGTTTGTATTCTTGAAGTATTTCATTATGACACTGATAAACACCATTGACTTGGTTTACTACTAGTTGAGAATCACCAAAGATATTAATGGACTTAACCTCTAAGGCATAGGTAGTCATGAGACCCAATACGAGTGCTTCGTATTCGGTGATATTGTTGGTGCATTCGAAGTCGAGTTTAAATGATAAGGGCATGGGTTCACCATCAAGAGGAATGAGGATAATTCCTGCACCACCCCCACACTAACATTTGGAACCGTCGAAGAATAAGGTCATTTGGTAAGGGTCATCATCCAAAGAGAGGTTAGTAATGGATTCATCAGGGAAATCAAAATTTAAAGATTGATTCCTAGAAAGAGGCGCATCAGTGAGCTAGTCAGCAATGGCCTAGCCCTTGATAGATTTTTGGTGGATGAATTCTAGGTCTAGGTCAGCAAGGAGCATGAGCCAACGTGCGACACGTTGATTTTGGTAAGGTTTAGCATACATAAAGTGTAAGGGGTCAGTGTTGGTCACAACATAGGTTTTATGGTTGAGTAGGTAATGACAAAGTTTGGTGGTAACAAAAACTAATGCTAAACAAAGTTTTTCAGGGTGAGTGTATCGGGTTTCATAGTCCAGAAGGGTATGGATTATGTAATAAACCACATGCTCCCTATGTTGTTCATCATGATGAGCGAGCATGGCCCCTAGAGAGTGATCGGTAGCTGAGATGTATAGGTAGAAGGGTTGGTCATCTTTAGGTGGAATAAGTACGGGTGGTTGGAGAAGGTATTGTTTTAGGGCCTCAAAAGCGTTGTGGCAGTGGTCATCCCATTTGAAAGAGACATCCTTTTTGAGAAGGTGATGAAATGGTTGACAACAGAGAGTTGGGAAATAAATCGACGAATAGATTACAATTTACCTTGCAGGCTATGGAGCTATTTAAGGTTAGTGGGTGGAGGCATTTCGAGGATGGCCTTGACTTTAGTAGGGTCAACTTCTATACCACGTAAGGAAATGATAAATCCTAGGAGATTTCTGAGAGAACCACGAAGACACACTTTTTAGGCTGAAGGTGGACACAATATTTAATGAGGCAGTCAAAGATGGTTTCAAGGACTACGAGGTTCTCGGTGCGACATTTAGATTTGGCCAAGAGATCATCCACATAATCTTCCAATATACGATGCATGATATCATGGAAGATGTAAGTCATAAAGATGCTTTGATATGTAGCACCAATGTTTTTAAGGCCAAAAGGCATGACTCGATAATGTATGGCTCCCAAGGGGTAATGAATGCGGTTTTGCGTTGATCGTATAGAGCAAGAAAGATTTGGTTATAACCTCGAGAAACCATCCATAATTGATAACATCTCATGGCCAATGGTAAGGTCAACTAACCGGTCAATTCCGGAAAAGGAAAGTCATCTTTCGGACAGAAAGGTTGAGATCACGTAAATTGGTGCAAATATGAAGTCCCCCTGTTTCCTTAGTGACAGGGACGATGTTAGAAGTCCACTGGGGGTAATCAATGGGTAAGATGAAGGAAACTGAGAGAAGGCATTGAAGTTCTTCTTTGATAAGAAGAGCAATGTGAGGGTGCATTTTCCTTAACTTTTGTTTTATGGGTTTGGCATCGGGAATGGTTACAATATTGTGGACCACGATAGTGGGATCAATGCCAGGCATGTCAGCATAGGACCAAGCGAAAGCATGGCTATGATTTTTAAGAAAAGAAGTTAGGGCTTCTGTTCAGCAGCATCTAGAGATTGGCCAATCTTGAGACTGGGGGTCATCCTGAGTGTGGATATTAACTTCGATAGTCGATTCATTCAACATTGTTTGCGTCTCAGAAGGTAATGACCAGTGAATATAAGAGTCTTTAGCACCAAGGTAGGTGAGTATGGACTCATCATCCTGACATTAAATGACATTAATAGGAGTATCATCCCCTATCATGTTAGGATATAAGAAAGGAAGAGAGGAAGGAGCCTCGCCATCGTGGTGATAGGTTAGAGGCCCCAAGGAAATGGTATTTATGGAAAAAAAAAGGTAGGAGGGATAGATTTAGGATCCATCAACTCCGTTGGTGAAGGTGGTGAAGGTGGGGTAGGTGAAGAAGGTGGAGAGGGGTCAATGTCTTCAATGAGTTCAATACGGGATTTTGGCAGGTAGTTTGGTAAAACCAATTCCACTATGATCATTGTGTTTACGCATGGTACATGAAAGAATGGTGTGATGACCTTGCTCATACAGGCCAAATCCGAAACCCTTCCAGGCACAACGGTGTAGGAAAGTGTGAGCGAAGCGGCGGTTGGTAAGCGACTAAAGGTCAGCCGAAAAAGGTCGGGTTTGTGATGTGGTTCGGTGTATAAGTGGAAATATAAAGTCCCACATAGTTAAGATGGGTACAGAGGTGGGGAGGACCATAAAGGAGACACTTTCCCATGCAAAGTGATCATAGTGAGGATGTTGGTGAAGGTTTCCATACTCTTGTGGAGTAAGGAATGTATTGACATTGTATAGGCAATACTCCCCCATAGTGAGGCGTTGAAAAACACCTTCCAAGGGATTAGTGGTTGATATATTGGTGGCTGGAATGGAGGAAGTGTTAGAAGTTAGATCAGCGGAGGTGTTGGTTAGTTGGGAAGCTGATGTGTGACTGGTAGAAGCGACAACAACAATGGGAATAGAAGATTTGGGTGAAGGTGAGGTTACAATGGCACTGGTGGATGGGGTCGTGTGTGAAGAAGATGTAGGTAGGGAGGTAGACACCTTAATAGGTACAAGGACATCATTGGGCCGGTAAAGCATGTTGTAGGTTTTGAAAGGTGATGGGTCAGCTGGAATGGTATAGGAACGTCCTTCATGTTTGAACTTTACACATCGGTGTAAAGTAGAAGGAACACAACCCATGGCATAAATCCAAGGTCTACCAAGAAACAAATTGTATTGAAACTCCCCTTCCAACACATAGAACAACTCGGGACAAGATGACGGGGACCTACACAAACATGGAGGATGATAGTGCCAAGTGTACAGGTGATAATTCATTGAATGAACCCAACATGACCGGATGTTTATGCATGCGCAGTCTTTGGGTATGCGCATGTGTTCAAATGCATGAGAGGAGATGATGTTAATGCTTAGCACCCCCATCGATCATAACACATCGGACACGTATATTATTGATATGGATGGATATGAAAAGTGCGATTCTGGTCATCGGTTTGGTGGGGGACAATTTTTTCATCTGAGAAACTAAGGATAACAACTTGGTGAATAGGTGGAGGTGATGAGGTGTAATAATAGATGCTACAGTGTGGGGTCATTAGGTAAAACTTCAATAGCTTGAAGGACCTCCATGAGGGCTTGATAATGTGACTCCGAGGTTTGGATGAGGTCGTATAATGACATTTTGAGGGGAGATTGGTGTAGTTGTTTGAGCATGGTGCAATGTGTGACGCCATTAGAAATGGGGTATGCAAGGCCACGATAGTTATTTTAGGTATGGGTGCAGATGGTATGTTGGGTATAGGATTGGTTGGTGGGTCAGTTGCTTTTTCTTTTCCCTTATCCTTCTGAGCACATGTAGTGATGTGTATCATGTTGATCTGAGGGGAGTTGGCAAATGGAGAAAGTGTAGGGTGAGTGTTATAACGACATGATGGGCAAAAACCTACTGGAGGAGAAAAAACTTGTGAGGTGAGTTGGGCGCAATGACATTTCAGTGGTGGCATGACAAGTTCTTTGATCTTGAACCATGTTAATTTCAAATTTCGGGGTGGCTCTATGAGTTGTGAGGGTGGAGGTTGTGGTATAGGTGTAGGAGGAAGATGTGAAGAAGGTGGTGAGGGTGAAATAGGTTCATCATCTAGAGGTCATCGTCATCAAAATTGGGGTCAAAAGGACATAATTGAATGAGGGCAGCCTTTAGACCCTTACAGTTCTCAACATCATGTCCTGGCACACGATGGTAAGCACAAATTTTAATATCATAAAACCCTTCCGGCTTAGGTTTAAGAGGGTCGTAAGGTCTAAGAGGAGGGAGAGTGATAACAGAGATTTCCAAGAGGTTATCCAAGATGGTGGTCTACGATCCCACCAGTGGATCACAATGCGAGGTGAAAGTAGGTTTGGTTGGAAGATTGGGTAGTTGTGGTGGTAGTTGAGGTGATGCAGTCTAGGATTTGGGTTGTACTTTCTTTGTTGTAGGTACAACAAATGTAAAAGAGGGGTAAGTCTAGCCACCTCTTTAGAAATTAATTGTTTTTTTATTTTTGGTGCTTTTGCTTAGGTAGAGGTGTATTGGGAGCTCGTGATGTAGATGGCAAGGCGAGATGGCGGGAGAGGATGAGTGACCCAAGGGGACAACTGAGGTGCAGCGGTAGGTGTTGGTCAAAGTTGAGAGGGAGGTACATGTGAGGTGGAAGAAAATGTTATAGGTAGTGAAGGAGGTATAGAAGGTAATGGTGGTATAGGAGACAAAGAAGTTAATGAAGGATGCAAGGTTCACCTAGGCGAGTCACAGTGTGGTAAAGGTGTCAAGAGATTTTAGGTTTACCCCTAGAAAGCGTAGATTTTATTAAGGTAGAGGGGTGAGGTCCCAAGATAGATGGTAGGGGTGAAGGTGATAAAGGTGTAGTTGGTGAGGTTGGTGCATGCATTAGAAGGTTGGGGTTTTTGTTTAGGTTGAGGGATTGGTTCAATAGGTATATGGGAAGATGTGGTCAATTGTATCCTGACAAGAGGATGTGCAAGGTTTGATGTGGGTGTGACCCTAGGACACTAGTGGGTTTAGATACAAGAGATGATGTTGAACACGTCTGCTGGCAAGCAAGTAAAGGGGAAGGTATAAATGAGGAAGATGCATCAAGAGTTATGTTCATGTGTGGTTTGGGTTGTTGAAACATCTTCGGATAAATGGTATAAGTGTCCGTGGAAGATGATTACATTTGGGTTGAGGCCGGGAGTAAGAGACACCCCCAAAGTGAAGACCTATCAACATAGTCTAGGTGGTTAGCCAAACATGAGAACGACACTGCGGTAGATGAGGTAGATGTGGAGCGTGTGGGGATTCTCGTGAAATGTATTTGAGAAACAGGGAATTCACTAGCTTTGGCCTCTATAGGTAAGAGAGCTAAAAGGAGGTCCACATGATCTTGTGTAGCTAATGGAGAATGGTCATCGAGTGGTAACGGCAAATACATTGGATTTTGAATAGGTGGAGAAGATGATGGGTACTCCTTTGTGGGTGGAGGAGGTATAATTGGCGATGGTTCACTGGGTAGGGAAGCTGAAGGGAAAATGATATCGGTGCTAACGAGAGACTCCTCTGCAGGTATACGGGGAGGTGAAGGGCTTTCCTCTATGGGTAGAGGAACGGATAAAGTAGGTTTCTATGTGCGGGTATAGGATTTTCGGCTAGGATTTCTTCGATGGATGGGATAGGAGATATTTGGGAATCACATGGTAAGTTGGTAAAAATAACATGTACTTCACGTGTATTACTTTCATTTTGTGAGGCATTACTAGTTTGATTATTAGATGGGGAATGGTTAGGGAATGATTTCTTGAATATATGAAGGTCTTGATTGGCGGTACATTAGGGTTATCCAGACTAGCTCATCACTCTTGAGCATTCCTTGAACAATATATTTAAAGGTGATACAATTGCTGTCACTATGACCATTTACACGGTGATAGTTATAGTAGTCATTTTCCTTTTACCAACATGGTATGGGGTGAGAGGGGTCAAAACCAATATGTGGTTTAATAGGAGGAAGGGTGATGGCACTGGCTTTAATAATATTTTATAAAATAGATGAATATGGTTCCCCAATTAAGGTGTATTCCTTTTGTTCTCATTTGAATTGGAAGGCTTGGACTAGTGACAAATTGGATGAAAGTTTAGAATGATTGGATGGATGGGTAGGGCCAGCCACAGTACCACCTGCGTTGGCGCCTTCCTTGGCTTTGGAGTAACTCATCTGAGGCTTCGAGGAAGAGGAAGTATTGTGTGGTTTAAACGAGGAGTTCTTGTTTCGTAATTGTACCTTCTTCTCTTCGATGGCACAAATTTCGAGCTTACGTGCCATGGTGAAAGCCTCATTAAATGTTCGAAAGGTTTGCACTTGTAAGGTAGGTGAGATATGTCTAGCACAGGCTCATGTGAAGAGCTCTATGAGTTTAGTTTGTGGTAATTGGAAAGTGAGTTGGCTGATTAGGCTATGCCAATGAGTGACAAAATCTGTGATAGATTCATTGTCATATTGACACATGGAATAAAGATCGGTCATGGTAACCTTCTTGACGATGTTAATCAAAAAATGATCCAAGAAGGCTTGGGCTATTTGGTTGAATGAGAAGATGGAATGTCTAGGTAATCCACTATACCAGTCCAATGTTGGACCAGTTAGGGACATGGGAAAGGTTCACAAAAGCGAGCATCATCATGGGCAATTAAGTAACACCCATGTTTGAAAGATTGCAAATGCTACTACGGGTCTTCCTTACTGTTAAAGTGGTTAAACTTAGGCATCTCCCAGTGTACGGGATATGGGAGAATGGGAATGGATGGGTGAATAGGCTCATTACAAATCTCATCATAGGTGAGAGAATTACAGGCACCAAAAATAGATGCTTCTAATGTCTACATCTTGTCCATCATTAACTTGATAAATTCATTGTTAGGTTGTGAAGATTGGGTACCCCTAACGAAAGGAGGTTGTTGTGGGACATATGAAGAATAGGAAATTCCAGAATATGGTGGTGTCGAATAAGGAGGTGGGAATTGAGAGACAGACATAGAGGGTATATACCCGACTAAATGACCGATGAAACAGGAGGCGGCTGGTAGTAGGTATGTGAGGGTGGGACACTCATAGTGACCCTAGTAGAGATGGGAGGTAGAGATTGGGGAATAGAAAGGACAACATTTTGAAATGGGGTAGAGGTTACCGACACCAAGGGTGGTAGCATTGCGACTGGTATATATGAGACAACAGGTGTGGATGATGCTATGTTTTGGGTGGTGGATGAAGGTATGGTGGAGACTGCGGGTGCAATAGAGGTGGTGGATGCGGCGGTCAAAGTTGGTGTGGGACCTAGCTGCGACACAACTGGGGATAAAATGGGTGAGGTCACCGTGGTAGGAGGTGGAGCCGAGGCGGAAGCGATCATTAGGGATGGAGATAAGGATATGGGCATGCCATAGATCAATTGACCCGAGGCATCTCGAGTGGAGGCATGGGTGAGGTAGTGGTCAAAGCAAAGGGGATTTTGATCCAGGAGTCGTGCAAACTCCGTGTCACATGTAGGAATGGTAATGGGTTGATTGGGATCCATGGATGATGAGATTTAAGCTGGTGAAGGACTATGTGATGAAGGGCTAGGTGGGAGTGGTAGTCGACTAGTGTGAAATACGAAGGCACTTGCTGACTATGGGTTAGCACCATGTGGATAGGAACTGATTTGGCAAGACTGTATTATGTCTCAATGGCGAAAACACAACAGAACTAGGAAAATAGTCAACGGTAAGTGAATTAGGTCAGCTAGTGAGTTGTAAAAACAAAGCACAGGGTGACATGAGACGCCTGTTTAGGTAAATCGATGCTTTGGTTAGGCTTAACCAGGTCTTTGAGTTACTTATGAAGAACAAAAAATCTATTAAATGATGGTCCTAGAATAATAATTTTTGCATAGGATGAGATGTAAGGTGACTGTGATTAAAGTAATGACAAGTGATGAAAGGTGATAGGAGCCTTTTACAGCTCAGAAAGTGAAATAGGTGTCTTTTGGATAGGTATCCAAGAAGACTTCAGACAATGTCGGTTGGGTTAAACCGATGCCGGTTAAAGATAATCATAGCCGGTTACTGTGAAATTGAAACAAAGAATAAGAAAAATGTTTGTAATTTAAAATTCCGGTGTTGAATCACACCGAGAAGCCTAAGAATGATGTATATGTGGTTCGGGCACGCTCGACGCGAAGTCGAATACACCGACTATGATTGGGAGTTTGCAAGGAAAGACAAAAATAATGATCAAAAGCTCTCACCTCAAAACAAAAATCAAGCAGAACACTAAGAAAGAAAATTCCTAGAGTGCCTATTCTATTACGTTTGTTTAGCTTATGCTATTTATATGGACTGACTGTTATGAAAAGAACAATAGAATTTCTTGGTGAGGAAGGCTTGTTATCCAAAATTCACCCCTCAAGTTAATTTTGATAACATGTATCAAATTCTTTAGTCCCAAGCAATTATATTGATTCAAGGCAAAAATCATGTTTCTGGGGTCCCCTCGGGTTCTTTCTAACTCTTCTGTCCAAGAGGAAAACCCAGCAAATTTTAAAAATGTGAAAAAATTGCAAAAACAAGTTCGGGCCAGGAAAAATCATGAAAAATGGCTAAGTCCTTGTCCTCGCAATAGTCGGGACATGAGAGACATCTGGGCGCGAACCGGCCGAAAGGCCGCCAGTAAGCGAAATGCAAGCTAAATGGGACATTTGGGACAAAGGGACGTGCGGGATGCGGAAATCACTGGCCAAAAAGTGGAAAAATTTGACTAATCATTGAACAGGCGATGCAGGACATCTGGCAAAGTACGCGGCGGGCGCGGTTCGGCCGAAAAGACTTAAGGCAGCCCTAGCAGTTGGGCCAAAGGTACGCTGGCACGCAAAACCGCCGAATCGGCCGAAATGAGAACTTTCGCACCGGGACAAGCGGGACAAGAGTACGCGAACCGGCCGAACCGGCGAATCGAAAAATTTGTCCCAGACGGTCCGAAAGCAAATGGGACATCTGGGCCGCGAGGATGCGAACCGCCGGTTCGGCCGAAATGGGAAAATTCAGCAAAAGTACGCCGGGGACGTGAGGGACGTGAAAAGCCGAAGCGGCCGAAGGAAAAGGAGAAAAGTCAACATTTGACCCGTGAAACTTCAAACGGCCATAACTTTTGACTCCGAGCTCCGATTTTCATAAAATTGGACTTTCTGGAACGAGCACGACGTCCTCTACGCCACAAAAATTGGATTTCTTATTTTTAATGAGGGTAGATATATTTAAATAAAAGAAACATATTCAGCTCCGATGCTTGATGCTCATTCCCGTCAAATGACGTAAAATGCCCGCTGACCCAAAATAGCCGCCCGCACTCGAAGGCCATAACGTTTGAATTTCTCAACAAAATCGCACAAAGTTGGTACCGTTGGAATCGTGGCTCCGATCCCGATGCACAGAAATCAATAAATTCCATATTCGATGAGATATTGATTGAGTTTTTTAAGAAAATGTGGTCGGGTTCAGAACAATGTTTTATTTGGTAGCTGGGAGTGCATTTAAGAGGCATGGTCATCATTCTTTCTTTGCTGCAGCACATGGGATAGTATGGGGAGCCTTTTGCAAGTAATGTATAATCATTTCACTCAATTTAATGCCTCTTACAAGTGGTTGAAGGACAGATTTCGGGATTTCCATTTTCCCCTCTCTCTCTCTTCTCATTTTTTCTATAAATTGGAGTGTTGGGCTCATTGTAAAGGAGAGAGAGTTTTGGGTAGCAAAGCTCTACCAAAATTGCTTTGTGAAGCCAAAGATGTGTTGTAGGCCCTTGTAGTGGACTCCTTGCATGGTGATCCAGTCCTTATCTTGTAATAGATTGAACTCGTGCACATCATGAAGCAATAAAATACCGGTTGTGGATGTATCTTCCCCTATGTTTTCTTGCATTCTTCTTGCCCCTTTAATCTTTCTATAAGAATATTGTGTCTATTTATTATGTTATTGCAGTAGGATTGATTATCATTGTGTATGCTTGGAATATTGTTGTGAATGCATTTTGCTAGATTATGGTGAACTCATCATCACCTCTTCTAGTGTGCACTTTGCCTCAGTATTTCACACATTTGGAGACTACTCTCCCACCCTCCTTTTCTGGTGTATCATTGCTTTAGTGTAGGCTTTCATTTTATGTATTCTCTCTCTCTGGTCCCTTGGAAATTTAGATTAGAATAGTTAATTTCCCCTGCATTAGAGTAGATTGTGGCAGGTAGTTTAGGAGCAAGAACCAGCTTTCTCTGGAGATCTATCTCAAGTAGCAAGTTCCACAACTTGGAGATAGTACCCATGTTATCCAATCACACCGTGAGCACAAGTATATGCACTTGTATAAACGCCAAGGGGTGCTGTGATTCGGCGATAACAAGGCTTCCTACAAAGAAATAATTCTAAAGGGTGTGGTTTCAGGAATGTTATGGCGGGGGTAGGCTTCTCTCTGAAGTATGACTCGATAGATCAGCAAGTTGGGTGCCCATTGTACCATGATTGTGTGATCACCTACAGCTTCTTCCGTAGGATGTTGTTTAAGAATGTATGTATTTTGAATTTTCATGTGGTTTGGTAAGACTCACGAAAAGAGAAAAAGATAGAAATGCTTTGCTATGATTCATTTGTCAACCATCACCGGTCATGACTTCCAGTGTATAGGTTTCCCTCAATTAATGTGAGCTAATGAGTTGAATCGAATGCAAAGGTGCACTTGTTTTAAACCCAAATTGAAAGTATGATATTTGATGACAATGATAGGTGAATAGGAAGAGGGATGCTCTATCACTAAACCGTAGAAAACAAAAAAATGAGAATGTTCTTTTTAAATACACCAAAAGAAATGTGTCTTTTGGAGCAAATAGGAAGAAGAGATTATTACTAAGGAGAAAGTTTTAATGTGAATGCTATTAGAAGGGAAACAAACACACACAAATTTTCACCTAGGAATGAAGAAAGATGCAAAGAACCCCGAATGGGTCCCATTTTGGCGTGGTAAAATGTTTCACCCGATTTCTTATATTTTTGAGTACTTGACGAAACAGATAAGGTAAAGGGTGGTAAGAGGAATACTTGATTTGGGATGGTTGAAGGTTGTATGCGTGCGTATCTGAATTTTGAATCAAAGTGATTGTGAGACCTTCCTTTTGGCTAGGAGGAACTACCTATATAAGAACCAAAACAAGACCACCAAAGAGAGTTAAATGATATATGCAGTGGACTACCTAGCATATGCTAGATCCTAGAAGTGCGATACTTCCTAGATGGTTGTCAGTCCACTATTTAAAACAATTCAATGCTGAAAATAAAGTAAATATTGTCCTAATGTAGTTTAATATGATTTAGGCATCTCATACGAAATTTAATAGGCGGATCTAATCTAACACGCTAGGCTAGAAGGAGATCCAGAGGTCAATTAGGTTGGTTATAGGTGAATGCGAGCTAACAGTGGGTTAGATACGAGATCGAAGGTCAAATAGGTGTTCAAATAGGTATATGTCAGAAATAGGTTGTTATTCTAGTAGAGATCAGGTGACACAGAGACCGACCAAGGGTTGATGGAACCGATGACAGCTTTGAATGTAACCGGTGACATTAGAGAGAGAACCGACTACGGCGGTTAAGTCTGGGGCAAAGTGGAATCACATAGTCCAGGTTTTTGAGTTTTGGGGCAAAAATGGCGAGGATAGAAGGCAGGGATTGATCACGAGGGGGTGTAGGTAGGTTGCGAAGGTCTGAGTTCACTAAGGGGGTTAAATAGGAAATTGGGCCAAGTGTTAAGATGATTGGGTATGGAAGGTGGATGTGACTAGAGAGAGGAAATGGTTAGAGGGTAAAAGACTAGGTTCCTCTCCACAAAATAATACAAATTGTTGATAAGAAACTAAAATAGATGGAAGGAAGATACTTACTCTTCCGTGAGGTACAGGTCTAAAAATAATGAAGAAGTTGTTGCATTGGAGAATGCTGGGAAGAAAGTTTCACTTTGTTGTGCCAGTGTATTTGGTTGCCTTTGGTGATCACAAATCAATCTTCATTTTGTTGTGGCATCCGAAGAGTTTGAATTTGAGATCGGAGGTCCCCCAACAACATAAACAACAACCAATAACCCGTATTACAAATATGTAGATGGGTCTAAATAGGCCATTTGGTCCATCCCGATATAACGAGCATCGCTTTAGGGTGAACCAACATTGGTTTAGGTGAGTTATCTCGATTGTTAAGAATTTTCTCGGAAGTTGTTCCACCATTTTATAAGGGTCTCTTCTTTTCTCGGGCAAAAACTTACCTTAGGAGGATTTTAATGTGAGTGAGGGGATGGGTGTAATGTTAGGTTTTATTTAGGACATTGGTTTAGGGTTTAGGTTAGTGGGTTAAATGATGGGGGTGGTTAGGTGAGGTGCATTTAAAATAGATGTGAGGGTAGTGAATTAATTTAATGTGAATAATTAAATTAATGTGTGTGTGGGTAAAAGGTCATTAACTTAATTAAAATAATTAAATTAATATATATGGAGGTAAATGGCATTAATTTAATTAAAGTAATTAAATTAAAATGTGTGGGGTGCAGGAGGTAGGTGCTAAGGTGTTGAGGATGAGGAAGTGATTATAGGGCTGCGGTAGGGGACCAAGGTGATTACGACATGATTTTGGTGTCTACATTTTGCCCCTTCTTGTTGTGTAGCTTGTATTGGTAAGCGACGTGAACAAGAATAGAGTGTGGTTGCCCCAAGTGGGAATGAGGGTGATCCCCTCAAACTAGGAATTGATGAGGTGACAGGCGAATCGGCGAGTGGTTTGATAAAAGTGGATGCAAAGTAGAATGATGAAAAATGAGGAATGGAGTAAAGGGAAAATCGGGCATATAGGTAAATGGGTAAATGGGCCAAGGTCAAAGGTAGTGGCAGTTGAACGCACGCACACGTATAAACTATGACACGGTACCAGGTTGAAGAGCTTGCAAAATCTACATCATCTAAGGTCGATAGGTTTATCCAAAAAAGGTTGAAGTGATTCTCGGTATCCAAGGTATAGGATATGGTTAGGAAGCACAACGTAGGTTAGGTGCAAGAATGTTGAGTTATGTTCCTAGGTACATCTACCTATCGTCCGCTATCATGCGCACTTGCGCAAGGGCTTCATAGGGCATAATTCTATCACACACACACACAAGAACTAGATGGATTATGAGATTTAATGCAACTCGACTCATAAAGTTCACTCAATCGGGTCATTTTTGGGGTTAGTATGACTCCTCATATTGCATCTTTGTTTTTTGGGATTTGATGTAGTTTGATGGTTTTGTAGGTCATTATCTCTTTATAGGTTACAGGTAACTCTACGATCATTGTGCGACATAAAGGTGTATTGGTATAGCGGCCATTTACACAAAGACGAACACGAATATATTATTAATTATCTCTATGTTTACGCACAACATATTTGGCTAATATATAGCCAATATAATAGAAGAACTACTTCCTAGAAAATAGGAAGTCAACAAACAACTTACCCGTTTATAACTTTACGGGTACAACAAAACTCTATAATAATATATTGTTAAAACAATATATTATAACAATTGTAATATCAACTCAACATAATTATAATCTAACTTTTATAATAATGTGAGCACTAATAATAATTCCTAACATTCCCCCCCTTAGTGCGAACATGGTAGAAAAACATCCACACACTCCTCTGTAGTATGCTCACCCCTGTGGCATGTCCAAATCTGTGACTCATGACCTTGATCCAAAAGAAAGGCTCTCTCCTTCCATGGTTTTAAACAAGCTTACCACAAACCTTGAAGTGACAGGAACCTCATCAACTGTCCACCTCGTGTGGTTTTCTGGATCCTCCCACAAACCCTTTCAAGATCCATGAACTGACTTACTCTGGTGCTACTGTTCACCACTATGCTTATACATCAGGGAATTATGTAGGAAACACAACTTGCATATCAAAAAACTGCACAAAAGAAGATATACTGAAAAAAAATTTCACATTACTTCCTATAAGAATCGTAATGTTCTTAATTGTAGTCTTTGTCTTTGATCGCTGCCACTCGATCTCGAACATCATAGAAAACTGCCACTGCAACTGGAAGCTTTCCTTGACTAAGTCGTTTTGGGTGCAAAATGGGAATGGAACATTGGTATTTATTCCCCCCCACAACGTGAAATTCCACTCATGTAGATACTTTGAGAAGCAAAGCGCATCGAAGAACATACTCCTGAATGGATCTTGCTAGTTAGGTCTTGCTGCACATGGTCACTAATGCTAGTGAACATATTCTCCTAGCTGACCATCTTCCAACGAAGTACGGCAGTCAGAGGACCAAGTCAGTCAGAGGATCACTGACAGTCATCTGCGCTCCAACACAACTTTCTTTCCAACATCCATCAAATACCAAACAAAACAGGAACTCTGAAAAAGAATCACACCAAGCTGAAACTGGAACACTGCAAAACTCAAAAACAAGTACTCACACTGCACACCTATGCCACCAAATCATTCACGCAGCCAGCCTGTCTTGGTGGTGATCGACAAGAGGTCGCTGTTCAACCTCCAACCTCCTGTGCCTCCATCCTCCAGTTGTTATAATGTTGCTATGAACAACAGCCCTTCTTTGAGTTAGTATCAGATTCCGCAACAATAGTGGTCTTGCCCTCTTTAATACCAGTTCCTGCTGCCTCCTCTGAAGCAAGAGCTTTCTTACTAATTATCCTGTGAATCTCTCCCATAATTGTTTGAAAATCCTTTTCCACATTTGTGGCTTCAAGTGCTGACATCTCTAAAAATGAAAAACCCTCTCTCTCAGCAAAGCCCTGGGCATCTTCTGTTGACACCCCTCGTAGGTGCTTTAGATCAGATTTGTTACCTACTAGCATGATCACTATGTTAGAATCTGCGTGATCTCTAAGCTCTTTCAGCCATCTTCCAACATTTTCAAAAGTTGTAGGCTTGGTGATATCATAAACTAGCAAAGCCCCAACAGCTCCTCGATAATAAGCACTTGTAATTGCTCTGTATCTCTCTGGTGGCGCAGTATCCCATATTTGTGCTTTTATGGTCTTCCCTTCAACCTGAACGGTGCGAGTTGCGAACTCCACGCCTATGGTGGATTTAGACTTGAGGCAGAATTCGTTGCGAGTGAATCGGGAAAGCAGGTTTGACTTTCCAACTCTCGAATCTCCAATCAATACCACCTTGAAAAGATAATCATACTCATCATGTGCCCTCCTGCCCATTTCAAACCATGCTGAAACCGACAGTCCTTTTCTCCTGTTGATGTCATCAGTAATCGGCCCTTGAAATTTTGAAGGGGATTTGGTTTTGAGGCGGTTCGGAAAACTCGTGGCAGAGATTATGGAATCCAATGGAAGGAGCTTAAGATGTGCACGATGCGCCAATCCAAAATCAATACAAAATATAATCTGAGCATGGAAAAAATACTTTACAAGAGAGGCATTTGATTCTTCCAAGCGTGCGAATCTCCACTATAAATTTTAATTCGACTGTGAAGGAGAAATTATTGGGCACATAAATCATTCCACGCGTACATGAGCTATGAACAGATATGCAATTTTCCAGGAGATGCGATGCCGATCAAAACAAGTAAATCCAAAAAAATCATCTCAAAGGCGAGATCAAAAGCATCGATCCAATGATGCACAAGAGAACTGTTTGACGTCTCCTCTTCTGGTTAATTATTCTGGCATTGACTGCAGCTGAGACCAAGGGTCATGCCAATATAAAACAACTCAAACATGCCAAGATCCAATGTAAAAAAAATCTGTTGATCTTATACAGAATGCGCCAAACTTGAAAAAATAATAATAATGCTTTCTTTCCTTCCGACGGCTGTAGGATTAAACGTGGCCAAAAATCTTCTGCTGGAGATTTGATTACACAGCATCAGACACAGGTATGTTTAGATTCAAAATGCACATATCATATCAAATCAATTCATACACAGGGCAATAGCAAATAGCAAGCTGCCCTTTCACAGATTTAACAGAGCATCGAGTCGCTCTGATACCAAATATTGGTATAGCAGCAGATTTACACAGAGATCACGAACACAAAATATATTATTAATTCTCTATATGTTTCTGCACAACATATTTGGCTAATATATAGCCAATATAATAGAAGAACTACTTCCTAGAAAATAGGAAGTCAACAAACAACTTACCCGTTTATAACTTTACGGGTACAACAAAACTCTATAATAATATATTGTTAAAACAATATATTATAACAATTGTAATATCAACTCAACATAATTATAATCTAACTTTTATAATAATGTGAGCACTAATAATAATTCCTAACAAGGTGATCAACAACGACCACCATCGACAAACTTGTTACATTAGAAGATTCAAGTTTCGACCATTTTTGAAATCACGGGCTCCCAATAGCAGACTCCAACACCCAGAGCCCCTTACCCAATCTAGGCGACCTAGTCTAGTCTCATCCGAGAAGTTACAAAACATATTGGGTTATTTGCAAAAGTTTATCATTCCTATTTGTCAATTTATATAGTCCGCACATTCCACGACATCAAGCATAAATCAACTAAGTCCTTCACTCTCTCTTACACCTAGGGTTTTATATTTGTTAGATTATTTGCTTGTGTCAAATTTTTACCTTAGTATTTATTTATCATATGCCACTCTACAATATTATGGTTTATCTTAGATTCTATTTTTTAAATCATTTGGTGAACCCATGGCTCAAATTCCACTATATGTCTAGGGTTTTCTTCTTATGCACGATACCCATAGTGGTTTCTTTGGGTATTTTGAGAAAATCGAGCTCCCTCCATATTCCCATAGGGTTTCTAAATCAATGGCTGAATTTGTTAAACCCTATTCCAATTCTCAAAATGTTCCTCTTGAAAACATTGAAACATCTGATAGTGAGAAATCCTATGATGAAGACACCAATGTTGATCAAGAACAAGTTTAAAAGGTTACTATTTTTTGTCAAGATTTTCATGATAATCCTACGCATATTCCATATTATCCATGCTTTGATGGCTACTAAAAACTCTCGAGGTGCTACTTTTGTACCCCTTGTAGGATCTTCCTCAGCTACCATGGCCTCCACTCAACCCCTTCATATTCCTACTTCCATTACCATTACTACCACTCTGATCATTAAACCTAATGCTTCTAATACACAACCTAGCTCTTCTTCCAATAATCTTGATTTAGATTTTTTACATCAAGATTTGTAGACTAAAGTTTTCCAGCTCCAAATATCTACTTCTCGCACCTCCATCTCTTGATTCTACCAAGTACTCCTCTATAATGCTTTCACACCCGCCATTTCCCATTATTCACTCCCTTCAAAAAATTTCACCCCTAATCGCCCACCTTTAATGGCCATGGTGACCCTCAAGAGAATCTCCGATATTTTCATGTGGCATTTCTAGATTATGTGGATGATCATACTTTACTAGCAAATCTCTTTCCTAGAAGCATCCAAGATTATGCTATGTGTTGGTTCTATGACCTACCTATCCATTTTATAACATCATTTATGTATTTAGCCGATGTTTTTCTCGTACATTTTTCAATCAATATTGGTTCAAAATATCATATGCTCAACTTACACAAATCAAACAAGGATATAATGAGCATCTAGCGGACTATGTATTATGATATAAGAACAACCTAGCTAAGATGTCTAATGTACTAGTGGATTCTAAATTACAAGATCTATTTGTCTAAAATATTTTATCCCCATTACAAGAGAGTGTCATCTTGGAGACCTCTCCATCATTTGATCAAATATAACATACTCTTAAGTTACATGAAAACAAAATATTATATATGAGAAACCTCAAATATTATGATTAATCTTCATCTTCTAATCGATTTCAAGGAAAATATACTTTCAAGCCATCTCCTAAGTCCATTAAATAAAAAGCTATTGTTAATAGTGTTGATACTCATGAAAATCTCCAATAACAACCTCCAAAGCATACATTTACTAAATTACCTTATGTTCCACACCTTCTATTGCCATAAATTCTTGAGAGAAATCTTATTACACTTCCACCACCACTGAATCTTGATCCATCTCACCTTAAGGGACACAATTATAATGAAAATGATAGATGTGACTATCATCAATGTGTTAGGCATTCAACTGATCGATGTTTCAAACTTAGTCATATTATTCAAGATCTTATCAATAATAATACAATTGAGCTCCCTAAGACTTTAACATCCAAGCCAATAAATGACAACAAAAAGCTCAAAATATTCAATGATCCATGTCCTCGCAGATTCTTAAACTAATCATACATATCGTGTAGTTCCTCCTCCTTCATTGGGGGCTCTTGACTTAATAGTTGTTCATATTGATGCATCTCCACCAATCATCACTTTCTCTGATCATGATTATCATGTTGCATTTTCTTCTAATACGTTACATATCAATGCTTCTATTGACCTCATACTATCAATAACACCATGATCAATTCATCGACTCATATTGGTGCGTGCTTTATTACACTCCTCGTCGCTATTAACTATCAACTCTCTCAAATTTTATATCCAATTCCAAAATATTATGTCTTCATCAACCTTTCAGTTACATTTAGGCCTCTCACCATGCTTGTGACATTCAAATTGGCACCTTCAATCGAAGGTTGTGACATGCTCTTAGGTCTTCCTTAGCTTCGTGTTGTTAAGGCTATCTTTTCCATGACACACTTATGTTTCAAATTATTTCAAAAAAGAAAATTATCACTATTAAATGTGTTATTCTATCTACACCATTGATTCTACCCCTCTTGAGGTTGTGCTCTCACTAGTTTCAACTGTCTAGGTCCCCTGATCCTATCAAATTTAAGGCATTTTATGCATCTAGCTCACCTATTCGCACATGATTTACTTTGTATGCATTAGTCTCATTAGTCCATCTTATTGGCCTAAGTCCTCTACTTAGGTAGCCCTTTCACATAGACCTTCACCACATCCTTCACATAGGTGCTCATCTCCTCTTAGGTATCCTTCACATAGGTGTTCATCACCTCTTCGGTCTTCTTCACATAGGTTCTCATCTCCTCCTAGGTCTCCTTCACATAGGTGTTCATCACCTCCTTAGTCTCCTTCACATAGGTGTTCACCACATAAGTCTCCTTCATATATGCAACGTCATTCTCATACACCACCGATCTTAAAGCATGGTCACACACCTTTATCTCCTCACACATCGGTGGAGGACCCTTTCCCTTCACTTTTGTTGGATAATTTGATCTACATCATACACTTGGGGGCATCATGCTTACTTCTCTCCCCCT
Organism: Taxus wallichiana var. yunnanensis; assembly: GCA_018340775.1. Classification (NCBI taxonomy): domain Eukaryota; kingdom Viridiplantae; phylum Streptophyta; class Pinopsida; order Cupressales; family Taxaceae; genus Taxus; species Taxus wallichiana. Next base: position 679,389,350 of record CM031235.1, read on the forward strand.
TCTAAAATCATCAGGCTTCTATAATTTCTACTATTATGCTCCATGCTTCATAATTATTATTTTGAAGTATCCATCTTGCACAACTTCATACACATATTCTATCGTCACTACCCTATGACGCACTCTAGTTCCACATTTCATACTTAATTGCTTTGAGTGTTTACTTCTAAAATGAACCTCACGTCACTCGTTCACTCTTCACACTCTATGCATCATTGATCGTATCTTTCTAACACAAAATATAAAACCATTACCCTATGATGCACTCTAGTTCCACGGTTTATATTCAAATGTTGAGGGTTTAAATCTGAAATAAAAGTCAACACATTTACTCTTTACGCTCTATTCTCTAGCACACATTATAAAACATTTCCCGATGAAACACTCTTGTTCTATGGTTCATTATTGATTCTTGAGGGGTCTTTAATAAATGAAACTCATCTCATACTCATACACATCCGCTTAGGGAGCACGCTACTCCTATCACATTCCATTCCATTCACATTCATATCATATTGCATATCTTGGTGTCACTTATTATTTCTGTCTTAGACTCGCATGTTACACTTTTTATAATATGTTAGATGGATATCTAGTATGTCATTATATTTTCTATATACACATGCATTTGCACTTGTTCTCTAGTTGTGAATGTAGGCATTCTAGAAATTTTTATATGCAAAAATGATGCTTGGCATTGTACATCTTACTAGTCCCACCAAGATTCTAGGGGCATCTACATTTTCTACTCTTACACATCACATGTTCTATTGTTCCATTATTTACTACTTCCTATTCTTATTAGCACATTACTTTGCATTGATCTATACATGCTTTGACATACTCTTTATCTTTCTAGTACACTAATGGGTGCTTCATGCGCAACATTTGATTTGCAGGAACTATTTGTAACCATGGTTTTCTGTTAATTCTTGATTTCCATTTTTCTTCTATTGTATGCCATTGTTTGCAGTCTATACCATTTTTCTTGTGTGCACATTGTCTTATTTTGGCCACTTCAACCATGATTATCTTGCGACATTATGAGTGATGTCCCATGTATGAAACCCGCTTTTCATGATCTCTCTCTTTTGTCTACACATTTTCTTGTTTCACTACTTTTCTATGATATGCTTGCTTCTATTTCTATTAACACATTAGGGAAAATTTTAGTTGATGAGTATTCTAGTTTTTAAAATTTGAAATTGGAGAATATTTCGGTAAGGGAGTAGGCCTAGGTTGCCAAAATATTTTGGGTACAAGTTTATTTAGGGGTTATTTTCCATCCTCAAAAGATAAATTCACAATATTCACCTTAATATTGTCGTCCGGTAGCATATTTTATGTTACCCGACTAACGACATAAACATATATTGTTAGTTGGTAGCATAAAATATTCTACCGACCTACAACATATATTTATGCTACTGATTGTCAATAGAAAAAAAAAAGAGTATGGGCATTTTGTTTTACTCATGCCATATTTTGGAAGGACAAATTTATCATTGAGATAATCATTTTAACTTCTAACATCAAAAATTTCAAACGAAAAATAAAATTAGCTAAACTTGTATTTTTCCCACAAAAAATCACTTTTTTTAATTTATTTTTTTGCGCCATATTTTGTGAGGACCAATTTCTTCTTGAGCTGGTTATTTTAACTATTATTGTTAGAAAATGATCTTTTCAAAAAATTACATATATTTTTTTCGACATCATATACTATCAACCGACAACATAATAGATGTTGTCAACCGGTACCATAAAAAATGCTACCGACCAACAACATATCAACACGAAATTCAATTTTCCCATATTTTCCATTTGTGCGAAAGATAATTTTCACAAATTGGCCAACTAATTTCTATAAATTGTTTTGAGGTAGGTCTTAAAGTTTCCCTTGTAACACATGCATATATCCATCTTGTTTAAATGTGCGTTGGTTTCACCATGCACATTTCCCTCCCATAGCAAGGCATCACGGTTCAGAACAATTTTAGGTCCTCTCCTTTGGGCCACATTCTCCTAGTGACACTGCATGCACCCCAAACGAGCGGGGCATACATTGGGTGAATCAATCACCGTATACAACATCTCATAGCTACATATCACATATAAATAATGTATAATCAACATAAGATATAGTTTTAACAACGGTCTAAAATTTGACTTGGGTCCTCAATTTAGCACAGACACTGATGCCCAACTATAGACACTAGTGGTTGGGTGCTCTTGACCTCTCTTAGGTTCCTATGTCTTGGGGTAGATACAAATAATTTTTCATATCAACACAATTTTCAACAATTTACAGATCCATTTCACAGATCGTGCACTAGCCTTAGCATACATAATGCATCCAATCTCCTTTAATTGGGACAATCAATACATTTAGAACAATACAGAACAATGCGGATGCACCGTATTTAGTTGTGCTTATTCAATAAGAATTCAAGGAAGGAGAGTAACACTAGACCTCTCTCCACAACACTCTTTTGTCGTGGCATGAGATTGCCCAAAAAACTCACACTTGGTGTGATATCACCCAAAAGAACTCGTTCTTGGCATGAGATCACACAAAAAACATGCTCTTGGTGTGAGATCACCCTAAAAAATCACTCTTATACAAAATTTTAAGACATTTTTCTATCCTTTTCACTTTTCACGATCAGTGCACACTTTCCTTTTTACTACTTTTACACACATTTGCATACTTTTGCATAGTTTTCATAATACATGAATTTGATTACTATTTCACTCTTCTTTTTTAGGTTTTTCCTCAATTCACAACAAGAAACAACCCTACATCAATTACAACACAATACGCTTCACCCCTAGGGTCACTTCCTCTTTCTTAGCTTCCATGCTTCATTTTTATCACTTCACACTTTTACTTGTCTCCTCGACATGTTATCGCCATCAAATTCTACATGGTTATTAGGTACACATCTCTTATCTAATTTATGTTATTGAGTATTCACTCAACAACATAAAATGGGGGAAAATGTAGACACAAAATCACACTTTTGGGTACATTTCTAGGACCTAAAAACATACCTACATTCATATGATTCCTAAGTGAGAAAAATAGTAATTAAAAACTATATTTGGCATCTTTGATTTTTTCCTAGTCTTCTTTATGGTCTTTTACACCCTACTTCCTAGTAAGTACTTCACTTGCTTAACTTTTATTTTTAGACACTAGCGCGTAGACAGGACGCCAACGTCTAGGTGCCCTTGTTCTTCTAGGTGCCTATGACCCTTTTCTATTTTACTCACTTCTTTTGGGTCTCTTTTATATTTTGGGCATTTGATTTTCTTATAGGTCAAATTTCTAATTGTCCATTGTGAAATTTAACCAAGGGAGTCATATAAATACAAATATATATGACTAAACTAGAGGACCAAGCTCTAAGTATCTATTATCATGACCTAATGTTACATCTAAAGGCATCTAAGAGCATAAACGACACACATCTAGTAATCATTCAAGTGATAAGGAACTACATTTTTTGCATACATGCATGGGAAGGGAAGTTCATTTTCCCATTCACATGTTCTATTTACATTGTTACATCTAGTTTTTACCCATTATCACGTGCACTTGTGCAAGGTCTTTCTAGGGAACAATTTTATCACACACACAAGAAATACATATAGTATGAGTTGTAGTGCAACACTTGATCGTAAGTTCACTTAGTCGAGACCACTAGGGTCAATCCAACACTTCATATTGCATCTTTCTTTTTGGGATTTAATGTAGTTTGAGGGTTTTGTAGGTTATCATCTCTTCGTAGGTTACAAGAGAAATTTGACATCATTGTACAAAATATAGGAAACTAACAACAACCATCAGTGAAAACCTCATGACACTAAAAGATTTAGGTTCCAACCATTTTCGTAGTCACGTGAGCCTAGTAGTAGACTCCAATGCCCAGATGCCCTTGACCTAGTCTAGTTCCCTAGTCCAAGATCATCCAGGTAGTTTCAGAATTTATTGAGTAAATTTGCGATAATCTTCCCTTCCTATTTTTCGTTTTCTCTAGTCTACATAGTCTCGGGACCCGACATCAATCATAAATCAGCTAAATCCTTCACACTCGCTTTCACCTAGTATTTTATATTTTTAGTTTATTTTCTTGTGGAAAATATGTACCTTATAATTTATTTATCATACATTACTCTGTAATATTATGTTTTAGCTTAAATTATCTTTTTTTAAATGAAGAACATGTTTTTATGGTAGGAGGTGTTTGTGGGGACAAGTAAGTATCTAGAGCAAGCATTGTTTCATCGTTGTTTTTTTATCACGTGCAACATGGTTTAGAAGTTGAGTTGGAATGCCAATTTTCATATGTGTTTGTGGGTGCGTTTGTTCATGTGTGCGCACGCACGTGTGTGTTGGTGTGTGTGTGAAAAAAATACTATTTATGTCAATTATAAGAACATTCTTGCATACAAAAAATGGGGGAGGAAAAATTAGAAAGAACAAATGAGATAGTTCATGCATTGTCTATGGAACAAGGTGTTGATATTACAATTCATGTTTGATCATAGTTTAGAGGGATTTGTGCAAATACATAAGGATTCTTGTAGTGTTTTTTCCAATACACAACTTGCAAACTTGGAGGGAAGCAATGTTTTTGAAAGTGCACTCCATCATAACTATCTACATGGTTTGAACTTCTGCATTCATGATAGATCAAAATGGGTGCAAGTTCATAATTGGTGTGGCATCAAAGCAACCTTCAACCAACAGAGATAAATTCCTTTAATTGGCAATGATGTGTTCATGACAAGGAGAAGATACTTGAGGGTGGGGATTGCTACAAAAACATAAATACAAGATGAAAGTAAAAACCAACAAAGGAGAAGGAAGAGAAGGCACATGAAAAATTCTTCCATTTTTTAGTGGAAGGTATGGTAAAATGAAATAATGGTAATAAGAAATCCTAAGAAATTTTTAGGAACATCTTTTTACTAACAAAAAATTATTTCAAAATGCTTCCATTTGGGATGCGAATTCAAAGACAAAAAAATAAGTGTTAGACAAAAAAATACATTTTTGTTTTCAAACTTTTAAACAAATAAAAAGCATTCAAAATAATAAATTGTACTATTTTGAGTATCTACACTTTTGTGTTAAAACAAAGCATCTAAAAAATGATAGAACCTATAAAACTTGTTTATTTTCAAAGATACATAAACCATCAACATTATTTTTACAAAATGTAACTAAATATCATGGCTTGACTAATCACTTTGGAATATACACTTTGTATCCAAGTACAAACACAAATTTTTTTGTAGTGTGAACATGAAAGAATCGAATAAACAAAGTAGATATACACAGGGAAAAACTTGGTAGTCTATCTTTATGGATTTGAACAAAACAAAAAAGAGTTAGATAGAACTAAATAAGAGGTGGAAACGCATACGAGATTGTCTACTATGAAAGAAGCATAAATAAATAACATTTTAGAATATATATATATATATATATATATATATATATAGTGCTCAACTTTTTTATTAAAGTAGAGTGGATAAAAGAGAGGAAAGAATCTATAAAAAATTATTTTGAAAAGTACAACAAGTATTGACAATAAATAACTTTAAAAGTGATGCAAATATAAACATGGACTTTAAACATTGTTTTTCTTTCATATTAATTTCCATACATGATAGAATAATATTTGAATTTTTTTGTCTAAACACAACATCAATATTTTTCTTGCACAAAATTTTACTAAACATGAATCCTTTACTTAATAATATGAAGCTTTATAGTTTCGATCAAGGTACAAGAATGACAAGGTTTTACAACAAAATAATGAAGTCTAACACCTAAAGTGAATTTCTATCCACAAAACGTAATGAAATACAAATTTTGTCGAAACATATCTAAAAAAATTATAGTTTGTAATAAGGTAAAACTATAATTTGTTTTGTAAAGACATAATGAAAGATACAATTACAATATTTTTATTTCAAATTTTTCGACACTTATATGTGGATTATTTTACACGTTTCATGTTTCTTTTTCCATATCTTCCTTCTTAACTATGATGTCAATATTCTTTATTTTTTTAGGAGGTTAATATTTCTATTTCTTTTCTTTGAATCATATGCCAAACCAAATCCTCGCTAATGTGGAATAGTTGTCTAGAACATGGATAGTTAAAGCACACATGTAGATGACAAATGGAGGTGATCTATGACCATATTTGTTATTGTTGGATTGGTAGGCCTAGGTTGTTTGCAATGAAATACTTGAGTCACACATCCAATTATTTCATTGATGTGCACCTTACGGTCATGGAACTAACCCCCCCATCCTCACCACTAATCCCAACACCATGCTTCCTAAGTTTGGAAATAATAGTGCATACCTATGAATACGACCTTCTTAAGAAACCTTGGTTATTATTGAGTACAAGACTGAGAAGGGGGTAATGGTTCTTCAAAGTATACACACCATCCCCATCTCCACTTAGTATAATGATATCATGAGAAATATACACTCTTGCATGAGAGATTCTTGTAAAGGTACCTACCAAGTCGAACCAACCAAAAATAAATCAACTTAACGAAGATGAAAATGTTTGGAAATAAGGGATAAAATATGTGGAACAATTCCTCACATAATCACAACAATAGAAACTAATATGCAAAAATATTATTAGATCTGAAATAAAATTACAAAATAAAAAGAACACAACACAAAGAGAGAGTATTTAACGTGGTTCACTCAATTTAGCTACATCCACCAAGAATCACTTGCTCATATTTTATTACAAACCACCTCTTCTCTCAACACAATACCCAGATCCATTTGGATCTATGCTCAACAAACTCTACAGAATTCATGCCCGAATTTACACACATCTTCAATATTATATCAACCCTACCATATACACAAAACCACATAAGTAGAAAATTTATTAAGCATTTTTACAATACCGTGGGTATCAAAACCATGGGCCAAAAATGTCCCATAAACCTATGGGTAAAAAATCCCGCCCCTATGAGAAGAACACGTTTCCCAAAATATTGGGCACATTTTTTTAGGCCATTTTTTTTTGAGACAACTATGGAAAGTGTAAAATACTTTTAGTGTATAGTCTTCAACACTTTCACATATAAAAATAGGTTCCATAACATAACAATCTCCCACTTGGAGACTAATTTTCCTATGAGCAAGATTTTCAACCCTTCATTGTTGTTCGTGAAGACCAACTAAAGCTAAACACAACTTCAGTTTCTCACTTGTGACCACCTTGGTCATTATGTTTGTAGGATTCTCACTGTGGTATGAATATTCTCCACTTCTTCTCTTCCTCCAAAGTTTTCCTAATGAAATAGCTCCTAAGCTATATATGCTTTATCTTAGAGTGGAAAGTAGAGTTCTTAGCTAGGTGTTTAACACTCTGAATATCACTATGCATCTTCCCTTCCTCCTACTTATGCCCCAAATCCTCAAGAAATTGAAGTTATAGCCAAATCATCTCTTTGTTTTCCTCTATATCAACAACATACTCGGTCTTTGTGGTTGACAAGCCAAAAGCTTCGTAGTCCCGAAATACAACTCACTATTGTCCCACCTATAGTCTAAATATAATCTCTCATGCTCCTCCTACTATTTACATCTCCACCATATCTAAATCTACATAACCACGTAAAGTGGTGTATAATCCATTGTAGCAAAAAATTGTCCCCATGGTCCATCTCAAATACTGAAGGATCCATCCAATTTACTGCCTTCCAGTGATCTCTACCTAGATCACTCATAAATGTACTCACCAATCCCACCGCATGGGAAATATCAAGCCTATTGCATACCATGGCATACATGAAATTTCCAAACGTTGATGAGTAATGTACCTTGGACATCTAGTTTCTCTCCTGCTTTGTCTTGGAACACATCTCCTTTGATAACTTGAAATGGCCTACAAAAGGAGTCCTAACTTGGTTTAACATCCCACATATTAAACCTCTCCAATACCTTATTAATGTACTCTTCCTGAGATAAACTCAGATTTTGTTCCTTCCTATCCTAGATATCCTCATACCAAGGATTTGTTTGTCTACCCCCAAATCTACATAGAAAAGGAGTCACTTAGCGATTCTTGAGTAATTTTTTTCTTGCATGTTTTACTGTAACAACAACAGTCATCCACATATAGACACAGGATAATATAACCGCCACCCTCAAATTTATTTATGTACACATAATGGTTAGAATATCATCTAATATAACTTTCCTCCATCATGAAGCTATGAAATTTCTTATACCATTGATGTGGAGCTTGTTTTAGCCATACAAGCTCTTCTTTAGTTTACACTCTATCTCCTCTTTACCTTTAACCTCATAGCCCTCGGGATGCTACATATATAATTCCTCCTCCAAATAACCATGGAGAAATGCAATCTTTACATTAATCCACTCTAAGTGCAAGTCTTATGCTTCGCTTATTCCAAGAACAGTTCTAATAGAAGTCATTTTTACTACGGAGAAAAAAATCCCATCAAAATTTATACCCTTTTTTCTCGTACAAACCCTCGTTGCCGACAACCATGACTTGTGTCTTTTCTTTCCTCCTTATTCCTCTTTGAATTTGTACACCCACTTGTTTTATAATGCTCTTTTCCATTCGGGTAGCTTCACCAAATCCCACATCGGTTCTCCATGAGAGCCCGATGCTCCTCATCCATGGCTTACTCCTACTTCTTCCCGGCATCTACCTACATTGCTTTATCAAAGATCTCTTGATATCCACTATCGCTGTGAGTAATAAATAATAAAGAGAAGGAGAAAAATGTTCAGGTTCTCTTCTTACACTAGAATAAATCCTCCATATAGAGTTTGGGGTTCTGTTGAGGAGGTTCCTAAACTATTCATGTGTCACTTTCCCATCCGGAAGATCTCTACCACTACATTATATTTCTGGATTCTTCCCTATTTTCTTAGAATCGTTTCTTATACATGACTTTCTCATTAAAGACCACATCCCTAGATCAATGATTTTCTTGTCCTTAATACTCCAACATTTATATCCAAATTCATCACCACCATAACCAATGAAAGTACATTTTTATGATTTAGCCTCTAGATTGGTCCTATCATCCTTGTCTATATGGAGAAACACCTCACATCCAAAGACTCTAAGAAATGAATAATCAACTTTTTTTACCATACCAAGCCCCCTCAGTTATACCTCCACCCAAGGCGATTGAGGGTCCTTTGTTTATCAAGTACACAACTGTGCTCATCGCTTCTTCCCAAAAATAAAGAGGCAATCCTACATGTAACCTCATGCTCGTAGCATGTTCCATTATTGTCTTGTTCATCCTTTCTGACACCCCATTCTTTTGCGGAGTTCTTGGAACCATATTTTTCATATGGATTAAATTCTTAGAACAATAATCATCAAACTCATTGTTGTAATATTCCCCATCATTATCTCTCCCGAGACATTTTAGCTTAAGATTTGTTTCATCCTCTACCAAGGCTTTCTATTTAACAAAAGTGTCAAATACATCATATTTGTTTCTAATAAAACAAACCCAAACTTTTCTTGTTACATCATCAATAAAATTAACATAATAACTTGAACCCCCAAGAGATGATACCTGAGCCGGCCCCACACATCGAATGTACCAACTCCAACTTACTCTATCTTTTCTTTGTAGTTCCAACCTAGAGAAACCTTACTCACTTCTATTTCCCATATATACAGTCCTCACGAAACTCCAAACTTGTTTTCGTATATCCAGGAAAATCCTTATTTATGATCTCCATGCCCTTATGGCTTATATGACCAAGCATGTAGCCTGTAGTGCCGTGTTGTATCTACTTATGAAGCCACAAGATTACAAGTATTAGTACTATTAGTGGTTAAATACAAGGTTCCAACCTTCTTACCTCTTTCCACCACAAGAACACCCTTGGTAACCTTCCAAGAGTCCATTGTAAATATCACAATATAACCATCACTTCCCAACTACCCCTTCGATATCAAATTTCATCTTAATGTAGGCACATATCTAACATCCTTCAAGAAACCATGTATTCCCATTCTACATCTTAACTCAAACATAACCTTTTCCATCTATGTTGCAAGGCTCATCATCACCAAGTAAAACATGCCCAAAATCCCTTGAACATAATCAAAAAATAATGCCTATGTGGAGTAGGATGGAAAGAATCCCCCAAATATAAAACCCAAGATTTATCAATATTCTGCAAAGAAAGAATCAAAGCTTCCTAACATACATTACTTGTTGCCACATTTACCTCCTTGTTTTCTTCCTGTTGTTTCTTCTTGTCCCAAAGCTCTCAATAGTCCTTCTTTGCATGCCCAGACTTTCCACAGTGCCAACATACTATCTTGCTTTTTGATTTTGACCTTGCCCAATCTTTCAATTTTCCACTACTTCCTCTATTCTTTTGTCTCCCTCTAGTTTCCATTGTCAAAGCATTCCTTGAAGTATAAGATTCCTCAAAGATTTTTCTTTACATTTCTTCACTTAGAATCACCCCTACAACATCCTCAAACTTCAAATTTGAGTTAGCTGGAACCAAGTTGCTTACCATCATTACCAAGCTATTCCAACTCTCAGGTAAAGACCACATAATTAATAAAGCCCTAACTTCTTCATTAAATTATATTGTAACCAAAGCTAGCATATTTACAACCATATTAAAATCATTTAAATGATCTTCTACTAAAAATTTCTCATACATCTTCATATTAATAAATTTTTCCATTAAAAATATCTCATTAGAGGTAGAGGGTTTTTCATATAACTTCCCTAATGTATCCATAAGTTCTTTTGTAGTCTTTTCGTTTAAAACATTAAATAATATCAAATATGCAAGACACAACAGAATCATTCCAAGTTCCTTCCTATCCAACAAATCCCATTCTGCATCCATCATACTTGAGGGTTTGTTCCCTTTCTCAGAAAGAGAAATATAAATATCCTTCTGATAAAGGTAATCTTCCATCTACATCTTCAAAAGACTGAAATTTTGCTCGTTGAATTTATCAACCCTTGATTTTCCATCATCTACCATATCTTCCACTAAAGCTAAAACTTTCCCTATGATTCAACACTTCAAAGAAACCGAACCAGCTCTAACACCAATTATTAGGAAATAAGGGATACAATATGTGGAACAATCTCTCATAGAATCGTAAATAATAGAAACTAATATGTAGAAAAATTACATATCTAAAAATAAAATTAGAATAAAAAGAACACAACAAAAAGCGATAGTATTTAACGTGGTTCACCCAATTTGGGCTATGTCCACCAAGAATCACTTCCTTAGATTTTATTACAAGCCACCTCTTCTCTCAATACAACACCCATATCTATTTGGAGATATGCTCAATAAACACTACAAAATTCACACACGTCTGCAATGTTACATTAACCCTACGATATACACAAAATCACATAAGTAGACAACTGCTTAAGAAATTTTACAATACCATGGGTATCAAAACCATGGGCCAAAACTATCACATAAACCTATGGGTCAAAAATCCCACCCATATGAAAAGAGCATGTTTCCTGTAATATCATGCACATTTTTTCAAGCCAAATTTTTTTGAGACAATTGTGGAAAGTGTACAATACTTTTAGTGTACAGTCTTCAACACTTTCACACATAAAAATAGGCTCCATAACATAACAATCTCCCACTTGGAGACTAGTTTTCCTCTGAGAAAACTTCTCAACCCTTCACACAATCACCCAAAAAACATTTCTTGGGGACTACGCCCTAAACCCCGGCAAGACAACTATGGAAAGTCTATAGTACTTATAAGCATATAGTCTTTAACACTTTCAAACATAAAAATAAGATCCATAACATACCAAAAATATGAATGAGATGGAGATGATCTTTATTCTTGGGGTACATCATAACGTATTATTTATCTCTTTCTAACTTTCAACTTTGACTGTTATTTTTCAGGAGCTCATTCATGTTAGTCACTATAAAGGGTGGTAAAAGAGGGAAGAAGCATGAGGGATTCATACATATGTAGGTTTCCCAATCTAAATATAGTGGTGAAGGAGGGTTGGAGAATGCAAACACTTAGTTCCCTCTTATCGTGTCAAGACACCAATGTGTCTTCTCGGAAAGTTGTTTCCTAGTTGGCACCACAATTATGCTTAACATGTGTTAAATTTTTCTACAATCCTTATAATAGGTGTTGAATTTATTCTTGAAACATGGATGTTTCATTCTGTTATACATTAATTTCTTTTATTCGTTGCATTTACAAATTATTTTGATTTCTTTGACAACTTTATGTTATTAAAATAGATAATGATATAATTTTATTAATATCAAAAATTAGAAATCAATTGTAAACTAAGACTTTTTGTTCATATTGATATACATTAAATAATCAATAACAATTGCATAAATAGGAAAATCCTTTATATTACTTATTAATATCTAAGTTTGTAACTATGCAGTCACAAAATAATTTTAATATAAATATTACTATGTACATGAGTCCAAACATGGCCACTTGAAATGGAAATGTTAAAAGGGAAATCCATATTTTATATTAAATAATATTATATTTATTTTGCTTATGGACTTGAAGGATTACTTGTTAATTTTCAAGTGTACATATGTCTAGACATCCTCACAATTCATGTTTATATGTTTTCACGTTAATGTATTTACATTGGTGTTGATGTCCCTTGACTTCCCTTTATGGAACCCCCTTCACATCCACTCATGTTGTGATATCCTCATGCCATGTGTGAGACCCTCCATTGGAAATATGATTGAAGGACCAAAGATGCCTCCCAGAGAATCTTTTTCCTTCACCTAATGTAAGAGACAAAAAACATTATTGTTATTGAAAATTTGGGTAGATAAAACTTGTCTAAAAAGAACTCTCCATACAATTTGAGGTCCCATATAGAAATTTAGCTCCATATAATATCAAGTTCCTTATTGATAATATCTCCACACAATTATAGATCCCATATTTAAATGAAAAAGGGTGTGATGAATAGCCACAATAATAATGAAGAGGAATGGTGTACAATTTTTGGACCTTGATCTGAAAGTCAATATTATTTTACATATGTTTTTCATTGTATATGTGCTCACACATTTTCCATTTTTCATTTTCTTATGTGAGCAACCCCTCATTATGGTCCTTACATATACACGAGTAAGAAATGAAATGTGGAATCAAAGATTAATGTAACTCTTTCTTCTAAATAATATTATTCTTGTGACCCACACAAAACCATTTGACGATGGTGGTTTACGTTCATAAAATTCAATCGGTGGGATGATGGAAGATAAATCCATGTCTTTGACTAAGAAACAAGAAAAAAATAAGATCTATGTCATGTCACATGTTCAAACCTTCACAATAACATTGCTAACATAAAAAAGTTGGTGATAACATGGAGGTTGTGAAAACCTTAAAATAATATAAAAAATATGTATAGGATATAGGATATTAGAAAATAACAACTCATGAATTAGCAATCGTTGCATTTACTTTGGATAAATGCCCTACAAAAATTATGAGAGCACACATACACATGGTCCTCTCTTATTTTCTTTGGCCAATCCCTCACACTACAAAGTCCCATAATGTAAAAATTTCATACTAAGATGCACAAGATAGTACATGTGAAAATGCTTCAAATTTAAGAACCCGCAATGATTAGGAGCCGGTGTCAGCTACAAATCCTCAATAAAACTCTCGAGCATGATATTTCTTATTGTCTTGAAAAACATGGAGAATGAAACAAATAATGTTCTATAAATATGACACAAAATCACATGACCAATCATGTTTTGTGGCTATCAAAATTAATAACTACATTAGATCGACATTGGATGACAAGTTTCCTCCACATGGCCCTATCTATAAAGTGTCTTACTGCAACATGCCAAGTGAATTCACCTAAAACTGCCAAGTGTTATAACTACTTACAAAACACGGGGACTAACATTGTAAAAAGTAATTATTGACATTGGGGGTATTGATTGAAAAGGACTTGTTTTCTTAGATATTTCCAAAGTACATGAGCTCATGATCCTCGCAACACACCCCCTTTCTCCTTCAAATGATTGATGGAAATGTCACATTGTTCATATGTGTCTTGACATAAGAAAAAGAGTATTGCATATGTTCCACACAACATTTTCCCCACCCTTGGACTTCTCCTCCCTCAATCTCCTTCTTTATCACCACTCTTCCTATTACAATGTATCACTCCCCGAAGTTTAACTTCTCAAAGGCATCCATTTCAACGTCTCCATTACACCGCTTACATGCAATTGTTAGTGCTAGTTCAAAGGGGAATGTGAGGTGGATGTTTATAGTTGAAACTTCTTTACATAAAATGCTCAACACATAGAATGCTTTGAATTATTTGTTTAAAGGTCAATTTTAAAAGAAAACACACATAACACTATTTTTGATGTATTTTTTTTTTTTTTTTTTGGTGCACTAAATTTTGGTGCAAACATAATGTTACCCTCTAATTAAATCTTCATCCAAAACCCTTTTTAATGTGGAAGACAATTGATTTAAAATTAAATTGTTACCCTCAAAATATGATCACAAAAATGTGATGTAAATTTAAATATTGACATGTTGCCATAAACATCATTTGGAACATACAACACAACTCATACAATTGCAAATATGCATCGTACACATAATTATATACTTGGAACTCTAAACTACAGTTGTATATATATATATATATATATATATATATATATATATATATATAATAAGAATGAACTCAAAATCAAATTGTATCTTAAAAAAGATAAAACACATTTAAGAAAATCCAAATATAAAATTGAAACGTTACAGAGATGCAAGTTTAGACGATGAACCGAAACGGTACGAAGTAATATGTATACCAAGCTCTGGAAATATGCATAAATTTCTGATATCTCTGTGGCACCAGATTTTTAATCGACCACAATTTTCTTCCTGACTTGTAACACAATCTCCAAAACCCGCTCAGGTGTGGGAAGAACTTTGTTGACGCTCTCCCTCTCCATACATTTTGTAACCCACGCATGGAGCAGCGGAAATCGAGTCTCGAACGGCAGCTTAAAATTCCCAATAATTTCATGAGTGTGGAACCATGACGCAAAGGGAATGAAGGCAATATCCAGGAATCCGAACTCCTCTCCGCCGAAATAAGGCCCTCCCTTCGACATCTGCTTCAGCGCCCCTTCTAAATGTTCCAGATTCTCCACCATATCCCGCTTAGCCTCCTCCAGAGCTTCCCCTTTCGATCTTATTATACGGGATCCTGCATCGAAGATCTGCAAACCAGAAAACATTACTAGGGCAACTGAATCCCCCCATAATCTCTTAAACAAGAAAAACTAATGAAGACGCCATTTGCATTGCACTGCTGTCCTTCTTACCTTTTTGTCTACGAAGTCGGCCCAGAATCGGGCAAGCGCACGGTCATATGGGTCGGAGGGCAGAAATTGCTTGGAAGCTGGCCAGGCCTCGTCGATGTATTGAAGAATTATAAGAGACTCGCAGATGGGATTCCCGTTGTGAATAAGTACAGGTATTTTCTTGTACACTGGATTCATTCGCAAGAGCAGGTCGCTCTTGTCGACTATAAGATTTTCTTCTTGGTATTCGTATTTGACGCCTTTCTCTTCCAATCCAATCTGAACGCGCATACCGAAGGGACTCGGCCAAAAGCTCAGCACTTTCACTTCCTCCATCTTAAATCAGGCTTGAGAAAAATTCGAAGAGCAAACAATTACAGAGTACAGATGTATTATTGATCTTAACTTATTTGAGAATGGGAAGAAATGCATGGAATACATATACTAGTTTTCAAGAAGTATTGAGGCAATTTCATGGAAAAAATACAGATGCAGACACGCACCGCCAAGACATTATGATGTTGTAGGCCCTTACGTAACTTGAGTAGGTGACATAGTGGCTGTCAAACACCGAGTATAATTGTCAACAAAACAAAAAAGAGGCGGCCCCGGCCCGTGTATCAATTTGACTACGTAACTCTCTTTGAAATCCATCCTTCCCGGATGGAGGCATCAGCGTAAACTCGGTTTTTAACATATTTAAAAAAAGTTGAAAACATGTATAATCATCGCTAGCCTAAAATAGTAGTTGAGAAGGAGTTGGATGGTAGGGAAAAAACCTGGATGAAACAGAACAATAAGTGGATGAATAAATGAGACATTAAGCTGCAAGATTGTCCTAACACCAATGCGGAAATAAAAAAGTTTGTCTTAGAAAAATTCAGGATTGCCATGTGGACAAAACAAATTGGCTGAAAAAACATACTATGTTAAAGAGTTCAACCCCACATGGGAGCATGGGGAAAAAGTATATCTACAGGCTGCTCTTAAGGGTAAGGCTAGGATGTTAGTGGCTCATTGAGGACCAAATCACATCATCTTAGGTGTGAGACTGGTAGATGGACAATCCCCAAGGAAAATTGGGAAGAAAGAACTTGTATTTTCTGCTAATAAAGGGGTGGTTGAAACTAAATGGCACTTCATTTTGGAATGTGTAGCATATGAGGATATCTGTTTACAATATGATTTGAAGGTGGGCAGCCTAAATGAGTTATTTGATGAGGAAAGGATCCACAAAACAACTGGCTTCCTAGTCAAGATTCATAGTAGAAGATATGACATCGAAAGAAATCTGAAAGTTTCTTAATGTTGCGGCTCTTGGTCCCTTAGACTGCTTGGTCTCGTGGACGTCATTAAAAGTCTTTCTTCTTCTTATTCTTCTACCCACACATCTCCATTCTCGACTTTCGCATTGCTTACATGGTATTTACACCCTTAGTGTGAGTTTGATAATATCTATTGACTTCCAATTGTGTGAGAGGAAGATAGGAGATTAGGTATGAAGAGCTAACAAGTTCAAGTTCCTAAAAACAACTTGGACCACTAATTTTGAATTCTCAAAATTTATTTGTGGATGATCATGTATCAACATCCACACTGTAATTAAGCATTTCTAACACCTCCTTTTGTTTTGTTACATGTTTTTTGTTGTGTGGATGGTTGGCCATTCATTACTATAGATTAGTATAGATGTATGTTTACTCTAATATGTTACTTTGTCTTATTATGTTATGCCCTTTGGATTTATCCATCTCTTCATCTACTCTTATTCTAAATCCCAACAAGATACCTCTTTTTATCTTAGATATAGGCCTTGGAAACTTATAACTACTTTATGGTTGATGCTACTATCCTCTAGAATTACAACACTAGAGCTCCTTAAACACATTTGGTATCTACATCATGTGTGCAGCCCTAGATTTGATTCCCAACATTGACAACAAAGGTGGGGATATATCTTCGCATGCCATATATTCTAGAGAACCCTATGTGAAACTAAATATTCCCTAAATTATTTCAATTTCACTCTGATTTTTAAAATTTTCATGCTTTTCTTACATGATTGACCACTGCATGCATTTCCTCACATGGCCAATTCTTCTTGTGTATGATTTTATTGGCCTTATTGCATTGGCCCCTATAAAAGCACTTGCATATCTGATCTCATCTATTGATCGCCAACTTCTCACATTTATCTATCTTGACACTCTAAAACCATATATAAACCTTCATACATGATCGATCCCACCACAAATTCCTTCCATAATCTCTTTTCATTCATTCCATCCTTAGAAAACATCAAAGTGTAATATTTAACTTTTTGTTCCAATGATTCTTATGCCAAATGATATATATACAATGATAATAAAACTAAAACTAACACTTTTCCTAAACTAGTTCATCATTATGCTAACTTTTTAGCTATAACAATTGTTAACATTAAGAATCCAAAACCACCATCTTAGAACATTTAGAGTAGGCCTAGAATTCATAATCCTATCTATAACTTAGGAGACCAAGGAGAATATGAAGATAACCATGTTTTTAATTATCCTCCTACCATATAAATATCTCCTCAATAGTTCCCTAATTGTGTAATAGAATCACTCAATATGTTGTAAGTTGAAAATTATATCTATAATAATTTTAATTTAAATATCAATCATTTTAATCCTCCTATAAGCAGACAAAATGTTGTTGCAAATAATAACACTACCCTCATTCAACTTGTTAGGTTGTGGAGCTAAATAGCTTCACTGGAGCATGCATTACAAAGTGACTGGGTTACACAAAGGACCGACATTGGTCAAATCAAAGGACCGACCAACATCGCCGCTTATCAACCACCATGGGTCGAAAGTGAAGTGACCGCATCGGTTAGGAAGTAATCGATATCGATTACCTACATGGGAGTGTTTTATTTATAAGTCACGAGATTTAATATAGCTTTTGTTTTAAAGAAAATCTATTGGATGTAATTGCATGACTATTGTGCCCTAAGTTTGTCTAGGCTTATATAAGTTAGAAAACTAGGGTTAGAGGTGTTAGATGTGAAGAAGAGAATAATCCTTGGTTGAAAGGATGAAGAAGAAGATGAAGAAGAAGAAGAAAAAGAAAAAGCAGATTGCATGAAGACAAGAGCTTTCATAGAGAGAAGTTGAACAAAAGGAAAGTGTAGGTACACTGTTGGTGAGAAGATGGTATTATCTTCTACTGTATTTCCTTTGTATTATTTAGTCTCATGTAATGGCTTGCATAGTATGCAAAGCACTTAGTGTTTCTTCTTGTTAGATCCATAGGTTGTTGTGAGATCTTGTTATTTCTCATTCTTGTAGATCCACATGTTGTGAGATCTTGTATTACAGATCCATGAGATCATGATGTATTGTTGATCCATAGGAATCTAGTATTGTAGAGGAAGTTGTCTTCATGTTTGCACAGGTTGATGCAGTGATGATGGAGAGACTTATTTCTTGGTGCACGGTTATGGTTGCACATTGGTAGACCCTTCTAGAGGTCTTGTTTATAGATTCACAATATAGTGAGAGCTTGGTTACACAATGGCAGATGTAGGGTAGCTTTAGGTATGTGAGATCTAGTGGTGTTTCAGAGGCACGATTGTAGTGCACTCAAGTAGATCCGGTTAGAGATATGGAGGAGACATATGTGGTGGTATGGAGGCATGGTTTAGTGTACTCAGGAAGATCCGGTTGGAGATCTAGGAGGAAGAGATACTCTTGTGCAAAGGAGTTGGTTTGTAATATCTTGTTATATTATAAAGATGAGATCTCTATCTTTGGTGGACGTAGCCCACATTGGGTGAACCATGGTACGTACGTGTGTGTTATGTGTGATTTGGGTTATTCTTGTTTATACTTCCACTGTTGTAGATTTTGTGGGGATTGTTAGATCCATATTTGTATGTTTTAAATTTGATATTTTATAGTTGCAAATGGTTCCATATAGACCTATCCCCACCTAGTGGTATCGTGAGCGATGGTTTTTTTGTTCTTTAGAGCAAGGGTTTTCTTAATGGTTTTGTTAGTATTTTATTGACAGGTGTATGAGAGTAGGGTTTGTTTTTCTGATATGAAAATTGTAGGAAGAGATAAAATCTCAAGTGGGAGTTGGAAGAGTAAGGTTGTTGGAGAATACAGTGACTGACGTTGGTTAGGTGGCAACCGTGTCACCGGGTGACCATGGTGGTGAACTTGGAAACCTCATTTTTTTTAAACAAAAAATCACAGATCTGAATAATTGAGAAGATGCATGGAATGTGTCTTGTTTACTAAGGTGTCCTTGGTTCTTAGAGGCACAAACATGTTGGTTAGATTGCAGATCCGGTTACAGAGGTATGGTTTTATCTTGGTATTGCAATGCTTGTATGTTTTGGTTGCACATGCATGGTTTGGGATTGCAGATTTGAGTATGAGATAGAGGAGTAAGTTATGCATCCTTGGTGTAATTAGATGCATGGGATTTGGTAGAGAGGAAATAACACGAATGAAGATGGGGCTTCTATCAGAGAGGAAAGTTATTCAGTTGAAGATGCTGATTAGTATCTTGGACTGTTTGTAAGGTGAGGTATTTCACCTTGATGTAATTTATTGCATGGTTTATTTTTGTAGTGGTTTTGTACGATTTGGATGCTTTTTGAAATGACTGGATCAACTCAACTATCGGATTTCAATCTAAGTAGGCACTTGGTGTGGTGTTCTATGCCAAATTGCATGGCGTTGGGTTTGTTCCAGCAGCATCGACATCAATTTGAGAATTGAGGTCGGTCACAGAGGAACCGGTATCGATCAACTAACCGTGGTCGGTTAGGGGATGGTCATGGTCAGTCTCTGTGGTAACTTATCTGTACAGGGTTTTTTGCAGCAGGTGAGGGCAGATGATTTTTTTCCTTGGTTTGGAGGATCGAGTTTCTTGCATAGAGTGTACATGGCAGAAACAATGTAGATCACTTCATGGTTTAGATCAGAAAGAGGATGGAGTTGGCTCAGTTAGTCCATTGAGACTTTGAGTTAGGTATCTCTATATGATTCATGTTTTATTTCTTTCATTTGGAGCAACTGATATTATGTTTGGATAGTGTGCACAAATTTACACCATGGTTTTTGGTGTTGTTTGACTTTTATTTCCGATTGTGTGGAATCTTGAGGACAAGGGTTTCTAGTCTAAGGATGAGATCCTCAATGAAAATTCATGATTAGACACAGTTGCAGGTAATGAGAGATGTTGAGTACACACAGATGGAAAGAAGGTGATTCACCTACTTCACAAGAAGTCCAAACTTCTGTGATGTAGAAGTATTCTCAGAGAAGAAAGGGAATCAATTTTATAGTTCTTTCATTTGGTTTTATTTATCACTGACATATTAGCTTTTGAGCTTGGTTTTAGAGGCAGTGCAGGGGATTTCATGTTCAGTGGGAGAAATCCATGGTTGTTGGCATTGCAGGATTGGATACATGATGCACATGTGGAGTGAGAGGAGATTGCTACTATTCAATGTGACAGGGGGCACAACTTAGTTTTGGAGGGCAATCACGACTTTGTAGGTATTTCGAGTTTATTGCTTTTAGATGTCACTTCTAGTTTATTTTGTGTTACCTAGATATTCCTTAGGGAAGGCAGTTGATGGTTGACTCATTGGTTTTAGATGATAGAGCGATTTTTAGAATTTTAACTGTGAAAAAGGAGAAAATCTACTTTTACAGAGACTCGTGTCGGTTAGGGTTAGCCATGCTTATTCATTTGGTGACCATGGCCGGTTAGGAAACCGTGATCGGTTTGGTCACAAGTTTGACAACAATGTTTATTTACCTTTTTTAGATGGTGCCCTTATTTTACTTTCATCTTGGTTGATTGTGCAGAGTATGTTGATGACATGTTTGCTGGTATTTGCACTTGGTATTAGTGGCATAGTTTAGCATGGATATTTTTTATTGACATTGATGAGCACAAGATTCATATTTGGATTTGGAGTTAGTCGGTGGTAGACTTGGAGCTTCTAGAGAGCCTAGTGATATGGATGGATGTACATGGTGAGTTTGTACATGTGGATAGATTCAATTTTGTGAGTCTATGATGATGTAGATGTTTTATTTGCACATGGATGCCTTGAGCATGAGTAGGGGATGTTTGTATTTCCTCTTGATTACTATGTTACTCCATGGGAGATGTTATCTATAGATGATTGTCTTGGACATGCTAGTTGTTTATGCAGGGTTGGATTTGTAGATTGCAGTGTTTGGATTCTTTGAGTTATGCATGTTTTAGAATTGATCACCCGTTGTTGCAGGTAGAACTCATTTGGGCTGCCTTTACCCATGATATTTTTTTGCTTTTGCATATTCTAGTTTGACTTGTCATGGTCAGATGCATTGGTGGTTACATGGAGACATGGATAGATGGATAGATAACATGGTTGGTTTTACAGGTATATCTATAGATGCAATAGAGGCTCAATACTTCACAATAGTGGGAGATCTTGACATGTGTGTCAGTCATAATGGCTTATTGTATGAGGAGTTTGGTTGTCTTGATTTCCTCTCTTTACAAACAATTTGTATGGTGTTGTGATTCAGTGGGAACTTTAGGCTTTGTGTCATGGATCAGTTGTATCTTCATGCAGGTTTGGTGAGTTATGGTTTATCTTCTTAATTTTAGAACATAGTTTGATCTTCCTTTTTTTTTTTTAAATAGAATTTTCAGGAAATAATATATGGTCTTCATGGTGTGTAGAGGATGGTGATGTACAGGTATAGGTACAAAGGTTCAAAAATTTATCTCCAAGTGGGATATTGTTAGGTTGTGGAGCTAAATAGCTTCACTAGAGCATGCATTACAAAGTGACTGGGTTACATGGATAATCCTCAACATTAGTCAAGAAATGACCGGCATTGGTTAGACAAAACTGAATGACATCGATTAGGAGGTGATTGACACCGGTCGGTTATCAACCAACATGGGTCAAGAAGTGACCGACATCGGTCGAGAAGTAACCAACATCGCTTCCTATTCAAGCTTGCGGGATTTTTTTATTTATAAGTCACAAGATTTAATATAGCTTTTGTTTTAAAGAAAATATATTGGATGTAATTACATGGCTATTGTGCCCTAATTTTTTCTAGGCTTATATAAGTTAGAAAAATAGGGTTAGAGGTGTGAGATGTGAAGAAGAGCATAATCCTTGGTTGAAAGGATGAAGAAGAAGATGAAAGAAAATTTAACAAGTGCAAGTTCCTAAAAAAAATTGGAAGAAAAAGCATGTATCAAAGCATTGCATGAAGACAAGAGCTTTCATAGAGTGAAGTTGAAAAAAGGAAAGTGTAGGTACATTATTGGCGAGAAGATGGTATTATCTTCTACTTATTATGGTATTTCCTTTGTATTATTTAGTCTCATATAATGTCTTGCATAGTATGCAAAGCACTTAGTTTTTCTTGTTGTTAGATCCATAGGTTGTTGTAAGATCTTGTCTATGTTTGCTCATTCTCTAGATCCACATGTTGTGAGATCTTGTATTACAGATCCATGAGATCATGATGTATTGTTGATCCATAGGAATCTAGTATTTTAGAGGAAGTTGTCTTCATGTTTGCACATGAGAACCCTATGATGTAGTGATGATGGAGAGACTTATTTCTTGGTGCACTGATTATGGTTTTATTACACATTTGTAGACCCTTCTAGAGGTCTTATTTGCAGATTCACGGTATAGTGAGAGATTGGTTGAATAGTGACAAATGTAGGATAGCTTCAGGTATGTGAGATCTGGTGGTGTTTATCCTTATTGGATAAAAGCACTTCGCCCACGGATGATACTTTCATCTATGAGGAATAATTGTAGTGCACTCGGGTAGATCCAGTTAGAGATTTGAAGGAGACATAAGTGGTGGTATGAAGGAATAGTTTAGTGTACTCAGGCACATATGATTGGAGATCTGGGAGGATGAGATACTCTTGTAGAGATACATGTACTCTTTTGTAGAAGAGTTGGTTTTTATTCTCTTGTTATATTATATATATGAGATCTCTATATTTGGTGTACATAGCCCATTGGGTGAAACACGAGTACATGATGTGTTGTGTGTGTGTACTTTTGTGTGATTTAAATTATTCTTGTTTATAATTCCATCAACAGTAGATTTTTCAAGGATTGTTAGATCCGTATTCTCATGTTTTGGATTTGATATTTTATAGTTGTAAATGTTTCCACATATACTTATCCCCAAAACAACTAACCATTCTACTCAGCTCATTATACAACTTATCGATTACTTAAACCAACAAAAAAATTAAAAATGAAATCAGTTTTATAAATACAAAACGACTTGGATTAGCTTATTAGTTATCCAAAAATAGTCTCTTAGGGGATTATAAACCAATGTCATCCATTTCCCCTACAAGTTTGTACCAATGGTGCACCCATTTCCAAACCTTCCATTCATAACAAGGTCCTTTAATTCATTCAACGAGAGCTTCTTGCTCCACACATTGCTTCCATGGATCTATGAGGGAACACATCTTTCATTTCTTATGATGCATCTACTAACCCTAACCTTATTGTAAAATAATTTTTCAACCTTTACAAATATTAGGCCAAAGTCAATTCTTATGAAGCAACCATGATGTTTGCAAATTCACTTATGAGAGATGTTCTAGATTGGTATCACACCATCTAGGCCAAATACATTGTAAAATTTAAAGTTTGGTGACCGTCTTAGTACATGAGTTTTAATATTATGATATCCCTCAAAACAACACCAATAATTTCATCAACCAAAAATAATTTGTAAAATCATCTTCTCATACTTTCACCAAGCGATGGAAAACCTTATCCGCTAAGGTTTGATATAATATGCCTAATGAGAGTCTATTTAAGTTATTCCTTAGAGCCTTGAAACCCCACCTTCAATAACATGTTAAATTCTTCTCCCTTACCACAATAGAATAATCATTTAAGTATTTAAAATTCCAAGACTACCTCATCAAGG
Organism: Taxus wallichiana var. yunnanensis; assembly: GCA_018340775.1. Lineage (NCBI taxonomy): Eukaryota > Viridiplantae > Streptophyta > Pinopsida > Cupressales > Taxaceae > Taxus > Taxus wallichiana. Next base: position 679,413,785 of record CM031235.1, read on the forward strand.
AATTCGAGAAGCCTACCATGAACAAATAACAACATAAGAATATCAAATTCTTATGTGTCCTAGAAATAAGAACTCTAATGATGATAGAGCCACATACATTTTTCCTCAAGGTACTTCTTATAATATGACTATTCATAACATTGATCATTATACTCCTAAACCACATGGAAACTCTCAATCACATTCTTCTTTCCTAATAAATGTCATTAAACCTCTTTCTAAAATGAGTTAAGACGTTGTCTACCTCAACCACTGACCATGGTGGTAAACATTTCTCAATCTCTTCTTCAATGGCATGATGAAATAAAGTTTTTGGTGGCATGATAATTGGGGTCATACTTATAAAAATTGTCATTCCCTTTGATATTTTGCCTACACATTTCTCATTGGAAAAAACCTTGATCATGAAATCAATACTTGGGAGAGGATATATGAAGTTGTTAAGGCATGTGATAAAATATAATAGTGTGATCGTCATGAGGTGAATTATCAAGCAAATGAATGTCATAAATTCTATAATGATCCACTATGTGATCAATCTAAATTTGACCACCCTAATCGTGGTCCTACTTAAAACAATAATGCAAACACTAATGTTGTTGCCAATTCATATTCATCCATTACTAAATCTATGGAGAACATGGTCAACATACAAGGAGCCAAGAACATTATTTTTAGTATTGAGAAAATATATCCTTCCTCTACTTAGACCATATGTTAACCTAAACTATCTACCCATATTCTCCGGAAAAAAAAATTCCATGAATAAAAACCAATCCTTGATACCAAAGTCTAGATAAACACCATTGGTCCCTATAAAATTATTCTTCAATGATCGATCCTATATGTGTCTTCACCGTAAAATTTAGATCTCAATGACCATTTTTCCCCAACCAGGTTGATCATGTCCGAATTCACTTATTTTGTTCCCAATGCCATTGTCATCTTTAAAGATTCCTCTACCTTGAATGAACCTATAAATATATTAACAAAATCAAAATGATAAGCTCTTTACAAAGACCAATCCATAAAAAAATTCATAGTGAAACCCCACAGCTTCAAACTATTGCACATTTTATCTATAAAGATTGGGAACCCCTTGCATACCTATCTAGAATCCCAATTCAAACCCCATTTTTAGAGCTAATTCATATCTCACCTAGAAATTGTGAGCATCTTATGTAATCCCTCTTTGCTATGAGTATTACTCTTCAACCTCCTTGTGGCAGGTATATGTCCTACATGGTTTGGAAGTGAGAATCTTATGCCAATTTGAAGATCTATCCATTTAACTGACCTTTCTTTGAACCATTCTTCGTATATTCATTTCTCTCTGATTCCATGATTCCCAATGAGCTTCCATTTTTCATGCACAACCCTCCAATCTCTATCTTCTTATAAATTGGTCACATTACAATTAAGAGAGCCCTCATAAATGATATTTTTAATACGTGTGTTGCTTCCATTGATTTCATTAAGACACTTGGCTATTCTATTAATAATGTCAAATTTACTAGGAGTCCATGTCAAGTTATGATCATCAAATGATTCCTTGTCTAGGTTGCATTTGGCTACTTATCATTTTTACTTATTCATATCATCTAAGTAAATCTCACAATCTTCAAGTTCCCCTTATTTTATAATATCATCTTTTATCAACCGTGGATCCACCTTATGTACACAATCATGTCATACTCTTTCCAATGCATTAAGTTTGCACATATAGGGGTATTTAAAAATTACAAGGTGAAACTAACCCTTTAAACTTAGTCATCTTTCAAAAACATAGAAAAATCAACATTATCGGTTTGGAATAACTTCCTTGTATCCCATGTTTTTGATTATGAATGTTTTATTTATCCTAGTGGAATCGCTTTATGGCTATAGAGGTCATCCACAGGTCATGGGTCGTACCTCATCCAATATTGTTAAATATAATAATGATGAACATGATGAAAGAAACCTTATAATCAACACTTCTAATCTTCCTAATAAAAGTATTTCACAATTACTTCCTTCTTATTTAATAAACTCTAAAAATTAAATATGGTTGCAAAGTCACTACAACAATGTACAATGAAATACAAACACTAAGCAATCTAAGAGTATAACTATGTAAGCAAGTGAAGTAGATAAAGTACTTACTCAATTTTTTCTTATCTCGAAATAGAACCGAACTGGAGAAAATGATGGAAAAGCTATGAAGGATGTCAAAATTGATCTTTGTGAATTTTGGGAGCTACAAAAGATTAGGACACGAGTGCACAGGAAGGGAAGAGGTTTCTGGGGCACTGATACCTCTCTTAGACATTAGAGATTGTGAAAATTCTCGAACCTAATTTTTCTTGTGTCATTGTGGGTTTTACACTTCTTCACCTTTGATTTCCTATGTGTCACAATTGAATCGACTGATGTACTGTAATTTGCAAAACAAACCCTATATACCTTCACAAACTCAAGAACACATCAAATTGGAATTAAAAATGCAATATGTGAAGTCAAACTGACCTTGGCGGTCATCTGAAGGATGAGCTTATGACCGAGCACTACACTACATCTCAAACTCCATGTAGTTACATGTGCTTGTGTGTGCAATAGTTCTCATAGGTTTTCCTCATGCCATTGACACCAAGATAGTGGCATAAATATATATAGAATGTAGATATGTGGGATGGAATTCAACACTTCCCCTTTCTACGCATGTAGTGTATCAAAGTAATTTGCCCCAAAATGTAGTCCCTTTGATAGTATGTAGTTAATCATATTCCCTTAGAATTTCCCCAATTATAATGATATGTATGTTGTGTTTATATAAAGATCTCTTGTTTGAATTTCAGCACTAAAGTGATACGACATGATGACTAGGACCTCAGGATAGGAGTAAGAAAACTAAAAAGGAAGACTGCAAATGTCAAAAATGTGTGCGAGAACAAAGGAGGTAAGAGTGCCTAAGTTAGATAGGAGTGCCTAGGTGTTGATGTCTAGGTGTTGATGTCAGGGACAACCGACAACAAATGTGAGAAGATTGATAGATAGGGATACCTGTGACCTAACTAGAACTAGGTGTAGAAGTGAAAAATGTGAGAGATAAAACAATAGAAACAAATAAAGCAAGTAGATGGACTAGATAGTGTGTCACCAATGAATAATTTTCTTATGTAAGATCATAAATAAGACAACATACTTGGTGGTATAGTAAAATAGCAGTATATGCATGATTTTGTTTCTAAATTATTCCCCCTTATTCTATTTGAATTAAATTCAAGTAGTGTAAAGGAAGTAAGAAACATACCTCTAAGAAATTTGGAGAATCACTGTTGCAGAAGTACACACAGATAACATAGATCAACATGTGGATACATGTGGCATAAATAGAGACAATGAACCATTGTAGAGGAGTACTTGGTAAAATTGATGAATTGATTTGGAGAATTTACTGATTTCACTTGTTGTTAATGAATATTTGGTAGGGAGTGATTAATTCCCAACCCAATTTTATATGTTTGAAATAATGAATGATTTTGGCATCCATCTTCCAGGAAGAGTGTTAGGGAGAGAGATCTAGTTTTACCCTCCAACTATGAATACATCCCCAAAAGGTCCACCCGTTGCAGATGGATGAAGACCAAATTTTATTCTATTTTGATTTGTTTCTATCCATGATTGAATAACCCACATAAGAGTAGTATAGGAAAGGCAATAGAGTCTCATTATGTACACTCCATTGTGGTCATGATTTTGTATAACGCGAGATGGATTCCATGTTAGATCATCTGGAAGTGATAACAAATGTGAGATGATTCCCAAGTTAGGTCATCTGGGAGAAATGATATGCTATGTTACAATGATCAATTAATTTGAAACTAGATGTATGCAATAGATTACTTGTGGTGATATTTTCACTTCTTTCCCTAGATTAGGTCATTACGGGTAATAGATATAAAGTATTTGAATAATGTTTTTTGATTTGTTCCTTTGTTTGTTTGGTGTGAAAGAAAATTTTCAATAATGATGTATGATAAATGTCAAATGAGCGTATAATATCTTTAGATGCATCATAGAGTGATCCATTGTATGCCCCCTTTGGTGAAAGGGTGAGGTATGAAGATAGTAAGTGCTTGAACCAAATGTAGATATGAGAAATTTGTAATGGTAAACAAAATGCAGTATAGTATAGGTCACAAGATTATATCTATATCAAGTTGAAAATGTTCCAGATTTTAATAAATCATTACAAAATGTATATAGTATGATGGTAGGAGAAATTCTAAACCAAATTGCGTAGATGGGGAAGAAAAAGAGAAGAAAAACTCAAGATATGAGTGAAAGCGTGTGTTGGTACCCAAATTTAATCTCCTTCAAAGACCGAGTAGCATCATGGATTTTGACATGACACTCAGAGGTAGACAGATAATCATGTATGTCGTTACGTAGCTGGCAGGGGATCAATCTATCCGACTTGTTAGCACTCGGGTTCCGAAAGGAGTGGGTAGCACCTTAAAAGGATGTGATCGATCCTAAATATTTTAGGTTGTGCCTTTCAACCAAGGTAAGAGAACTTGTTTTGTAACCTTTGTTATTGAAGAACAATGAAAAATCCTTCTTTTGCATAAATTTTATAGAGAAGACCATGGGAAAATATGATCAACACACCAAATTTGACTCTCACGAGTTGTCACCTCCAGATCATGGAGATATTTTCACAACAAGGCAAAGGTTAATAAAGACATTAGGGACCCTAATTGCTCCTACATGTTTTGGTAATAGAGATTTTGCATTTGTATGCACAAAGGACAAACAGGGGTAGTATACGTAGGATTGGTTGTTTTAAATGAATTTTGGTGGGAGGTGAGGCAGGATGAACTTGGTTCACCGGATCCTTGAAAAATCTTACAAAATGAAAGGTTAGACCAACAGAATGCCACAAAATAGCCAAAATGTTTCCTTAACCAGAATATGTGCTTCAATGGAGGCCCAGATCAACACTTTTTCATGCAATCTATGATAATCTAATAGGAAGGCTTGAATTAGAGAACCCAACAAAGCATCAAGATCTAAGCCAAATCACACCTAAGGTACACCCAGAGGCTTACAGATAATATCTGTCAAACAGATGAAAGAGAAGTGATTTTAAATCATTTATTTCACTCCCAGATGAAGGATCTTCCGAGAAATGAAATTACAGATGCCACTAAACTGTCACAAGGATTAAGACCTATGTGATTGGATTATATTTTACTACAAGATTGCAATAGAAACAAGAAAAAATACTCACATAAATTCATAAATAAAACAAAAATACTTTTCTCAAGACAACACAGAATAACTCAAATTTGATTAAATATATCAATGACGAAAGTTTCTAGAATAGTCTCGAGCTTGTCAATGGTTGTAAACTTGCAATCCCCTTGACATGATAAAATTTAACCCAAAAGAGATATACAATATTCTCAAACGCTTCTCAAAAGGATGGACTTTATCAAGATTTCTATTAGAAAAATCAGTCCCGACCCCTAACACTCCAACCATTTGCATGAAAAATTCATGCCATTTATAACATTTACAACAGGGACCCCTTTTCCCCTCCAAATTCTCAGACCTTGAGTGCTACTAATGCCTTCCATGGTCACGATCGTGATTCTTAGAATCAGATCTACAAAAAGTTACCAGGTGCTTGAGGGGGTAGATCTCATCGAATATCTCCTACATTCAACTCCTTCCTCTTGTAGATCACTCTTTCTTCAATTTTCCAACCACTTCCATCCCTAATCTATCAAATCGGCTCCCTATGTGCATGGGAGAAGAAAAATAGAAAATCCGATCGAGCATGATAAGAAGACCATTTGAATGGCGAAAGATGTCTTCCATATCTTTCCACCAAACTCAAATATCAACATTAACTCCCCTCTCTATTTCGTGTGTATAAAATACCAAGAAATCATGAAGACTCGCACTTCCAGGTGTGTTTCAATAAATTGGGGGGAAAATACGATTTAGACTCTTAGCTGTCGTTGATCTTTACTTTGAATTTGGGCCATCCACGTGGAAGATTCAAACTTAAAAACAGACCCAGGGGCTTCCTCTAACTTTTTACAACTTTTGAAAAAATGAAAAACATTTCCATTTTGCTCCGCACCTCCGCCCTTAGGAAATGAGCACAGCACGTGTCCCAATGTGGTTCCAATGGAACCGCGCTTCCCCTTTTACTTTTAACTCTTTTCTCCCAAAAGGAAAATTTTCAAATTTCCCAGAGTCCGCACCTCCGCCGTTGACCGAGCAAGCTTTGACCTTTCCTTTATCGGGCCCCTGGGCCATTTTGATGTTTTTAGTCATTTGCATGTCAAGGGAAAAAATCCAAATTGCCCTCGATGGTCCGCCTCTCCGCCCCTTTGAATTTTCAAACAGCCACGTGTCTTGACCCGAAATTTTTGTTTGAATGCTTGAAGCTCAGTGGAAGGCGCCATGTGTCATGCTCCGAGGTAGTTTCCTTTAGCCGTTGAAAAGTCTAAGCAAAATTCAAAGTGAGTGGAGGCCTCCATGTGTCCTCCTAGTGCTTCTTTAAAATGAAACTCAAGGCTTGGTCCCCAAACATGCGTGGTTCCTCCACGTGTCCCAGACCTCCCAAAACCCTTTGAAAAGACTAAGTATGGGAAGACCCGGCGGAAACCTCCATGTGTCTCCATGGCGCAATTTCAAAATGGTGCCCAAAGCAAAGACCCTGAATGAGTACGGGATCACCACGCGTCCCGTTCTCTGCCACACTATTTTAGCTGCATAAAAAAATTTAAGTCTGGGAAAAGTAGTGGAAACCTCCACGTGTCCTCTCGGTGCTACTCCAAGGCCAAACCAAAAGTAGATCCTCAAACGAGCACCGTTCCTCCACGTGGACAAATTTTGAGTTGAGGCTTTTCATGAAATTTTTGAAATACCCAGTTGAGCCATGTCCAACCAAAAGAGGCCACATTCCCTGTCGATGCAAGGATGTAAATTTGACCAAGAGAAATGCCTGTCAAACCGTAAAATACAAAAAAACGATCATTCGAGCCTAAAAATGAAAATTTCTCCAAGGAAAGAGAACTTAGAAATGTTATAAGGCTCAAATAAGTTCCTCAGAGATACATCCATTCATTTTTCTTCAAGTATTTAGGGAAAAATGACAAGGAAAACAAATCCCAACCTGTGGAGAATGGAAAACATGGGAGAACCCGAGTTTTTAGATGAACAGAGAACATGAGACCCAAATTACAGACCTTTTCAGAGGAAAAAAGAAACAAGGAGAAAACCATGGACCCATAAGTGATCTACAACCCAGAACAGATTAAAAATGGCAACAAAGATTAACTAGGCACAACATGGGAAAAATGAAAGTGACATAGGCCGTAAATCGATAGATTTTCAAAGGCAAAATGGGGTGAGACTATTTTGAGCACCAACATCGGCTCTGAATCGGGATGGGAACTCCTCGTGAGCACCACAAGAATTTGGGTAGACCAAGTGCCAAAATATCCATTGGGAAATAGAGTCAACTTGCAGAGTAGAGAAAATAGAGCCACCTCCCAAAAATGAAACAGAGAAACTAGCAAAAATAGGTCACCGAGGACCAAAATGAGCAAAAACAAAAAGATAGGAAACAAACAACAAACTATACACTGTACACAAGATTTTTGCCTTGATTCAGGGGAATCAATCCAATAAATGCTTCAAATTCCTGCCATTAACGAGTAATTGGGCGAGTTCACCATCTAAGTCCTTGAAGAAGAAGGTATGCTCACCAATCCGATATCAAAGGAGTAAGGGCACATCCATAATGAGTCAAACTTGCCATGCTTGCCCTTATCTTTATGCCTTTTATCCCATAACACCACAAGATATCCAACGTTGAAAGCCACGGGAGTGAACTTTTTGTCAAAATAACTTCTTCACCTTGCTCTAAACTTTACATGCCTTTGGTGGGATGCCCTCCTCTCTTCATCAAGTTCAACAATCTGGTTGATGTGAGCATCATAAGGACCTACCTCTTGATCTTCCAACTGTTGCATAAACTGATATGAAGATAGTTGCATATGAAGAGGCAGTAGGGCCTAAGTCCCATATACTAACTCAAATGGACTCTTTCCAGTGACCCTCTTGATAGTGATCCTATCTGCCCAAACAACAAACTTCAACTGTTCACCCCACTTTCTCTTGTTCTGCTCCAATGTTCTTGATAATCTTCAAAAAAATTTATTACTGGACTTATCTTGTCCATTTCCTTGGGAATGATAATTGGAGGCATATGTCAGGTTGATTCCATATTATTTGCACATTGCCATCAACAGTTTATCTCTAAAGCTCATGGAATTGTCAACAATAATTTTGAATGGTACCCCAAACTGCACATGATATGGTTCAATGAAATTCCATGACAATTTGGTGTCTTAATCTTTTGGTGGGGATTACCTCCACCCGCTTGGTGAAGTAATCATTGGCTACAAGAATCCACTTATGGCCAGCACTTAAGGGTCTGAAATCTCAACAATGAAATCCATTCCCCATTTATTGAATGAGGCTTTAATTGATGCATGCTGCAAAGGAAGGGATCATGGAGCTTTCAATCTTCCAGAGAAGCGCTGACAACTCTCACATCTTCTAACCAAAATAGTTGTATCCTTGAAGAGATTTGGCCACCAATAACCAGCCCTCATGATCTTGTGTGTTGTTACTCTTACAACAAAATGCCCCCACAAACTCCTCCATGGATATCAGCAATTATCTTAGGGGCTTCTTCTTCAATAATGCACCTTAAGAGGACTCCCTCTGGGTTCTTCCAAGCTAACCCATAATTAGTGATGACATATTTCTAGGAAGCCAACTTAAGAGCTCTTTTCTGGTTCTTACTTAAATACTCAAGGTAGTATAAGTGTCTGAGATAGAAAATTACATCCTTATACCACTCAGAACTCATCAACCTTTCAAAAACACCTGCCCTTTCTTCTTCTACCTCATTTACCTCAATAGTTTGCAAGTTTCTCTCAGCCATAAGCTTAGCTAAGCCCAAACCTCTCACCAACTTCATGGTTTGGATATCCATATCATATTCTTGCAACTTGTTCACCCACCTACATCTTTTTCTTGAGACTTCCATCTTTGAAAAAATGTCCTTCACCATGGTGTGGGGAACATAAGAAACCACTTTAGAACTTAGAATGTAAGGCCTAAAAACTTTTTTTTCTCTTACCAAGGAAAATGCTTGCTTTTTCATGATAGTGTACCTTAGCTTAACCCCTTGCAAGGCCTTACTAAAAAGGAAATTGGCCTATCAGCCCCTTCATCATCCTTCTATAGCAGGACGAACAATAATAGTGCTCTCTCGAAGCAAAGGAAAACAATTGGAAAGGCTTCTTATAATCTGGAGCTACTAAAACAGGGGCATGTCTTAATGCCTCCTTGATTCCATTGAAAGCTTGGATGACAACCTCCTCCCATTTGATGACCTAGTCTTTCTTTAGCATGGAAGTGATTGGAATGGTCAACTCAACAAAGTTTGATATGAATCTTTTGATGAAGTTTATCTTCCCAAAGAAGGATTGAATTCCTTTCTTGGTTCTTGGGATTGGGACCTTGCACGATGGCCTCTCAACACCAATCCAGCACTATGATAATTCTCCATTGGGAATTCCTCATGCTATGATTATTTACTAATGCACAGCTTTTAGTTTGGTGGAAGTAATCTGGAAACACAATAACAGACATAACACAAGAATACCATAGACTATGATACAAAGGAATGATGAAAAATATGAAATATAAGTGTAAATTATATTATCAACATGAAATTGTTACAATCTCACCCATGAGGTACTTCAAGTGTTACTAACTCCACTTGCCTTCCAACAATAACTATGGGAGAAACTTCACAATTACACCTCTTAATGGCTTCTTTAACACACCTTCTAAAGGATGGATTCCTTCACACACTTACTCATACAATATTTCTCACTACTTCCTTCTATGCTAAATGAGGGGGGTGGCCTCTTTATTTATAGAACTTTTAGGCTTATCCACCTTATCTATAAGATAGGATAAGAAATCTACTTTGACGAATCATATTCCATACCTTAACTCTTATCTTTACATGTAAGCTTATCTTTTAAGATAAGATAAACCTTATCATTTCACATGGGTTCCACCTTTTTAGACTTTTTACAAATAAAATACATAAAATATTTATAACATCACTCTTTGTCCTTATTACTAATACAATATTTATAATTCCTAATCATGTAGACCCTACTTCTCTACGCACCCTAACTTTGACATTTTAACATAACCGAACCACTTACGAAAAATATTTACTTCTTACCACAACATTCCTATTGTACTTTAACTGTTACCATGATATACATTATTGGTGGCGCATACATCTAGCAGAGCATCATTATCTTTTATCGGATGTCACTACTAATTATACTAAACAACATCCTATTCCTAATACATACATTAATGAAATAGAAATTACGAAGGAAAATTTTAGTGTCGACATCTTCTCCCTTCCTAGCTTCTACTTCCTCGGAGTAGACTATTCAGTGTTTGGAAAATCTTTAACTTGTTGTGGTTGACCCATTTCGTAATGGGAGTGCCATGTAATTCCTTCAGTCGATATGTACCATTTTCATGCACAACTACTATTTTGTAGGGCCCCATCCATTTGGGAAGAAAATTTTTCTGCTTTCTTTTTGTATTTGGAATCATATACTAGAACCAAGTCATTCACATGAAATGGAGACCAATGGATGTTTTGATCAAGTATTCCTTCCGCTTCATTTTCTTCTCATAGCTTTTATCCTTTGCTATTTCTCTCATTTCCTCTAGCAATTGAAAATGTACCAACCTTTCCTTTACCGAATCACTTTCATCCATCCTTTCATTTTTCATGATTCTTATAGTGGGAATATCAAACTCAATAGGAAGAACTGGATCAATTCCATAAGCCAACTGAAATGGGAAGTATCTTGTTGCTGACTTTGATGTTGCCCTATATGCCCACAATGTTGCATGAATCCTTTTATCCCACTTATGTACCTACAAGGCTGCATCTTTTACTAGAATTTGACACAACACATAATTTGTTCATTCCCCCTGTCCATTTGTGCTTGGCTTGTAATTTTTGCCTTCATGTGCTTAATAGAAAACTTGTTGACTAGGGCTTTTACCACCTCATTAATGAAGTGGCTTCCTTGATCTATTACAATTTCTAATGGAAAACCAAATCTGATGACAATGCGTTCATATATGAACCTTACCACTTCATCAATGGAAGTTATTTTCAATGGCCTAGCTTCAACCCACTTGGTTAAATAGTTTGTGGCAACTACAATATTCTTATTTTGGCATGGGGTAGTTGGAAGTGGACCTAAAATATCTATTCCCCACTTTTCAAAGGGACCAAGTGGAAGAATGGGGCATAATGGAGCCGATGAAGTCTTATGGTTCCAATGTGTTTGAAAAATATCACATGTCTTACAATAATTATAACAATCTCTAAAAAGAGTGGGTCGGTGATAACTTTGCATCCAAGATCCTTCTTGCTATAATTTGTCCAGAGAAAGTGTCCTCCACATGTACCATTGAGGAATTCTTCTATTAGCTCCTTTCCTTGAACACATCCAACTACCCTCTTGTATTGTCTATCAGGTCCTATTCGAAATAATACTCCATGTCGAATAGAATATGGATGACTGGCTTGAGTAATATTCCTTTTAGTATTTACATTGGCACCATCGGAAACTTGAATTCATTCGAGATAATTCCAAATATCTATGTATTCACTAGGGATTGTGTCGAGGATAACAATGTTGAATCTAAGAAATCATCATAATCACCGGATGAACCTAAACCATCATAGGCTTGAGAGAGTGCATCTGCATTGACATGCTTCTTTCTTGGCCTATCTATAATATCAAATTCAAATCCTTGTAGAAAAATTATCCATCTTGTTATCCTCCCGATGGGTTCACTTATTTACAATATATTTTAGAGCTCCGATGATCTATTACAACTGTGAACTTCTGCCCTATCAAGTAATTTCTAAACTTTTTACAACAAAAATGATAGCTAGAGCCTCTTTTTCAGTTACAATATAATTTACCTCAAAGATCGCTCATTTTTCTTCTCCCAAAGTAAATTGGATGATCATTCCCATTGTCATCATTTTGGCTCAGAGTACTTCCTAGTGCTGCATCTAAAGCATCAAGTATACACAATGAATGGCTTGCTCCATCTGGATTCTTTAAAACAGGCTTTGACACAAAATCCTCCTTCATTGTTCAAAAGCTTCATGCACCTTCTTTCTGGTTCATAAGTAACATCCTTCTTTAAGAACGGGTTAGTGGTTGTGAAATCTTTGAGAAATTCTTGATGAACCTTCTATAGTAACCCACATGGCCTAAAAATGATCTCAACTTACTTCTATTCATAGGAAATGGTAACTCTTTGATTTTTAAAACATTATTAGGATCAGTACCAATACCATCTCTGGATATAACATGCCCTAACAAAATTCCTTTAGAACACCAAAGACACACTTTGTAGGGTTTAGTGAGGCTTGTGCTTCATCTAACCTTTGAAATGTTGTCTCCATCTCAAAGCGGTGTGATCCATCTTTCTCCCATAGATGCAAAAATCATATAGAAATACTCGATGAAGTTTCTAGTGTAGGGATAAAACACCCTATTCATCAAGCGTTGAAACATTTTCGGAGATTTACACAACCCAAAAGGTATAACTCTATAAGTAAACATTCTCGAGGGAGTGGTGAATGTGGTTTTCAACTGATCTTTCTCCACTATACGAACCTGGTTGTATCCGCTACATCCATCAGCAAAACTATAGCACTCCTGGCCAACTACTTCATCCAAGATCTGATCTGAGAATGGAAGAGGGTAATGATCCTTCTTTCTTACCTTGTTGAGCTTCCTATAATCAACACAAATGTGTAGCTTCCCATTCTTTTTTATTGAGATCACAATGGGAGAAACCCATTCTAAATTCTCCACAACAAATATGAATCTTGCATCAAGCAACTTATCTATTTCTTCATTTACGGTCTTGGAAAAATAGGATTTATTCTATATGGCATTTACTTTATGGGCTTAGCTCCATCTACCATCTCAATAGAATGTTCTACCCAACTTACTTGATGGAGTTCCTTGTAATCAAAAGTGAGTAGGTGTATGTACCTTCGAAAGAGATGGAGGTAGGATTCCTTCTCACTCTCCTTCACAGATCACCAATCTTTATTTGTTGGAGATGATAATCAATTTCTTCTTCGATAATTTTATGGGTTCATGAGTCGATGTGACTGGAAGGATATCGATGACCGAAACATCAACCTCACTTTCTTTGTCTTCTGTGTCCACTTCGCTGGTACTAGAGTAATCAGAGGATGTCTAATCATCGCCATCACTTGAATCCACAAGTTCTATCATATGATGCCGAGGGATCATGTTTATTTTCATCCTCTCTCTCCATGTCTAAGTGTCATGAAGCCTTCATTCTAGTAGTTTCTTTCATGAACTCTCCTTAGCCATGGCCTTCCCAACAACATTGGGTACATGTAATGATTTTTATCATCACCTAAAAGTCTACCACACATAAAACACCCATAATGAGATATTGTCACATCTAAAATAACACCTTCGATTTAGTTTTTAGTTATTTAATGACCTTAACATAAGTGTTGAGGGGTGATCAATTTTAAACCCAACATATTCATTACAGACTCGGTCATTACATTAACTGTAGCACCTCCATCTACTAAGACATCATGAATTGAAATACCATTACATAATACCTCAGCTTATGGAGCATAGGGATCTGCCTCTACTTCTAAAATAAGGACCTCAACCTCCTTCCTTCGTCGAGCATTGAGTCCACTTCGCAGCTCCGCCACTTCTTAGAAGACATAGCCAGAAGTTGACCATATGTAATATTTGCAAGCCTTTTAGACAGATCTTCTAAGATGGAGTATGGTCCTTGCCCCTGTGAAATCAAAAAATCTTGCACACCCAAATTTATTCTCCTATGTTTCTTACTAGTCTCTCCTTTCATCTTCTTAGGATCATTTCCATCTTGGTTATCTTTTTCTTTCTTTCTTTACGTGACAAACACATCCGATTCATTATTTATGCTCCTATCTACTACATCAAAATAATTCACAGGTGCTTTTCCTTTATCATTATCTCTTGTACCAAATGTAGAAGCTCTATCTAGACAATTATACTTATAATGACCCTTTTTATGACAACCATAACATACAACTTCAGATATATTTTTTTTGACCTCTATCCCTCCTTAAGAACTAAATTATTTTCCTTGAAGAAGATTAATAGTTAACTCGACACATCTTCCTGAGCAGATCTTCATACTCAGTAGATGTACTAGGAGAAAGATTTTTGCTCACCGAGAGTGGTTGTGGATTCTAGACCACAGGTGTTGGTGTAGGCTCTACCTTAGCAAAAATTTCTTTGGGCTCTTCTTCCATGCTTTCTTCTTTCCTTTTAACAATCTCATTTGCTTATTTGAGGGTCACTGGGTGGTCATACTTCACTCGTTGTCTGATTTTTGGCTTCATCCCAAGAATGAAGTGCTTACAGAGGAGATTATCCATGCCATTCATCAACCCATCCGCCAATCCTTCCTTCTGGATCTAGGCATCGAGCTTCCTCCTTAGCTCTAGAAAACGAGCATGATAATCCCTTATCTTCTCCTTCTCTCCTTGGGATAACATTGTGACCTCAATCATGAGATATGCATATTTCTGTTGTTCGCCAAATTCTTTAAGAAAATTTTTAGTTAATAAATCCCATGAGTTTTTCACATTATCACCTAGTGTTTCAAACCACCTAAGAGCTGAACTATCCAAAAAGGTAGGAAAATTTTCAGTCCATTGTTCCCTTCTTATGAGGCCATTACAAATACAAGATCATTTAAATTCTTGAATGAATGAAGAAGCATCTTCATTAGATTGGGCTGAAGAAACAAGAAGCTTCCCCATTTTCAAAGTAACCACAAAGGTGAAACACCAACCCACAAGTACAATCAACAAGACTTATGTGCACAAATAATTGGAATCACTATAATAGAAAGTGAATTTACACCTTTCTACAGTAAAATAGAAATGACCACGGTAAACTATGATAAAACTTGACTTAATACGGTAAAAACTGACTTTACTGTGGTAAAAGATATTCGCGATAAAAGTGAATTTACTTGAGGTAA
This sequence comes from Taxus wallichiana var. yunnanensis, assembly GCA_018340775.1. Classification (NCBI taxonomy): domain Eukaryota; kingdom Viridiplantae; phylum Streptophyta; class Pinopsida; order Cupressales; family Taxaceae; genus Taxus; species Taxus wallichiana. The sequence continues at coordinate 679,429,043 of CM031235.1, forward strand.
ATACTATTCATGATAGAAAGTGACTTTACTATGGTAAATAATATTCATGGTAAAAAGTGGCTTTACCATGGTAACTACTATGCACAGTAAAAACAAGGTTACCCTTCAAATGATTTTTAACTAAGTGGGAATATCTCTCCAGAAAATCTACCAAGGAATGGTCCCGACAACGGAACCAAAATGTCAACACTAATCCGCCACTATGATAATTCTCCACGGGAACTCCTCGTGCTATGATTATTTAATAATGCACACTTTAAATTTGGTGGAAGTAATCTAGAAACACAATAACAGACATAACACAAGAACACCATAAACTATGATACAAAGGAATGATGACAAATCTGAAATATAAGTGTAAATTATATTATCAACAAGAAATTGGTACAATCTCACCCATGAGGTACTTTAAGTGTTACCAACTCCACTTGCCTTCCAACAATAACTATGGGAGAAACTTCTCACATATACCTCTTAATAGATTCTTTAACACACCTTCTAAAGGATGGCTTCCTTTAGACACTTACTCATACAATATTTCTCACTACTTCCTTCTATGCTAAATGAGGGGGTGGCCTCTCTATTTATAGAACTTCTAGGCTTAACCACCTTATCTCTAAGATAGGATAAGAAATCTACTCTGACGAATCATATTCCATACCTTAACTCTTATCTTTACATGTAAGCTTATCTTTTAAGATAAGATAAACCTTATCATTTCACATGGGTTCCACCTTTTTAGACTTTTTACTAATAAAATACACAAAACATTTATGACATCACTCATTCTCCTTATTACTAATATAATATATCTAATTCCTAATCATGTAGACCCTACTTCTCTACTTACCCTAACTTTGACATTTTAACATTACCGAACCACTTATGACAAATATTTACTTTTTACCACAACATTCCTATTGTACTTTGATCATATCTTGTACTATATATTATTGGTGACATCGTACTCAAAGCAACACTTTGTTATCTTCTATCGAACGCCACTACTAATTATACTTAACAACATCCTATTCTTAATACATACATTAATGAAATATAAATTACGGAGGAAAATTTTAGTGTTGATACCTCTACTCTTTCCGGATCAATCATCACTCCTTCTTGTGACATAATGTGACCAAGAAACTTTACCTTCTCGCACTCTAAAATAACACTTCTTTGGATTGAGTGAGATGCCACATTCTCTACATCTTATCGATCTTCTCCAAGTGCGAAAGTGGTCACATCTCTTTCTAGAAAACACAAGAACATCATCCTGGTAGACATCAATAAACTCATTGATGTAAGCGGAAAAGAAACATCCATTGATCTTTGAATGGTGGCTCCAACATTCATCGGACTGCAGAGGGCATACTGACATAAACATAGGTCCCCCAAGGATTAGTAAAGGCTATCTTGATCCTTTCGATTCCTTCACAACTTGTTTATAACCATGGAAACCATCCAAGGTGGAAAGAAACTCAGAACCAGTCACTAATTGCAGCATGTTCTCCATATTTGGTAAAGGATAATTATCCTTCATTGATGCTCTGTTCAGATTCCTAAAATCTACACACACTGATGTCACCATTCTTCTTTCTCACTGGCACTAGGTTTGTAACCCAAGAAGAATACCTTGTGGGCTGAATAATCCCTCCATCCCTCAGTTTCTTCAGTTCTTCTTGCATTTTGAGAGATAAGAGTGGATTGATGGGCCTTTTCTTCTACCTAAATGGATTTTCATTAGATTCCAAGGGAATCTCATGCTGAAACAAGTCCTCTCTGTATGCTTTTATTTGAGAATAGGTCCAAGGCATGAAATCTTGGTATTTTTTCAACAACTATACATATGATTGCGTCTCCTCGTTGAGATTACTACCTAAGAAAATTTTCCTTGGCTTCTCCTTTGTACCAAGATCATGTTCCTCAACATCCCTCGAGGCCACTATGCATCTGTTAACAATGCGATCAACATTATCAAAATTAGACTCAAGAGCAACCAACCCTCTAGGAATGGTATTGGTCTTTAGTTAGATGATGCCCTTGCCAAACAAGGTTTCTTTTCCTTCTGTTGTACATACCATTGGCTCCAAATCAATACATTGATCAGAAAAATCTCCCTTGTTCTGTAGAAATCTTCTGATCTAAGCATCATCATCAAAAACCTGCCAATGTTTAATGTTGTTAGGGATAGAAGGTCTTGTCAATACCTCAACCTCATATTCACAATATGGGGACATTGTATAATTGTCAAACCGAGACCCCAACACTGCAAGCTTTTCTACCAAGTCATTGAATTTCCTATCATGATGTATGTTGAATGAATCAAACATCTCAATATGATCACAAACTACATACTTGTACAGCTTCATTCATTGATTCTTTATGGCATACAACTTTCTCGACTTGTTTTACAATTAATTACGAGTCTCCTTTGACAATGATATCCTTGATACCATATTGTCAAGAAATTATTAAACCCAATAATAGTTCCTCATACTCATCAATGTTGTTGGTGCACTCAAAGTTGAGTTTGAAGGAAAAAACAAATTTTTCCTGACCAGGAGAAAGTAGAACAATACCAGCACCATTCCCAAACTTGGAGAAAGCTCCATCAAACAATAAAGTCCAAGGAGATCCCGCTTGTTCAAGACACTTGCATTCCTCAATCTTGTGCTCCTTTCCATTAGCAAATCCTACAAAGTTTTCAGCATCAACATTTGTGTACAATACTTCATAGGATGCATTGTTGGGATCCTCAATAAGATGCAACATTTTCTTTTCTCCATATAACCTAACAAGGATGCCTTCAATTGGAATGGTGGCATAGGACATATCCATTTGGACACTCCCACAAACACTAGCAGCCCATTTTCTTGACAATAGCATGCCCCACTTGGTTATGGGCGACAACGATGACAACATCAAGTTTTAAATTTTTACCTAGGTAAGCTGCAAGCTGCACCACCAAACCCTTCACACATCCCACTACTGGAACTTCTCTAGAATCCATGGCAGTGCACTTCCCATATGTTGTTGTCACTTTGATATTTAGCTCATTCATGACTTCCAAAGGCATGACATTGCATGATGCCCCTAAGTCAAACATGCAGTTGTGCAACAGTATGTCCTTAATGATCAAATTGGTGAAGAAGGGATCCACATTCATTTGAGATTCCACCAAGGATGTCCCCAAATAGACCTCAGGTAGTTCATCTAGCTCCTCCAATGCTGGTGGTGTCTCTAATTCTTGAATGATTAGAGGAGTCTCCACAATATTTAAATTTCTGCCTAAGGCTATCTTCTCTTTTTCAATCCCAAGTATTCAAATCCTCTCTTTTTGTGCTCAGGAATCCTCGGAACTCAAAAATTTAAACAGACTTTGATTTGACTTAAAACTTGGGCAATATCATATGGGAAATTCCTTGGCAAGGTAGTATTGGAAGGAAAGCCAACACACTCATTAGGTGGTACATGATTTTTGACAGCTTGGGCATGAGTAGGGGTATGATTTTTGTTTGGAACTACAGGGCTCTTAGAGAGATGCATCTTTCTTAGGTTTCTCTTTAGGAATGTTTGAAAGTAAGGAGATTTTTTTCTGACTTGAAGCCCTATCCCTTTGACAACCCTACTTCTTGTGTTATATTCCATTTCTTGAGAAACAACAACATTCATCAGTAACTACCTATATTCCTCAAATGGAATTCCTCCATCATACTTCTTTATCATTAAAGCCCTTAAATATTCAAAGTAATTATTGTGTAATTCAAAAGCCTATACAATATCTACTTCTAAAGTATGAGAGGGAGAAAGAATAGGTACCCTATGAATGCAGTCCCAAAAGGTGGCAACAGTCTGGGCACTTATCACCTCAGTTGAAGTTTCCCCTTGTTGTAAGCTTGTGGAGAAACCCATCATGCAAACATCATCATCATTATCATCAGATTCTTCTTCTTCTTGTTGATCTTCTTCACAAGGAGCATGAGGCATGAAACATTTGTCACACCAATTAATGGCATTTGTCTCCTCCATGACAAAAACTCTGCGCCAAAGGATCGGGCACCATTCTTTTTCCATGCCTTTTGGCTTCCTGTTTTCCAAATCCAACAAGTCCTTTGCCTCTGTCATCAGATATTTGGTGATTTGTAAACCTGTCTTGGCTTTGCTACTTGTGTTGACCTTGTGAGCTCTGCCCAATTCCTTTCTCATCTCGGGCTAGTTTATAGGAAATTTCTTTGACATACCTTGCCAAAGTTTTCACAACCTCCTCTAAATCAAGAGATTTACTTGTTTGAGGTTTTTCTAGGTTAATCATTTTTACACCCTCCCTTTTTGGAGGCTTTCTAATTGCCTTGATGTTGTTCTCTATTTACAAATCCATAGTGAAGGCCTACCTCAAATTTGTGGGGTTCTTATCTCTTAAGTAATATGCATCCTTTTTATCAAATGCATCAGTATATTTGATCAAACATGACTCATCACAAGGCCTTATCCTAATAGGAAATCTCCTCAAGGTCTTATTAAACCTTGTGTTGAAATCATGTACTGACTCATTAGGATTCTTTTGATGTTTTCAAATTCTGTCAAAAGAAACCTAGGGTCAGTTCTATCACCATATTGCAATCTAAATGCATTTCTCATCTCAGTCCAAGAATCAATAGAGTTATTTGGCAATGCCTTATACCAATCCCTAGAATCTTATTCCAAGGTATGGATAAATAGCTTGATATATACATCTTCATGTTCAATCTCAAAATCTTCCATCATATTGATAAAAAGATTTAGATGCTGATCACTAGTTATAGCATTGTTTCCTTGGAACTTTGGCATTTTGTTCCTTACATCTTGAGGCACTGCATTTGGATATCTAGCCATTCCCACAAAATTTATAGGTCCAAAGGTGTTTACAACAAAAGGGGGTCTGGGTGGGGGTTGGGCCATGTTGATTCGAGAAGGTGACCCTGGAGGGGTGACAAATTGATAAGGGGCTGAGGGTCCTTGGAACACATGAGTATAATTTTCAAAATGGATACCCCCAAAGGCCTTATCTCTTGGAAATCCCTATCAATCTCTCGAAAGACAGGAGTGCGGATGTGAAGCAAACCGTTCAAAATCAAATGAAGGCCATTCTCCAGCTAGAGAATTCAATTCCACGAAGAGGATTCCTGATTCAAAGTAACTTGAATGGAATTATTCAATGATAGGCTGGTCACTTTCATCAATGGAGATCCCTCTTCTTGTCTATTTTTCTCCCACAACTCTCCAGGATTTTCTTCCTTTTGATTTTGCTTTTCCTAGCTCTGGAAATAATGTCCTAGCAGGATCCCTAGCAAAGAAATATCTTCTTCCTTCCATCTTTGCAAATATTAGTAAAAAATCTTACTTTGACAGAGTTCTAAGATAGTGGTACTCATTAAAAATCAAATCAACAAGGAGTCGCCACTAAGGATTTCCACCTTAGTTGTGCAAATGCACTAAGTATGATCTGTCAAATGTATGTCAATGCTAGAAACTGGAAATGGAAAGATTCTAAACTTTCTTTATCCAAATTTATAAAATGCAATCTCGTGCACTAGGAATGAAAACTTAAAGAACTACACATAGCATATGGAGCATACAAGAAGTGTTTAACCGTGGTCTAAATGTGAGTGTAAGTTCACTAGAAATGCCGCTGTGTGTTGGTACCCAAATTTTATCTCCTTCAAAGACTGAGCAGCATCATGGATTTTGACAGGACACTCAAAGGTAGACAGATAATCATGTATGTCATTTTGTAGCCAGGGAATCAATCTATTTGACTTGTTAGTACTAAGGTTTCGAAAGGAGTGCATAGCACCTTAAAAGGATGTGATCTGATCCTAACTATTTTAGGTTGTGCCTTTCAACCAGGGTAAGAGAACCTATTTTCTAACCTCTGTTATTGAAGAACAATGATAAATCCTTATCTCCATACATTTTATAGCGAACACCTTGGGAAAATATAATCAACACACCAAATCGACTCTCACGAGTTGTCACCTCTAGATCATGGAGATATTTTTGCAAGGAAAAGGTTACTAAAGATATTAGGGACCTTGATGGCTCCTGCATGTTTTGGTAAAAAATATTTTTCATTTGTATACACAAAGGACAAATAGGGGTAGTACAGGTAGGATTGGTTATTTTAAATAAATTTTGGTGGGAGGTGAGGCAGGATGAACTTGGTTCACCGGATCCTTGAGAAATCTTACAAAATGAAAGGTTAGACCAACGAATGCCACAGAACAACCAAAATGTTTCTTTAACTAGAATATGTGCTTCAATGGAGGCCTAGATCAACACTTTTTCATACAATCTATGAGAATCTAACATGAAGGCTCGAATTAGAGAACCCAACAAAGCATCAAGATCTAAGCCAAATCATGCCTAAGGTACACCCAGAGGCTTACAGATAATCTCTGTCAAACAAATGAAAGAAAAGTGATTTTAAATCATTTATTTCACTCCCAGATGAAGGATCTTCCGAGAAATGAAATTGCAGATGCCACTAAATTGTCACAAGGATTGAGACCTGTGTGATTGAATCAGATTTTAATATAATAATAAAACAAGAAAAACTACTCTCATAAATTTAGAAATAAAACAAACACACTTTTCTCAAGACAACACAAAATAACTCAAATTTGATTAAATCTATTAGCGGAGAAAGATTCTAGAACAGTCTCGAGTTTGTTAATGGTTATACACTTGCAATCACCTTGGACATGATCAAATTTAACACAAAAGAGATATACAAGCTTCTCAAACGCTTCTCAAAAGGATGGGATTTATCAAGCTTTCTATTAGAAAAATCAGTCCCACCCTTAACACTCCAACCATATGCACGAAAAATTCATGCCATTTATAACATTTATAATAGGGAGCCCTTTTCCCCAAAATCCTAGACCTTGAGAGCTACTTCAGGTGCTGTGCCGTGATCACGATTGTGATTCTCATAATCAAATATGCAAAAATTCGCGGGTGCTTGAGAGGGAAGATTTCATCGAATATCTCCCACATTCAACTCCTTCCTCTAGTAGATCACTCTTTCTTGAACTTTCCAACCACTTCTGCCCCTAATCTGTCAAATTTGGCTCCTTACGTGCTTGGGAGAAGAAAATGGAAAATCGATCGAGCACGATAGTCGAACTTTTAATGGTGAAAGATGTCTTCCGAAATTTTCCACCAAACTCAAATATCAAATTTAACTCCCCTCTCTACTTGGTGTGTAGGAAATACCAATAAATCAAGAAGACTCGCACTTCCAAGCATGTTTAAGTAAAACAAGGGGAAAATCAGATTCAGACTCTTAGCTGTCGTTGATCTTTACTTTGAATTTGGGTTGTCCACATGGAAGATTCAAACTTAAAAATAGACCTAGGGGATTGCTCTGAATTTTTACAACTTTTGAAAAAATGGAAAAAATTCCATTTTTCTCCGCACCTCCGCCTTTGGGAAATGAGCCTGACACGTTTCCCAATGTGGTTCCAGCATAACCGTGCTTCCCCTTTTACTTTTATCTCTTTTCTCCCAAAAGTAAATTTTTCCAAATTTCCCCTGAGAGTCCGCACCTCCGCCATTAACCGGAGAAAGCTTTGACCTTTCCTTTATCGGGCCCCTGCACCATTTTGATGTTTTTAGTCATTTGCATGTCAAGGTTTTATAAATACAAATTTCCCCCGATGGTCTCCGCCTCCCCATCCATTTGAATTTTCAAACCATTGCATGTCCTAACTGAAAAGTTTGTCTCAATTCTTAGAGCTCAAATGGAAGGCACCATGTGTCATGCTCCGAGGTAGTTTCCTTTGGTTGTTGAAAATTCTAAGAAAAATGTAAAGTGAGCGGAGGCCTCCACGTGTCCTCCTGGTGCTTCTTTAAAATTAAACTCAAGGCCTAGTCCCCAAACATGCGCAGTTCCTCCACATGTCCCAGACCTCCCAAAACCCTTTGAAAAGACTAAGTATGGGAAGACTGGTGGAAGCCTCCACATGTCTCCATGGTGCAATTTCAAAATGGTTCCCAAAGCGGAGACCCTGAATGAGCGTGGGATCGCCACGTGTCCTGTTCTTTTGCCACATTGTTTTAGCATAAAAATTTCTAAGTCCGGGAAAAGCGAGAAACCTCCACGTGTCCTTTTGGCGCTACTCCAAGGCCAAACCAAGTAAATCTGAAACAAGTGTCATTCCTCCATGTAGACAAATTTTGAGTTGAGGCTTTTTCATGAAAATTTTTAAATACCCGGTTGAGCCACGTCCAACCAAAAGAGGCCACATTCCTTTTCGATGCAAGGATGCAAATTTGACCAGGAGAAATGCCCATCAAACCATAAAATACGGAAAAATGATCATTCGAGCTCGAAAATGAAAATTTCTCCAAGGACAGAGAACTTAGAAGTGTTACAAGGCTCATATAAGTTCCTCAGAGATACATCCATTCATTTTTCTTCAAGTATTTAGGGAAAAAATGACAAGGAAAACAAATCCCAACCGTGGATAAGAGAAAACATGGGAGAATTTGAGTTTTTAGATGAACAGAGAATGGGTGACCCAAATTACAGACCTTTTCCATAGGAACAAAGAAACAAGGAGTAAACCGTGGACCCATAAGTGATCTATGACCCAGAAATAGATTAAAAATGGCAACAAAGATTAACCAGGCACAACACGGGAAAAAAGAAAGTGACAACGGCTGTAAATCGATAGATTTTCTAAGGCAAAATGGGGCGAGACTATTTTGAGCAACAACAATGTGCAAGGTTTATTAGTTATAGAAGTGGGTGCAAATAGTAACTATAGCATAAAAAAGTAGAATTATTATATATAGTATTAATGAAAAGTGAATATCAACTTCATTTGAAATGTGATCGAGTGAGAGTTTGAGATTTGATCTTGTAAGGATGCTATAGATTAGATAAATGAGGTTGATGAGATTTGAGATAGTAGTCCGCAGACCATGGCATTACGGATGATAGATGAGCTAGTAAGTATGACTATTGTTGAAAATTTTGGTTAAATTTGTTTTAATTTTTTTGTTTTTAAAAAATTGAAATTTGAAATTTTGATCATTTCGACTGGTTAAGAGTGGCCAAGGCATTGATAACCTTCGAGATGCAAGAACCTAGCTCCAAAGCACTAGTGACCTTCTTCTCTCCCCACATCTTACTCTTGGGCACCTAGACCCAGAGGTTGATGTGATAGTATGATGTGAAAATTTGGAATGTTTATGACCGGTGTGGCTTGAGTGATTATTTTTACGTATGTAAAGGTAATAATGTGATAATTCTATCATTTTTGTGTTGTGCAAATGGATATTGATTTGAGGGAGTTCCATGGGGGTCGACATTTGAGTACATTATCGACTTTGGGCTTATCTACATAGAGTGGGACATACTAGACCGTGTAAGTCTATGAAACATAATGATATTAGGGAGGTACCCATCATATACCTATGATTACTGGATTGTGTGAGCGGTGGTGTGTAGATACTTGTATTTTTGGTTTCTTACCAAGAAGATGACCATGATCCTAGAGGACCAATATCGTATATTGCAATTTCCAATTATGGGCAAGAGAGTACATGTTATGGCCTTAGTGAATGCCCACAGATAGATGCAAGAAGTAGACTATACTTTATAGGTACATGTGTATAGACAAAGACCCATATTAGCTTGGATGCCATATTGAGATCGTTGTTCCACTATTGTGGAACTTTATTACGAGTGATTATTGCTTCATCTGTGGCATTAAAGAGTGGTGGAGTGGGCATCTTGTATAAGATGCATGATATTTTTAGTGTATCAAGGAACATGGGATGCGATTTTCATCGACATGATGTGTATCGGTGCATTTGTATCAATATCTAAAATTTTTCATAAGAGGACCATGGTGGCGAGCTTGAAGCTACCACATTACTACATGTATGGGCATATGAGCATATCACTATATTGAGACCACTTAGTGGACCACATGTAGAGTGGGCGAGGCCTATATATTCTTTGTGAGATGGGTAGGTTCCTAAAGTAGGAGGTTGGACACCAAAAATTATAGATATATGCTTGATCGCATGGACCCATGGGCCATTATATGGAAGACATATCAAGACTATGGTGGGTGGCTAGAGGATGGAGTAGAGATACGATGCATTCTATATACTATATGGTTGGAGGATAGATTTCTAGGGGTTCTCAATCTTTTAAGGAAGAGCAAGTGTCAAGATAGTTTGGCATGTCTTAAGATGTGCCCCTAGAGCCATATATATGGGTGAGATCCACTATGGCATCTAAGGCAGTTCTCAAAGTGAGGCTAGGACCACATGAGCACAGTTAGTACCTCTTGGTCTAGATGAGTCTGAGATGGCCATAGGGCCGATACAAGTGGATGATGCGGGATGTACTAAGGCCTATAGTGAGTGGTGGGTAGTGCATAGATGGATATTATTATTTGCATTTATTTTTGATGTGGTGGGTGACCCACAAGTCGGAAGAAGAAGGGGGGACACCGCCCGATGCGAGATGGTATAGTTGCGACTCTAGTGGAGTGTAAGTATTGTTTCATTGTTAGTTGTGAATTGTCTCTTAGTTATTATATGTTTGTAATCACGTGTGATAACTAATATGGTATTGGATGATTTAGGTGATGCTTATTGGTCCTTGATCATTGATTCAAAATTTTTACATTGACGTAAATATACCTCCAAATGTACTTGTAGGAGGTGGAATGATGGAGCGATTAGATGTTATTGTGGGTGAGCATGTCCATTTTTTTGATCCAGTGGTGATAGCGGTGGCTACATGTGTACCATACGGTTGAGAGAGTGTGATGAGGCATAGCAGAGACTCAATGAGATAGATAGGTTGTAGGAGGAGGAGCCCTGTTCGGGATGTGTTCACGAATTATTTAGAGTTATAGAGCTAATTTACAGAGTAGTTGGGTCGAGGTGGAATTATTACATGGGAAGGTGGAGAGATATAGGGGCTTCAACCAACAATGTATATTGAGTGGTGAAGCATCTAGTTCTATAACTACCGTAGTAGTATATAATGATAGTGATGATGAGATATGATGTATATACATGTAGAGGTTTTCTCCCTAGTGATTTTATTTTTGTAACTATGATGTTTGATGATATATATATATATATATATATATATATGGATGATTGATGCCATTGTATTGTGTTGATGTCTATTGATATGTGATGTGATGATGGTTATTCCTATATTTATTTGTGACGTTTGATTTGTATTATTCTAATGATGATGTGTGATTTGACATTGCGTAAATGATTATGTTCATTTGAAATAGATGATGATGTCATGATTCTTAAAAGTTGGATTTGTATATATGAATGCAAATGGAGAGTGTTTTTAAATACTAATAGATGTATATTATATATGTAATGAATAATAACAATGTCAATGAGATGATATGAAAATGTAGAAGAGTGATTGTTTGCTAATTGTAGGATGAAAATTATGTATGTAAATATGTGTAAGTATGATGAAGAGGGGGAGAATAGAGATGCCCAAGCTTATGTGTAGAGAGATATTAGGTTCATTTATATAATACCCTCAACATTCATGAATGAACCATAGAACATGACTTCATCATTGGGAAAATGGCATGATAGTGGATCATGAGAAATATAAACATGAAATGCATAGACGTGAATAATGAAGGAGGTTTTTATTATGTACAGGTCCCTCAACAAGGTCATGTGTAAGAGCCTCAAAACATGAGTACATCATCAGGTAATGAGGTGATCATAAGAAAATCACCTACTACATATAAAGAGGTCTGAAAGGAGTGGTGAAAGCATGTGAGGCGGTAACATCATGAGTGTAAGAGCCAAACTGAATATCAGATGAAATTGTGCCAATGATGGGAGATGTAGTGGTAGGAAGAACATATATAGATGGGTTAGGAATCCAATGTGAAGTAGTAGCATTGTGAGGTGGATATGATGATGCGGTGATGGAAGCACGAGGTGGAGGGAACAAATGAATAATGAGCTTAGGATATGGACAAATGGTGACATTAGAAGTGGGTGGAGGAGATAAGTGAATTGAAGTAAGAACATGCTTATGTGGAATTGGTGAAAGAGATGCCACTCACGAGAGGGAGAGCCAAAGGAAATGACACCCTTATTTTCTAATTTTTCAACTTGTCATGAAGGGTGAAAAATCATTGTCACGATGGCCATTGATGTGATGGAAATTACAATATGGAAAATTGTGCTGACATTACAAATGATAAGGAGGAGGATGTTTGTTAGAGGGTAAGTGAATTAAATGCTTATCAAGAAAAGAACACAACACATCATGAGGTTTGGCAAGCATGAAAAATGCATGGCTCCCGAGTAGGAGATGAAGAAGAGTTAGGTGGAGACCGATGTGGTGGAAGAGATAGAGGAAGCTTATGCAGTGTGGGAGATGGAACATGCTTGCTAGGTGGAGGAGATAGAGACCATGGAGGATGCTTGAAAAGTGGAAGAGGTGAAGCAGTAGAAGATGATGAAGTAGTAGAAGAACTAGAAGAGGGTTCTATAACATGTGCACCAATCAAATCATGTTCTAAATCAATGACCTTATAACATAGAAGTGTGAATGATTCACATGTTTCATATTGTAATATCTCTTTTAATGCAGGAATCAAGCCACGACAAAAGATAAATTGCTTTTATAAATCAACATGCTGAAATAGTAACTAATGCATACAAGAATTGAAACACAAGATGTAATCTAGAATAGGTTCTTTCTTTCCTTCATGCAAACTAGGTAAATGATCATGTGTAACTCTAGGGCCATTGTTAAGTATAAAGCATCTAAGAAAAGCATCTTCCATGTCACAAAATGTACTAATAAATTTAAAAGGAAAATGGGTATGCCATTAAACAACATCATCAACAAGACTATGATGAAAATATTTGAGTAATAATCAATCATTAGAATAAGAATCCATAGCCAAACGATAATGCTTAAGATGTAAGTAAGGATTTCTAGAGCCATTGAAATGTGAAAAGGTAGGCATGATAAAATTCTTAGGAAAAGATGAATTGTGGATTTTCTTTGGAATAGGATTTCCATGAAGAGAGTTATTATCAATAGAAGCATAGTAGGATTTGTATTCAAGAGTGAGAGATTGAACTTGAGATTGTAATTGACCAATAACATGCATGAGTGATAAAATTTCATGTCAAGGAATCGTAGAAGATGTGAGAGGCACATTGAGAGGTTGTTATTTTCCATTATGATTGATCATGGGAACATGAGAAGAAGAAGTGGAAGATGAAGGTGATATGGGCACACTAGATGAAATGTAGAAGAAATATAAGGAGGTGTACTACTAGGAATAAAAGAATCAACATGAGTAGGACTAGAGGATATAGACACTAAATCACACACTTTGAGTAAATTTCTAGGTCCTGATCACATACCACTATTCATATGATTCCTAAGTGAGAAAAGTAATAATTGATCACTTGTCTTTGGCATATTTTCTTTCTTTCTAGTTTTCTTCTTGGTCTTACACACTTTCTTGCCCAATCTGACTTTCGACACTTCATTTTTCTATGTCTGGAACCGACACCCAACCAGGATGCTAGTGCCATGCCCCCACCTCTTTTATCTTGCTTGCTCACATCTTTTGGGTCCTTTCTACTGTTAGGAATCTTTATTTCTTATGGGTTGTCCTTTTAGTGGTTAATTACAAAATTCAAACAAGTGAATCATATAAATACAAAGCTATGTGACCATTACAAAGGACCAAACACTAAGCATTATCTATCACCACCTAAGGTTGCATCCAAGAGCATTACAAGATCATTTAAGAATCCATTTAGCTCCACACAAGGTACAAAGGGACTATTATTTCTTACATACATGCATAAGAGGGGAAGTTCATTTTTCCATGCACACATGTATCTACATTTTCTACATCTAGTTATTGCTCGCTATTCAAGTGTGTGTGGCAATAGAGACACTTAGGGAATGATTACACAGACACACACACACAAATATACATGGATTCTGAAATGTAGTACAATACCCAGATCGTAAGTTTACTCACTAGAGACTGTCGGATCATTCGACTACCCATTTACATCTTTTTATTTTTAGGATTTGATGTCTTTTGGGGTTTTGCAGGTGCTCTTTCTTCTTGCAAGTTTCAGGAGAACAATAACGAATTACATGGAATACATAAACTAAAGGTGACAACCAACGAACATCTTGTGACCTTATGAAAATTTATTTTCTAAGGTTTTGAGTAGTCACATACACCCAAAGGAGGTCTATATCACCCCAAGCACCCTGACCCTATCCAGTGCCCCAATTCAGATAGATCTTGCGGTCACACAATTTTATGAGCTTGGGTGCGACACTTCCCTCCTCTTGTTCATTAGTTCTTCAGCTTGGCACAGACTAGGATTATTTATGAATCAGCTAAGTATTCTATCCATTCTTTTACAACTAGGGTTTCATAATTTCTAGCTTACTTTCTTGGGTCAAATTTGTATTTTATTGCATATTTATATCTGCGTTATTACATAATTAATATTTTAGCACTTATATTTCTACGTATTTGTTAAATCCTTTCATGATCCTGTCTCATTCGAACACTCTTTGGGTCTTCATACTTGCATTGTTCATTTGCTATCATCATGGCTATTTCTATTCATGATTTCTTACTAGCCAATCCTCGAGTGTTGCCAAAATTATTTCACATCCTTACTAATACTTATCTGGACATAGTTTATCAAACATTTTGGATGCATTTTCACATCATCTTGATTTTCTTCTCTACTATAGCCAACAATCTTTCTCATTTACAAAATGATCCTCCTCTTTATATATGTATATGCATTTAAAAATATGGTATTAAAAAAATCTTAGTTGAAAATGGATCTAAGCTCAACCTTTTTTCGTTATCATTCATTCAGGATTTAGGCCTTTCAGTTGCTAATATTAACCCAAAATGTTTTACTCTTGAGCATATGATAATACTACATGTACATGCCTCAAGGAATATTGTTTTTCCTATCATTTTTGGGCCAACAAAAATTCTTACAGTATTCTTTGTCATTGATTTTCCAGTCACATATAATTTCTTACTCGGTAGGCCATGGCTTCACAAAATGCAAGCAATAACTTCTATAGTTCATCGTTGTGTCAAATTCTTACATGAGGGCATTGAATATATAGTTCCTACTGATAGCACCCCATTTCAATATTGCAACCCATATCAAACACTGCATTACCTATTCCAATTTTTACTACTCACCATCTAGCCCCTGATCCGAGACCCATGGACTATCCGGCCAATTTACGTCCACTCAAAGGAACTATTTGTGCATTATATGTTATTCCATCCACTTCAGGCTCACAACCTTCATCTACTAATGTTATGGCACCTTATCACGGGCATGTCCAAACATAGAATATCATACCACCCCCATTGTCTCCTCATGAGCAACCTGCATCCGTGATGCCTCCTTTTACATGCACACTTTTCATGAATAATGATTTATTGGCCACACATTCCATTTGATCCTAATTTCTCTGAAACTATTTTCACACATGATGGATTGACTCAACTTGGATTTACACTCGATGATATCTTACCTCCACTACATTCTCCACATCTCTACCATAGATATGTTTGCATTATTGATGCTTATGTCCTATGAGTATTTCATTTATGATTCTTTTTTACACACAATCCACGCATTGCACCACTTACTCTTGGACAATCATGGCTCAACTATATTGGTGGCACATTAGATCCTAATCATATCGACATTTCATTCCCCATGCCCTTTTTCCACGTTTTCATTTGCAATGATTTAGTTCTCATATATTCACAAAATATCACTCATTAGTATGCACATGGATGTCCACCAACACCTTTCACCAATGAAGAATACATAATGGGCATGTACAATCTGCACCACAATGGCTCGTTACTTGATCAACCACATACTAATTGCTTATCATGTCTCTAATCTCCATTTGGTTTTGACGATGATAATGATGATCTCTTTGATGATGTTACTTGATCACATTTATCATCATACACTTGGGGGAATCATGTATTCTTCCCCCTTTTAGTATTATCAATTTTCTTGCATTTCTACTTGTTCACTCTACACTTTGCATCTAGTCTTTCACACGCACATCTTCGACATCTATATACATTGATATTGTCATTACCCTATGACGTGCTCTAGTTCCATGGTTCATACTAAAATGTTGAGGGTATCAATCTCAAATGAACCTCATAATACTCACCCACACTCTTCATTCTCTATCAATCATATCTTTCTAGACACACAATTCAAACCATTTCCCAATGACGCACTCTCATTCTATGGTTCATTCTTGACTGCTAAGGGGTATTTTATAAATGAACCTCATATCATTCATACTCATTCACATTCACTCGGGAGGCACGTAGATCCTATCACATTTACTCTTCATTCCATTCCATCTCACTCACATCATACTACATATCTTGGTTTTACATTATTCTTGTTTACTTATACTCACATGATACATCTTGCTTACTATGTTAGTTGCATACATTGTATGTCATTATCTTTTTATATACACATGTGCATTCACTTTCTTCTAGTTGTGATCACATAATTTACACATATCGTTACACACAACATGGATTCTTGGCATTGTACCTCTTACCAGTCCCACAATGGCTCATCGGGCCATCCACTTTCATACACACTATAGGTGTTATTGTTTCATTTCGTACTATTTTCTATTCTTACTAGCACACTATTATATCTTATTATACATGTTTTGACATATTTCTATCTTTCTAACATACTAATAAGTGATTCATGTGCAACACTTGTCTTGCAGAACTCTTCGCTACCATGGTTGTCTGATATCTTGCTTGTCATTGTTTGTTATTATATGCCATTGTTTTCATGAGCTTTTCCTTTGTCTTTGTGCCCAATGTATGATTTTTTTCCACTTTAGCCTCATTTTCTTGAGAAATTGTGAGTAATGTCCCATGTATGAAACCCACTTTTCACAGTCTACATTTTTTTGCACTACTTCCTATCTACTTTGTCTTCTTATGTTAGCTTACATTTTGTCTTCTACATGCACATTTGACTTACTAACACTTGTTTTCACTCACTTTTCTTACATTTCCCTTGATTTCTACTAAGTACATTCCCTCCCCTACAAGGTATTAGTCATAATTTAGTGGTCGGTCCTATTTTGGGTCACATTCTCCTTGCGATGTCCCATGCACCAAAAATTAGGGGGCATCATCGGGTGAATTAGTCACCCCATACAATTCAGTTCACAGTCATAGTTCAATACTGGTACATGACAGTCTTCAGTCACAACAACGACCCAAAATTTGACTTGGGTCTTTAACACAACATAAAAACCAACTCCCAAAACTAGACAGTAGCGCAAGGGATCCCCTAACCCTTTCTAGGTACCTATGACCATGGAGCGGTTACACAATTTTTCTCAGTTTGACATAGTTCACAATAGTTTTCACAACAAATTTTATAGGACAAACATATTCCTTCAACACTCGGCATGGATATATTACACCTTCTTTTATATTTTCATGTTGGATCAAATTATATCAGATTTACACACACCATCTACAAGTGGTGTTTATACTTTGGGAAGTAGTCAAAGGTTGGAAAATAACACTAGACATTACCCCCTAAACTTCTTCCACACTTAGCATGAGATCACCCAAAAAACTCATACTTGGTGCAACTAAATGAAACTTCCCAAAAAAATCATTCTTGGCATGAGATATCCCAAAAGACTCTTTCTTCTACAACATTTTTTGGATCATTTCTACACTTTTCACTCATCATGGATCATGTGCACATGTTCCTTTTTGCATTTTACACACTTTTTACTTGTTTTGATCAGATTTTTCATAGACACGACATTTGACTACTCATTTTCTCTTCTCTTTTGCAGGTCCGTCCTTATGGGAAGAATCAAGATCACATCATCAAACATCAAACAACATCGACAATAGGTACAACACATGTTACACTCATACAATTTCACTAGGGTCATCATCATTTTTCACTTCCTCTTCTCTAGCTTCCATGCTTCACTTTTTATCACTCCACACTTTTCCTTTTCTCTCTTGGCATGTATTTCACCATCAATCTACATGGTTATTAGGTATGCATCTCTTATTTACTTTATGTTATCGAGCATTCACTCAACAACATAAAGTGGGGGAAAATGTAGACACTAAATCACACACTTTAGGTACATTTCTAGGTGTTGATCACATACCACTTTTCATATGATTCCTAAGAAAGAAAAGTACTAATTGATCACTTTATTTGGCCTCTTTTCTTTCTTTCTAGTTTTCTTATTTTTCTTACACACCTTCTTTCCCAGTATAAATTTTGACACTTTAGTTTTTCTAAGTTTGGACACAATCACCTAAATAAGACGCCGGTTTAGTACCCCTGTCCCCTCTGGGCACCCCAACCTATTTGTATTTTTCTCGCATGTTTTGGGTCCTTTCTAGCTATTGGGAATCTTTATTTCTTATGGGTCAACATTTTAGTGGTTAATTAAAAATTCAAATAAGGGAATCATATAAATACAAAGCTATGTGACCATTATGAAGGACTAAGCACTAAGCATTATCTATCACCACCTAAGGTTACATCCAAGAGCATTACAAGAGCATTCATCCATCTAGCTCCACACAAGGGAAAAGGGAATATTATTTCTACATACACACAAAGGAGGGGAAGTTCATTTTTCCATGCACACATCTATCTATATTTTCTACATCTAGTTATTTCTCATTATTCAAGTGTGTCTAGCACAAGAGCCACCTAGGGCATGATTCTACACACACACAAAAATACATGGAGTTTGAAATATAGTGCAACACCCAAATCATAAGTTCACTAGTCAAGTGACCTCTAAGGATAGTCTAACTTCCCACTTGCATATTTTTATTTTTAGGATTTGATGTGTTTTGGGGTTTTGCAGTGTTCTTTCTTCTTGCATGTTTCAGGAGAACAAGAGTGAAGTACAATGGAATACATGTGACTTAAGGTGACAACCAATGAACATCTTGTGACCTTGAAAAATTGATTTTATGAGGTTTTGAGACATCATGGCGCTCAGAAGAGGTCTATAGCACCCCATGCACCCTTTACCTTATCCAGGAACCATATTCTAGATAGATCATGTGGTCGCACCATTTTTTGAGCTAGGTGTGAAACTTACCTCCTCCTTTTCATTAGTTCTTCATCTCGGCATAGTTCATGATTATTTTTGAATCAACTAAGTATTTTATCCCTTCATTTTCAACTAGGGTTTCATATTTTATAGCTTACTTGTTTGGGTCAAATCTATATTTTATTGAATATTATATCTTTGTTTTTTATATAATTAAGATTTTAGAACTTATATCTCTATATATTTGTTAAATCAGAGGATTAGAATAACATGAAACATTGATAAGAGCAACAGAAGAAACAATAGAAGGGGTGGTAGAATCATAATGAATGATAACTATTGAAGAAGAAGAAAGAGGTAGAATAGGAGGAGAACAATATGGAATATCGACTGAAATGGTAGGAATAAGATTGGAAGAAAATATAGGAGAGGAATTAATAGAAGAAGGAGAATCATCATGAATGATATTGGAAACAAAATCAGAAGTAGAAGAAAGAGGAGTGCAAAATTCACATTCAATAACCTAAAGAGAAGTAACATCCTCACTAACATGGTCATGATCAAAATGTAATTAGTATCAGTTTCAAGAAAAGTTTCACATGCAGGTATTTCATTAAGAAGATTATCAACATAAGATGTATCTATGCATCATTAGAACTAATTTACAAAAATAGATATTAAACACTTAAAATTATATGACTTGGTTTTTGTTTTTGAAAAAACCTATAAGATTGTAGTCCGTTTGTCCACGATTTGGATGACCAAATCTTGTTATTTTTTTTTCTTTGGTGAAAAGTTAGATGTAGTTGTCTATCTTGGGATGGATTTTATTTTTTATTTATTTGAGCAAATTTTTTTATGATTTTTTCCGTGAAAGTGGTCTAAAAGATTTAGAAAACGGAGCACTTTCCGTTTGCCTGCCATAACTATATAAAAAAATATCGAAATCAAATATTTTATTTTTAACGTGTATAGAATTTCTCCATACTTGGGATGGTATAAGTTTTATCACATTTTGATAAGTGAAACAAAAGTTGCAGTCTTAAATGTAGACATGAACATTCACGGGAAAATTTTTCTTAAAGACCTATTATTAGTAAAAATTATAAAATGATATTTATCTTATTCTATTCACTTTAAAATTAATATTTCTATGAAGCTAATAGTCTCCCCTATGTGATGGCACCATTTTGGTGAAATGTTTTCAGTTTTTTAGCACAGTTCAAGCCCGTGGAAGAGAAAATTTGAAGTTTTTTGACCCTTTACACTTCATAATGACCTTTCATAGCTTTGGTTGGGGAAAAACAAATATTTCCCAAGCCTTAAGGTCGTATTTGATAATACAGAGATAGAACTGTGATCGCGCTTTATAAACCACGAGCGCGGTTTATAAAGCACGATCGTGGTTCATAAATCATATTTATACGCATCCCAATGTTCTAATTACCATGTGATTTTTACTATTTGACTTTACCGTATGAATTAATGTGAAATTTTGTCATTTTTTGCACATTTTTCTTATCATCGAATTAAAACATCATGGGAGACAAGAAACAAAGTCAAAAAGGAAGTCATTATGTTAAAAACACAACGAATTATAGGTAAATAGATTTCAAAATGTTGATCAAATGTGGAATCTTCGTGAATCAAGAAGAGGTTCATCTTCAACCCCTAATATTGTAAACAATGAGAAACCAGGTAATGTTTCCACTATCAATGTTGAATTTGAATTAAATACTCGTGATGAAGATGTTTTTATTATCAATGTTGAAGAAGAATTAAATACTCGTGATGAAGATGTTTTTATTGTCAATGTTGAAGAAGAATTAAATACTCGTGATGTAGCAAATGTTTGAATTGAAGGAGACAATGAAAATGTGAATAAAGAAATTCAAGTTGAAATCAGAGACAGACAAAATTTGAGAAAAACTCCTCCTAGGATTTTTCGTAAGAAACTTAATTATTTTATTGAAATTGATGAAAACATTTTGAAACCAATGTATGACAAACTTTCTGAATAGAAAATCAGAAGAAAAGCCACTGAAATTTGGGATAATCATTTTGAAATTTTAAATGATTCCCAAAGATGTCAGTTGTTGGTTAGTTTGATGAAATTCAATAAAATGAGACCTACATTAAACACCTTAGGATTGACAACATCTAATATACGTGGTTAAA
The DNA here is from genome assembly GCA_018340775.1 of Taxus wallichiana var. yunnanensis. Lineage (NCBI taxonomy): Eukaryota > Viridiplantae > Streptophyta > Pinopsida > Cupressales > Taxaceae > Taxus > Taxus wallichiana. The sequence continues at coordinate 679,450,452 of CM031235.1, forward strand.
CCTCTACAATTGTTGAAAACCTTCATGATGCATACCACACCTTGGTGTCAAGAGACCACTAGGGATAGTAATATTGTGTGTCGTGTACTTGTTACTAGTGATGTAAATGAATCAATAAAAATAATGTTTGATTATGCAAACAATTCAAATGTTGCATGAGTTAATCAAAAACTCTAATGAAAATAATTAAAAGACATAATATCCTTCAATCACTCAATAACACCGATTTTTGGGCATTTCTTGATAGAGCACCACATAAGGACAAATATAATACTAATGTTATAAGAGAAGTTGTTATTTAATTTTGGCATAATAACACTAGAGTTTCACCTAATACAAGAGATGTTGTAAAACAAAGAGTTAGTTCTATTAATTGCGAACCACATCCAAAGCATTTCTTAGATATGACTCAAACTCAATTTTTTCTTAAGTTTGAACAAGAGCATCTGCAAATTAAAATTAGTCAACATTTTTTTGAAATGTTAAAACCATTTTATGTGAAAATCAACCATGCTCGCACCACTTGTTGTTGTAAGAAACATGTTGAATTTTCTATGCATTATGCTAAATTTTTATATATTCGTTTCTATTTTACATTCTCGAAACTATGTTATCGAATGTGGTGTTCAAGTTCCACCAATATCTTCCACATTTCATTCCTACAATATTTTTGAAAAGAAGTTGGACAATTTTTTTATAGTCAGGATTGTTTAGATGAAAGTTGTGGTACATGTGGCAGATTACCTAAATTATAAAGTTGCATCCATGAGAAAATTGAAGGTGCAATAGGAAATAATTTAGTTGAGTTTGATAAATATAAATCAGTTGCATACTAGTTGAAAGATGGAAAAGAGTTTAAATGGTGTGAGCTAGTTATAGAACATATGCATGTTTTTCAATTTATGAGAAAATTCAAGGATAAAATTGTTTATGAGTATGCTAGGCATACACATAGAGCTTGATGGTTGGATGAACAATTCAAGATATGCAAAAACACATTTCCTATTGGTACTATTGTTTCGTGTGTCGATTTTGAAGAGAATTACACAATGCAACAACAAATGGAGGTTCAATCACAATATTACAATACAATACAAGTTGCCATTTTTGTGCATATAACATTTATACATTCTCATAATAGTATAGAGAATGATCAAATTTTTTTAAGAGAGTACCACTTTTATATCAGTGATGATTGTACTCATTCTACTGAATTTTTGCAAGGGTGTTTCTAGTTATTTTAAGGAAACTTGTCTTATAGGGATATGGTCAAACAATTGCAAGTCTCTGCTTTAAGAATGCATGAATGTTTTATTGGATGATCAGGATGCACATCAAGATGGGTGTGAAACATATTTGGAATTTCACCGAGGTGGACATGGAAAAGGAGAGCATGACGGTGCAGGGCATGTGTGAAAAGAGCTCTTGCAAGTGAAGAGTTTAAGTACAAAGATGGTGCTAAATTGAAAGATGCAAAGAGCATAATGGAATGGTGTATTGACAACATGGCCTGAGGTTCTCAAGAAATTTCCACGGTTCACAGATATTTTAGGTTGATAGAGGAACAAAACATTGCTAACTACGAGGATTATATGACACTCACTGGGTCCAGTGATATGCACTCATTTTTTAGCTTAGATGCTACTTTGTGGGCCACATGGACAAGAAAGTTTACATGTTTTTATGCATCTTGTATCGAATTTGTCACTGTTGAGTGTGATTCACAAGAATGGGTGGATGGATGGATTTTTAGGCCTATAACTCTAGTTCCTAGTTATCAACCTCCACAAGCATTACGACTTGTTTCTGCAGATGAATTTGCAACATCCAAGGACTTTGACGAAATTTTGATTTTGGTGCGACAAGGTATTTATGGTTATGTATAATTTTTGTATTGAGTTATGTCCATTGAAATTTTAATATGTATAATTTAAATTTGAGTTGAAACTTTTTTATAGGACATGTGTTTGCAGCTATCATGCGATGGAAGTTAATGAAGAAGGAATAGACTATTTCTTATGTCGTTGCATTGAGGAAAGAAATAAGTTGACTTCTCCTGTTATAGATGGCAAAGATATTGAGTAACCTATAGAGTCCATGGTAGTTACTTGGAACTTGGCTTCGATAGTATCCATTAAAAAACTCCTCTGTTTAGGTGTTTGAAGACTTTGAGACACACAAGAAAATACTCTTATATTTTCATCTAGTTCTAGTGACAAATATTCAGCTATATAGATATCGAGGAAGGCCTAATAACAAGATTATTTGGAAGGTTTGAGAGTCAGATCATGAAGCAATCCTATCCGCTATTCAGAGTAGATCCGATCTTGATGGTTCATTGGAATGAATTTACAATGCTCATGTCTGGTATATATAATTTCTTTGGTATATATAAATTTGTTAGTTAGATAAATTTAAGTTCATATATTTTATTAAATTTGTGTATTTTGTATATATCTAGTATGGTTTTGATTTGAAACTTAAATTTCTTTGACTAACACTTTTATATGCAGGTTAGTGGTGCCAAAAAAGCTTCCACCTTCATGTGGTTGGCATTATTAGTAGAGAATTATAAATTCTCAAATCCAAGAGAAGCTTTCATTTTTTTACAAGAAAAGAGAAGTAATTAACAATAACTTATGTACCTATGGAGGGGGTTCTTGGCTCTAGAGGAGGTAGCCTTGAAGGACCTGGAGCTTAGAGAACAAAACGATGCCTCCCCAAGTGTTTAAAAGACCATCCCTATGCGTGTGCATAGTCGGTTTTAGTGCCACGACCCACCGTTTGCAAAATATACCGTTTGACAGCCTTACACTGTCTCAAACTACACTATTAGGTGTGTTTACAAACAATAGGGTAGTGAGATCACCAATTGGAGAAGGAAAAAACCGAGACAGAATATTGTAGAGGGTCCCTACACCGAGGTGTAGGATCAGATGAGATGTATCTAGGTGCCACGGAGTCTGCGTAGCCACCCGTCGAAGTTGAATAATTTTTTGGTCTTAGGGCTCTTAAGGGACTACGCCCAAACAAGGTAGCCCGGAAGTAATGATGTTGTCATGCACCAAAAAAGTTCCTCCTCTAGTGTTCACTTGCCCACCGGATGTTTTAATAGATCAATTGGTGCCACAACCCACCATTTGCAAAATATACCGTTTGACAAATTTTTACACCGACTCAAACTACACTATTCAAAGATGTTTGCAAACAATAGGGCAGCGAGAGCACCAATTAGTGAAGGAAAAAAATGAGACACCTATTATAGAGGGTCCTTAGGCCAAGGTGTAGGATCGATGAGACATCTCTAGGTGCCATGGATTCTTCGTAGCCACTCGTCAAAGTTGAACGATATTTTGGTCTCAGGGCTCTTAAGGGACTAAGCCCGAATGAGGTAGCCCGGAAGCAACGACATTGTCATGCACCAAAATCTAGCATTCATCTAGCCACAACAGCGTGTCGTGTCTGCACGTAGTCATTTTGGTTCCATGACCCACCGTTTACAAAATATACCATTTGACAAACTTACACTATCTCAAACTACACTATTCGGCACATTTGCAAACAATAGGGCAGCGAGAGCAAGATTATTAGAGAAGGAAAAAAAGTGAGACAAGCTAGTGTAGATGGTCCCTACGCCAAGGTGTCGGATCAAACAAGACATCCTTAGGTGCCACAAAGTGTGCATAGCCACCGTCGAAGTTGAATAATTTTGTTGTCTCGTGGCTCTTAAGGGACTACGCCCGAATGAGGTAGCCCGGAAGCAATGACGTTGTTGCACACTAAAACAATGCCTCTTATTGCATTCACCTAGCCACCGGACGTGTCCACATAGTCATTTTGATGCCATGACCCATCATTTGTAAAATATACCATTTGACAACCTTACACCGACTCAAACTACACTATTCGGTGCGTTTGCAAACAATAGGGCAGCGAGAGCACCGATTAGAGAAGGAAAAAAATGAGACAGACTATTGTATAGGGTCCCTACGCCAAGGTGTAAGATCAAAAAGATGACCTTAGGTACCACGGAGTGTGAGTAGCCACCCGTTGAAGTTGAATGATTTTTTGGTCTCAGGGATCTTAAGGGACTACGCCCGAATGAGGTAGCCCAAAAGCAACGAAGTTGTCGCGCACTAAAATGATGCCTTCTCTAACATTCACTTGGTCCTCTGGACATGTCAAAATAGTAGGATTGGTGCCATGACCCACCGTTTGCAAAATATAGCTTTTGATAGCCTTACACTGTCTCAAACTATATTCGGTGCATTTTCAAACAATAGGGCAGCGAGAGCACCGATTGGAGAAGGAAAAAACTAAGACAAGATATTGTATAGGGTCTATATGCTAAGGTGTAGAATTAGACAAGACATCTCTAGGTTCCAGGAAGTCTGTGTAGCCACCCGTCGAAGTTGAATGACTTTTTTGTCTTAGGGCTCTTAAGGGACTACACCTGAAAGAGGTAGCCCGGAAGCAACGACGTTGTTGCGCACCAAAATGATGCCTCCCGTGTAGCATTCACTTGGCCACCCGATGTGTCTGCATAGTCAGTTTGGTGCCATGACCCACCGTTTGCAAAATATACCTTTTGACAGCCTTATACCGGCTCAAACTACACTATTAAACGCGTTTGCAAACAATAGGGAAGCAAGAGCACCAATTGGAGAATGGAAAAAATGAGATAGGTTATTATAGATGGTCCCTACTCCAAGGTATAGGATCTCGACAAGATGTCTCTAGGTGCCACATAGTCTACGTAGCCACCTGTCAAAGTTGAACGATTTTTTGGTATCTAGGCTCTTAAGGGACTACGCCCGAACAAGGTAGCCCGGAAGCAACGACGTTGTCACGCACCAAGACAATGCCATCTCTAGTGTTCACCTAGCCACCCAGATGTGTCCGTATAGTTGGTTTGGTGCCATGACCCACCGTTTGCAAAATATACCATTTGACAGCCTTACACTATCTCAAACTACACTATTCGGTGCATTTGCAAACAATAGGGCAGCAAGAGCACCGATTAGAGAAGGAAAAATTGAGACATGATATTATAGATGGTCCCTACGCCAAGGTGTAGGATTAGACATAACATATCTAGGTGTTACGGAGTTTGCGTAGCCACCGTCGAAGTTGAATGATTTTTTATTCTCGGGACTCTTAAGGGACTACGGCCGAACGAGGTAGCCCGGAAAAACGACGTTATCATGCACCAAAATTATGCCTCCCTAGCATTCACCGGTCATCCGACATGTCCACACATTCGGTTCGGTGCCATGACCCACCGTTTGCAAAATATACCATTTGACAAATTACATTGTCTCGAACTACACTATTTGACGCATTTACAAATGATAAGGAAAAGAGAGCACCGATTGGATAAGTAAAAAACTGAGATAGGCTATTGTAGAGGGTCCTTACACCAAGGTTTAAGATCAATCAAGATGCCCTTAGGTGCCATGGAGTGCGAGTAGCCACCACAAAGTTGAACAATTCTTTTGTCTCAGGGCTCTTAAGGGACTACGCCCGAACGAGGTAGCCTTTGAAAGCAATGACGTTGTCGTGGACCAAAACAACACCTCCTCTAGTGTTCACCTAGCCACCTAAATGTGTCTACAAATTTGGTTTGGTGCCATGACCCACCGTTTGCAAAATATTTGATTTCACAGCCTTACATCGGCTCAAACTACACTATTCGGCGCATTTGCAAACAATAGGGCAATGAGAGCACCGATTGGAGAAGGAAAAAACCGAGACATTCTATTGTAGAGGGTCCCTATGCCAAGGTTTAGGATTTAACGAGACATCTCTAGGTGCCACGTTGTCTGCGTAGCCACCCGTCGAAGTTGAACGATTTTTTGGCCTTAGAGCTCTTAAGGGATTACGCTCGAACGAGGTAGCCCTAAGAAACGAAATTGTCACGCACCACAATGATGCATCCTCTAGCATTCACCTAGCCACCTGGATGTGTCTGCATAGTCATTTTGGTGCCACAACCCACTGTTTGCAAAATATACCATTTGACAGCCTTACACTATCTCAAACTACACTATTCTGCCCATTCGCAAACAATAGGGCAGCGAGAGCACCGATTGAGAAGGAAAAAAGCTGAGACAAAATATTGGAGAGGGTCCCTACGCTGAGGTGTAGGATCCAACGAGATGTCTCTAGGTGCCACGGAGTTTTCGTAGCCACCCGTCGAAGTTGAACGATTTTTTGGTGTCAGGGTTCTTAAGGGACTACGCCCGAACAAGGTAGCCCAAAAGTAAACACGTTGTCGCACACCAAAAAAACCTCATCTAGCATTCACCTGGCCACCCAGATGTTTCGGTGTAGTTGGTTCATTGCCATGACCCACCGTTTGTAAAATATACCATTTGACAACCTTACACTGTCTCAAACTACACTATTCGATGCATTTGCAAACAATAGGGCAGCGAGAGCACCGATTGGAGAAGAAAAAAACTGAGATAGGATATTGTATAGGGTCCCTACACCAAGGTGTAGGATTAGATGAGATGTCTCTAGGTGCCACGGAGTCTACATAGCTACCTGTTGAAGTTGAACAATTTTTTGGTCTCAGGGCTCATAAGGGACTACGCTCGAATGAGGTAGCCTGAAAGCAACGAGTTTGTTGCGCACCAAAACAACACATCCTCTAGCATTCACCTAGCCACCTAGATGTGTCAGCATAGTCGTTTTGGTGCCACAACCCACCATTTGTAAAATATATCGTTTGACACCTTTACACCTGTCTCAAACTACAATATTCGGTGCATTCGCAAACAATAGGGCACCGAGAGCACCAATTGGAGAAGGAAAAAACTGAGATAGGATATTGTAGATGGTCCCTACACCGAGGTGTAGGATCAAATGAGATGTCCTTAGGTGCCATGGAGTGCACGTAGCCACCCGTCGAAGTTGAATGATTTTTTAGTCTCAAGGCTCTTAAGTCACTACACCCGAATGAGGTAGCCCTAAGCAACGACATTGTTATGCACGGAAACAAGGCCTCCTCTAGTATTCACTTGGCCACCCAGACATTTCTACATAGTTGGTTTGGTGCCATGACCTACTGTTTGTAAAATATATTGTTTGACAGCCTTACACCGGCTCAAACTACATTATTCGACGTGTTTGCAAACAATAGGGCAGCGAGAGCACCGATTGGAGAAGGAAAAAACAGAGACATGCTATTGTAGAGGGTCCCTACGCTGAGGTTTAGGATCCAACGAGACATCTCTAGGTGCCACAAAGTCTACGTAGCCACCCGTTGAAGTTGAACTATTTTTTGGTCTACGGCCGAACGAGGTAGCTCGGAAGCAATGACGTTGTCGCGCACCAAAACAATGCCTCCCCTAGCATTCACCTGGCCACCCGGACATGTCGACATAGTCGGTTCGGTGCCATGACCCACCATTTTCAACTTTTTCAACAATTACAACTTTTTTAACTTTTTCAACAATTACAACTTTTTCAACAATTACAACTTTTTCAACAATTACAAATTTTTCAACAATTAAAACTTTTTCAAGGAATTGTTTAATCAAAAATTGAAAGAGAAGAAGAAGATGGTTACTCAATTATTGGTTATTGTGAATACTCACCTAACAAAGATCTTGAATAGTCCTGGATAGATGATATGAATAGTTACTCTTGTTTAGTTTTCACCCACTCATAAAAAAATAAATAAGCCTCTTCTTCTACTTCCCAAGCAAAACACTTTAATCCTCGTCTAGTTTATCAAAGGAAGTAGTAAAAATACATGTTCCAAGAATCCTACCAACACTAAAGAATCACTTCCCACTCCTAGAACCACTCATTCCTAGAACCTTCTTTCTTTAAAATCCTCGTGATTCTAGGAAATAAGAGCCTTTCTATCTTTCCTTGTTGGTTAATGGACCTATAAATTGAATAATTACATTATTGACTCTGGCGCCTCTGACAATGTCATGCTTATTAAATTTACTAACTCTATTGGTATTACTCTCAGCCTTGTTATTGGCCATTGTTACTACATGAAAACAAAATAATTACCTCTTTTTTGCCAGCTGAAAGATTCTAAATCCATAATTTGCAGACGTCCCTGAAAACAAAATCAAGATGGAAATACTTGTGGAAGACATGCTAGCTACGTATGGTATATTGTTAAGCCAAAGTTTCTATCACGATATTGGTGGGGATATAAAGATGGATTTTTCATACACCACCATACTCATCAATGGTAAAATGAATAATATCCTTCTGATAAATAAAATTAAAAACATAGTTTAAAAACCAAATGACCTAAGGGAAGACATCTTATTTCAAGATTCAAGGTATGAAATATTTTTCATGACTTAAGAGGAAAATGATAAGTTTCCCATGTTGATGGAGGAATACACATGCTTCCCTTAATTTCTTAACAATTGTACCATGCAATGTTGCACCATAGCAATGTTATATTCATATATGTTGCACCAAAATTTTTTAATTTTAAATCAAACATACATATATAGAATTAATATACATACATAGAAGGATATCATGTGCAATGAATTCAAATCAAACATAGAAGTAATATCGTTATAAAAACCAACACATGAATATATAATGTATCGAACTAAGTGTGTTGAACACACATCTCTGAAAATATAAGTTCATAACATGTGTACATCTCAAACCATGTGTGTCATACATATAGGAACACATGCGGTCGCATAAGGCTATATATATAATGTCCTATGAAGAATCATGAACTAGGACCAGTTGGCACATATGTGTGTGTGTGTGTGTGTGTGTACATCCACGTCCTATGTCTAATCATGAAACATCTTCCCTCTCTTCTCCCTACTAGAAGTAGCATGTCCACGACCTGTGGATGTAGTGGAGGGAGATGCCACTACAGATTTCATCCGTGTGACCCTAGGCATCTCTAAGCGGGCCCTGCAACCTAACTCCGCACATTCATAAACAACAATTTTTTAACACCCATATTTTTAAAATACAATCAAAATTTAGAAACTTAGAATTTATTTAAAATGCATGTGAAATCTTACCAAAATGTCATGATCCCTATCAATTTGTCGTAGATGCATGACAGGGGAAAACAAGAGACTCATGAGAGGTAAGCTACATACAAATAATTAAATTTCAAATTATATATTTCATGTGTACAAAATTTGATATTGTAGATTTAAGTAATAAGAAATAATTCCTAAATAAATTTAACACATTTGAAAAATTGTACCTCAGTTAGTGGATATGTACATGTTATGGCGGATCTACAATAGCCTCCACAGTCTGCATATATAGAGGATTCTCTCTGGTAGTCATAAACTATAAAAAAACATGTACAAATCAATATTAATCTACACGATTGCCACATAACAGAGCCAAAGCATAATCCATGTGAACTTCCACAATTAGAAACAAAGTGTAAAGAGAAACTAACCTGCATAAAAGTCATGTGTGGTGTGCCAATAGCCTCATTTCCTAGAGCAGATGATGACCTGTCAATCTCCTGCACGTATACAAGACAAACATATATTAATATGTACATGTACAGGTAAAACATTATAATAATAAAAGTGCACAATCAAATGAAATTTGAAATTTAAGTACAAATTGAAACTTACATTTGTAACATGCCTAGTTGTAGTAGCTAGCATGTTGATGCCGGATGTTTCCTTCACTAGCTCTTGCTATTTAAAATAAAATAAAAAATTAGTTTTTACATGTATGTACATAACGTATAATGAAATACATATATATTAAAATCTCAAACATGAATTAAACTATTGTATGTATATATATATATATATATATATATATATATATATATATATTATTTATTTGACATTTACCTATGAAAGACCAAGATCCTTTGCACTAGTTCCAAAAACATCCGCCATCATCTCATCTAGAGAAAAGAAATCATGTGATCCAACAAATGATGTCTCGCCCACAGTGCATATGGCACCACATGATCCATAGTGGTGTGGTGCGCTAGAACTGGTGCCTCCACCAACATCACCAAATGTAATATGCTCACTATGCTAGGTCAGAGTGTCATTTAGCTCCCTCAATGCATGTAGTGTGTCAATCTCCACAACCTCCTTCAATGTAGGAGGGATAACTAAAGGAAGTGGGGGTTTTGGGGCATGAGGGATCCTTGGTTGACCTACGCATGCACCAAGTCTACTCTGTGTAGAGCCATCACTTCGCCCATAAAAATTAGAAAAGTCAAAAAAATTTGGGACCTCATTAAGCACAAACTCGCAATATAATTTCTTTAAAAAATAGAGGGGAACCTCATTGTTGTTGCATGGTGGATAATCAAAAACCATCCACCATCAGTCCCAAAAATTGTTCTTGATTTGGTCATCGTGGCACCAATGGATTGGGAACCGTTTGCAAGTAACTACGGGGGGCATTGGTTCTTGGGTTAGTAAATAATGCACAAATGCGGTCTTTTCCATTTTTTTTTATCTTTTACGGCCGCATGGGATAATTTATTTGCATACCACTACCTACAATCACCTCTAAAGGTATTCCATTTGTCTATTTGGTTGGTTGTGGAGTCAACTTCGCCAATCAATGTTTGCAATGTGTTGGCTAAAGTCATGCGGGACGGATTTGTGGCATGATTTTTTCTTATATTTTGAATAAGGTTCTCAATGGAAATTTTATTTTGTAAAATATTTCCAATGATATCAGCTTGTGTCCTGTTGGTTCCGTGGGACGTAGGAGCCATGAAGGCGAGATCTATGTTTGGAGGAGGGTTTTATAGAATGTTTGGAGGGTTTTGAGGATTTTTTGGAGGGTTTAGAGGAATATTTTGATGGTTTGCAGGATTACGAGCTTACCGAGCAACTGAAAAAACAAAAAAATTGTATACATAAACAAAAAATTGAAAAACCCATGAAAATCACAAAAAATAACCTAAAATGCAAACAAATTGATCAAAATTGAGGGCTTACCTCTTTTTCTTGGTGGCATGGTTGAAACTATCGTGATCCACAAGTCCGAAGAGTAATTTTTAGGGGGTATTCAAAGCGTGAGTGCCAAAGGTCTAGGAGAAATCACGGTTGGAAAGGAAAAATGAGGGAAAATGAGGAGTCGCAGGTTTTTTTTTGTCTCAGAGTACCGCGATCGTGGTTTTAAACCACGATCACGTTTTAGGTTCAGAAATCACCGAGCCTATAAAAACATTTCATGTGCAAGTGCGGTTTATAAACCACGCTCATGGTACCTAAATTTTGGGTTTTTATGTCCACTTAATTGTCCACCATCTTGGTGCACTTACCCGAAGTAACATGAGATAAATTTTTACATTCATCTTGACTATTATTAGAAACATCATCATGCGCATGTGCATTTTCATCATTGGAAGAAACATTATTTTTGTGTACAATAGCACAATCAAGACCAAACATATAATCAATAATATCATCATCAAGGCCTGCAATAGGAATGGAAGAAGGTAGAATAACCTTGAAGATTATATAAAAAGAAGGATTGCATCTAGAAAATTTTTTGTATTTTGAAACAATTCCTAAAGTAGAGTTGTCAAAACTAGTAGGAACTTTGTGTTCATTAACATCAAGCCTTTTTTAACATTGTCATCAAATTGCACATTGCAATAAAGAGTGCTAATTTCAGCCTCACCAACATCGTTATAGATAGGGTTGATACTTTCATGATGTATAGCTTACATAGGAAAGGAAAATCTATTCTTAGTCACGAGGGTATTACAAATCCTAGGGAAAGGGGTTCTAAAAGAGGGGTTCACCAAAATGATTTAATAAAATATAAATATTTAATATGATTGTAGAGTCACTACAATAATATACAATGAAATACAAACACTAAGAAATCTAATATTGGAACCGTATAAACAAATCAAGGAGATAAAGTACTTAAATGATTTTTGCTTATCCCGAAATATAAATGAATTAAGAAACTAATCACTAGGCTAGGAAGGATGTCAGAATTGCTCTTTGTGAATTTTGAAAGTTTTGGAGAGATCAAGACACGAGTGCCTGGGGCATCAAAGAACTCTCCTAGACGCTGGATATTGTGAAAATGCTTGCAACCTTATTTTTCTTGTGTCATTGGGGTTTCAGATTTGTTCACCTTTGATAGCCAATGTGTCAAAATTGAATCGTCAATGTACCTGTAATCTAAGAAACAAACCATAAATACCTGTACAATCTTAAGAACACATCAAATTAGAATAAAAAAAGCAATATGAGAAGTCAAACTGACCTCGGCGGTCATCTAAAGGATGAGCTTATGACCAAGCATTGCCGCATCTCGAAATCCATGTAGTTATATATTCTTATGTGTGTAATAGTTCTCCTAGGTTTCCCTCACGCCAATGATGCCAAGATAATGGGATAAAGCTAGATATAATGCAGATGTGTGGGATGGAATTCAACACATCCCCTTTCTATGTAGTGTATTCAGACTAATCAGCCCCAAAATTTAGTCCCTTTAATAGTGTGTAGTAAATCGTTTTCCCTTAAAATTTCCCATATTATAATGGTATGTATGTTGTGTTTATATAGGGATATCTTGCTTGAATATTGAAACTAGTGACATGACATGCCAACTAGGACCTCGAGATAAGAGTATGAAAAATGAAAATGCTAACTACAAATGTTAAAAATGTGAGCAAGAACAAAGGAGATAGGAGTTCCCAGGTTGGACAACAGCATTTGAGCACTAGTATCCAACCTTGGGCACTAGTGTTCGAGAGACAACTCGACTAAAATGTGACAACACTCGACAGATTTGGATCCTTCCGACCCGACTAGAATTGCATGTAGAAGTGACAAATGTGAGAGATAAAATTATAGAAACAAACAACACAAGCAGATGGACTAGACAATGTGTCACTAATGAATACTTTTCTTACGCAAGATCCATATATAAGACAACATACTTGGCGATATAGTAAAATAGTAGTATGTGTTTGATTTTTTGTCTAGACCTTCTATATGACCTCTATATGATAAGATGGATGTCGATAAAGTCCCAATAAATATTACTAGCACCAAGAATCCTAATTTACAACATCTAATTTATCCTAAGACTATCATTGACTCATGTGTTATTGAAATTTCTCTACCTAATTATGAAAAATGTTGTACCCTAGATTATTCGTTATTAGAAAAATATTCCTAAGCTAAAAATTGGAAATTATATAGTTCTATGAATTGTTGCAATCCCACCTTACTCATAGCATCGAAACTTTCACTATTTCATCAAGAGATAGGAGAACCAACTCTACCCTAATGAATATGACATTATGGATGACGAGGATGATTAATCTCACATTGAATCTAAGGAAAATCTCATGAATTACACTCCTTTGATTAGCAACATGATCATTGATCCATTTATTTCTTCCTCGATTATCTCCTCCTCTCCTCTGAAACCTCTTATGACATATCCTCCTTCACCTCTTTCTTCATCTCCACACATTACTACAGAGTTACCTTTCATGAGATCACCTACATCTCGTCTTTCCATTATGGCTTCGAATACACCCTAGAATAAAATGTACTAATCATGGCATGAGTTTCTTAGGCATGTGATATTATGGATTATAGATCCTATTGATTACATATGAATAAGCTAAAAGATGAAGTTAGCAAAGATAAATATTGGAAATCCAATTGACCTTCTTTTGTGCCACTCTATTTCTCTCATCATGGATTTTACTCACACACTAATGACACCTATTGTGTTTTTCCAGCTCACAAATTCCAAATATGAAAACCTTCTCCTAATTTGTCAAATAAAATATCTTAATATCCTCCTCTATCCCAACCACCTTCTAAACCATTATATAGATGTCACACTACTTATTCTTCCCCCTTCCTTCATTTTATGATATACACCCCGACGTTGTCACATAGGTCCATAAATGCATCGATGAGTCTTTATTTACCGCATAATCTAAGGTTCATCATGGCATCAAAATTATTCGGATAACTTAGAGGACTTCATGATTCATACTCGACATAAAATTATGCATCAAGTAACTAAGCGTATTTATGGAAAAGTGACATGTGAGCATGGGAATCTACAAGTAACTCTTCCTCATACTTGACCTCCCGAGGTCGTGCCGAGACGGCCAGTGAATGTGGAATATGTGTGGATATAGACAAACTAGTTGGGCAATCTTATATCCTCAACACGCAATAGTGGAATCTACGAATCTAAGGTGTAGAAGGCCCTCCTAACTTGAATTGGTGTAATAGATCATTTGGATATAATAGTTGTTTGGAGGCTCCAATCAATGTCGAGCTCTGCCGAGATCCTATTTATTGGTTGTTGGATACATGGGAAGTGACCTGTAGGTGCTTCGTATATATTTCCAGACAAGGTCATGAAAATGGTGATGGGAGGTGTAGTGGATTCTCCAGGGTTTTATGGACGATTCTCTGGTCTAGTCTAGAAATTCTTAGCTTGATTGGCTGCTATGTTTAATAAAGATAATTGTGTAATAATATCTAGTGGAAGTGGTGAGGACCTAAATACTAGTGTTCGTAAACTAGCATCAATGTCTAATTGATTAGTAGGCCCATTGGGTTGTGGGACCTATGGATCACAACCGTAAGTTTGTGGTTGTGGCAGACCTCCTATGGTCATATGAAGAGTTAATCTCTCCTTCCGACTATCCAATAATCATACGCCTTTTCAGCCTCTATGTTTAGAACTAGAAGTTGTGTAATTTTCTCAGAATACCTTACAGTGTTCTAAAAATTTGAATGCGTAAGCTAGTATCTATTTCAATGAGGAGGTTTCCTACATTAGGTTGTGAAACTAAAGGATCACAACCAACTACTTGTTCTCTTTCAAGTCCTTGTACAGTCATACGGATATCTTATTAAGGCAGTCTATAGTTAGGATGATTTGACCAAAATGTGTATGCCTTTTCGTCTTCAATATTTAACTCTCTCAGTTGTTCACTAATTGCTCATAGGTTTGTCATTTCTCGAAAGACCTGTATCCTAAGGTATTGATCTATATCAGCTAGTGTTGTGGGGAGATTTGGTTGAGGCACTATTGGTTCAAATATATATTCTCTGGGCTCTCTAGGTTCCGTGATTGTCATAAAAATGATTCAACTTTTAACTAAAACTAATAAACTAATTAAGAAAGATGTATCTACACTATACATGCATTATTTCATTTTTGTATTTTCGATGAAATATTTTAACGAAATTAAAAGAATAGCTATTCTAATATATTTAGAAAATGGACAACTAATCTAGCAAAAAAATAAAAGCAAACAAAGTAGCCCAGTGTAGCTATTTGCCTATGCAGTTGTGAATTTATCCTAAATATCTAAGCAACTAATTGTTTTAACTTCGAAAGACTCTCGATCTTACTTCAGAAGTGAGGAATGAATCATAGTTTCTCATAAACTATCAATCCCCATAGCTTCCCTGGAGATATCGCGAGTGAGATTTGACTTAAATGAAATAATTTACTACTCTATTTGATACGTTGTAACTAGAAATTTGATAGCTCAAACCTGGATTTTACAAAACAGTGGTAAATCTAGTTGTATGTGACTTCGTCCCCTCAGTGTGATCTCCTCATTCCTTCATGTTCTCTTGAATCCATAAAAGTATGTATATGATAGCATCAACAGAATAAGGCACTCGAACAATGACAACTTTGGATATAGACCGAATACAATGTGAGTAAGAGAGAGATAGTGCAAGTGAACAGAGCTTGACTATGCAATTCCTAGTGGGATTTATTACAGGAATACAACACAAATGTGCCGAGAGTTCTAGAAACTATCTTTTGTGACTAAACAAAACCTGCAACTCTAAATGGATTCCAATCTAAGAATGAAACTACCTTACTCTAAACTGACTTGCATGGAACAACAATGAAGCAAGATTGAAACAAGAAGATCAAATGACCTCTAAACAGAAAAGGAAGACCAACAATGGATGCAAAACATGAAACTATTGGAATTCTAAGCAAGAAACTCAAAAGACTGAATGATTAAACAAAGAAGGAGAGGGGCCATTTGTTTGAAAACAAGTTGGCTATTTATAGCAAATGCATTCACTAGAAGGTAACTTGGATACCTTATCTCTTATCTCGTACATGTAAGCTTATCTTTTAAGATAAGATAAACCTTATCATTTCACATGGGTTCCACATTTTTAGACTTTTTACAAATAAAATACACAAAATATTTATGACCTCACTCCTTGCCCTTATTACCAATATAATATTTCTAATTCCTAATCATGTAGACCCTACTTCTCTACTTACCCTACCTTTGACATTTTAACAAGATGCTGACCACTTACGACAAATATTTACTTTTTACCACAACATTCCTATTGTACTTTTGACTATTACCATGCTATACATTAATGGCAGCGTTGTAATGGCAAAGTGCCATTATCTTCTATCGAACGTTACTACTAATTATACTTAACAACATCCA